>CM026386.1:25198524-25352600 GCA_014843695.1 Archivesica marissinica | reverse complement strand
ATGTAACATAGATAGAACCCATGTAACATCATAGATAGAACCCATGTAACATAGATAGAACCCATGTAACATCATAGATAGAACCCATGTAACATCATAGATAGAACCCATGTAACATCATAGATAGAACCCATGTAACATCATAGATAGAACCCATGTAACATCATAGATAGAACCCATGTAACATAGATAGAACCCATGTAACATCATAGATAGAACCCATGTAACATAGATAGAACCCATGTAACATATAGAACCCATGTAACATCATAGATAGAACCCATGTAACATCATAGATAGAACCCATGTAACATAGATAGAACCCATGTAACATCATAGATAGAACCCATGTAACATCATAGATAGAACCCATGTAACATCATAGATAGAACCCATGTAACATCATAGATAGAACCCATGTAACTAGATAGAACCCATGTAACATCATAGATAGAACACATGTAACATCATAGATAGAACCCATGTAACATCATAGATAGAACCCATGTAACATAGATAGAACCCATGTAACATCATAGATAGAACCCATGTAACATCATAGATAGAACCCATGTAACATAGATAGAACCCATGTAACATCATAGATAGAACCCATGTAACATAGATAGAACCCATGTAACATCATAGATAGAACCCATGTAACATAGATAGAACCCATGTAACATAGATAGAACCCATGTAACATCATAGATAGAACCCATGTAACATCATAGATAGAACCCATGTAACATCATAGATAGAACCCATGTAACATCATAGATAGAACCCATGTAACATCATAGATAGAACCCATGTAACATCATAGATAGAACCCATGTAACATAGATAGAACCCATGTAACATAGATAGAACCCATGTAACATAGATAGAACCCATGTAACATCATAGATAGAACCCATGTAACATAGATAGAACCCATGTAACATCATAGATAGAACCCATGTAACATAGATAGAACCCATGTAACATAGATAGAACCCATGTAACATCATAGATAGAACCCATGTAACATCATAGATAGAACCCATGTAACATCATAGATAGAACCCATGTAACATAGATAGAACCCATGTAACATAGATAGAACCCATGTAACATCATAGATAGAACCCATGTAACATAGATAGAACCCATGTAACATCATAGATAGAACCCATGTAACATAGATAGAACCCATGTAACATCATAGATAGAACCCATGTAACATAGATAGAACCCATGTAACATAGATAGAACCCATGTAACATCATAGATAGAACCCATGTAACATCATAGATAGAACCCATGTAACATCATAGATAGAACCCATGTAACATAGATAGAACCCATGTAACATCATAGATAGAACCCATGTAACATAGATAGAACCCATGTAACATAGATAGAACCCATGTACATAGATAGAACCCATGTACATAGATAGAACCCATGTAACATAGATAGAACCCATGTAACATCATAGATAGAACCCATGTAACATAGATAGAACCCATGTAACATAGATAGAACCCATGTAACATCATAGATAGAACCCATGTAACATCATAGATAGAACCCATGTAACATCATAGATAGAACCCATGTAACATCATAGATAGAACCCATGTAACATAGATAGAACCCATGTAACATAGATAGAACCCATGTAACATCATAGATAGAACCCATGTAACATCATAGATAGAACCCATGTAACATAGATAGAACCCATGTAACATCATAGATAGAACCCATGTAACATCATAGATAGAACCCATGTAACATCATAGATAGAACCCATGTAACATCATAGATAGAACCCATGTAACATCATAGATAGAACCCATGTAACATAGATAGAACCCATGTACATAGATAGAACCCATGTAACATCATAGATAGAACCCATGTAACATAGATAGAACCCATGTAACATCATAGATAGAACCCATGTAACATCATAGATAGAACCCATGTAACATCATAGATAGAACCCATGTAACATCATAGATAGAACCCATGTAACATCATAGATAGAACCCATGTAACATAGATAGAACCCATGTAACATCATAGATAGAACCCATGTAACATCATAGATAGAACCCATGTAACATCATAGATAGAACCCATGTAACATCATAGATAGAACCCATGTAACATCATAGATAGAACCCATGTAACATCATAGATAGAACCCATGTAACATCATAGATAGAACCCATGTAACATAGATAGAACCCATGTAACATAGATAGAACCCATGTAACATCATAGATAGAACCCATGTAACATAGATAGAACCCATGTAACATAGATAGAACCCATGTAACATCATAGATAGAACCCATGTAACATAGATAGAACCCATGTAACATCATAGATAGAACCCATGTAACATAGATAGAACCCATGTAACATCATAGATAGAACCCATGTAACATCATAGATAGAACCCATGTAACATAATAGAACCCATGTAACATCATAGATAGAACCCATGTAACATAGATAGAACCCATGTAACATCATAGATAGAACCCATGTAACATCATAGATAGAACCCATGTAACATAGATAGAACCCATGTAACATCATAGATAGAACCCATGTAACATAGATAGAACCCATGTAACATCATAGATAGAACCCATGTAACATCATAGATAGAACCCATGTAACATCATAGATAGAACCCATGTAACATCATAGATAGAACCCATGTAACATAGATAGAACCCATGTAACATAGATAGAACCCATGTAACATCATAGATAGAACCCATGTAACATGATAGAACCCATGTAACATAGATAGAACCATGTAACCATAGATAGAACCCATGTAACATCATAGATAGAACCCATGTAACATCATAGATAGAACCCATGTAACATCATAGATAGAACCCATGTAACATAGATAGAACCCATGTAACATCATAGATAGAACCCATGTAACATCATAGATAGAACCCATGTAACATCATAGATAGAACCCATGTAACATCATAGATAGAACCCATGTAACATCATAGATAGAACCCATGTAACATCATAGATAGAACCCATGTAACATAGATAGAACCCATGTAACATCATAGATAGAACCCATGTAACATAGATAGAACCCATGTAACATCATAGATAGAACCCATGTAACATAGATAGAACCCATGTAACATAGATAGAACCCATGTAACATCATAGATAGAACCCATGTAACATCATAGATAGAACCCATGTAACATCATAGATAGAACCCATGTAACATAGATAGAACCCATGTAACATAGATAGAACCCATGTAACATAGATAGAACCCATGTAACATAGATAGAACCCATGTAACATAGATAGAACCCATGTAACATATATAGAACCCATGTAACATAGATAGAACCCATGTAACATAGATAGAACCCATGTAACATAGATAGAACCCATGTAACTCATAGATAGAACCCATGTAACATCATAGATAGAACACATGTAACATAGATAGAACACATGTAACATAGATAGAACCCATGTAACATCATAGAGAACCCATGTAACATCATAGATAGAACCCATGTAACATCATAGATAGAACCCATGTAACATCATAGATAGAACCCATGTAACATAGATAGAACCCATGTACATAGATAGAACCCATGTAACATCATAGATAGAACCCATGTAACATAGATAGAACCCATGTAACATCATAGATAGAACCCATGTAACATAGATAGAACCCATGTAACATCATAGATAGAACCCATGTAACATCATAGATAGAACCCATGTAACATAGATAGAACCCATGTAACATCATAGATAGAACCCATGTAACATCATAGATAGAACCCATGTAACATCATAGATAGAACCCATGTAACTTAGATAGAACCCATGTAACATAGATAGAACCCATGTAACATAGATAGAACCCATGTAACATAGATAGACCCATGTAACATAGATAGAACCCATGTAACATAGATAGAACCCATGTAACATCATAGATAGAACCATGTAACATAGATAGAACCCATGTAACATAGATAGAACCATGTAACATAGATAGAACCCATGTAACATCATAGATAGAACCCATGTAACATAGATAGAACCCATGTAACATCATAGATAGAACCCATGTACATAGATAGAACCATGTAACATCATAGATAGACCCATGTAACATCATAGATAGAACCCATGTAACATCATAGATAGAACCCATGTAACATAGATAGACCCATGTAACATCATAGATAGAACCCATGTAACATCATAGATAGAACCCATGTAACATCATAGATAGAACCCATGTAACATCATAGATAGAACCCATGTAACATCATAGATAGAACCCATGTAACATCATAGATAGAACCCATGTAACATCATAGATAGAACCCATGTAACATCATAGATAGAACCCATGTAACATCATAGATAGAACCCATGTAACATAGATAGAACCCATGTAACATCATAGATAGAACCCATGTAACATCATAGATAGAACCCATGTAACATAGATAGAACCCATGTAACATAGATAGAACCCATGTAACATAGATAGAACACATGTAACATCATAGATAGAACCCATGTAACATAGATAGAACCCATGTAACATCATAGATAGAACCCATGTAACATAGATAGAACCCATGTAACATAGATAGAACCCATGTAACATCATAGATAGAACCCATGTAACATCATAGATAGAACCCATGTAACATCATAGATAGAACCCATGTAACATCATAGATAGAACCCATGTAACATAGATAGAACCCATGTAACATCATAGATAGAACCCATGTAACATAGATAGAACCCATGTAACATCATAGATAGAACCCATGTAACATGATAGAACCATGTAACATCATAGATAGAACCCATGTAACATAGATAGAACCCATGTAACATCATAGATAGAACCCATGTAACATAGATAGAACCCATGTAACATCATAGATAGAACCCATGTAACATCATAATAGAACCCATGTAACATCATAGATAGAACCCATGTACATAGATAGAACCCATGTAACATCATAGATAGAACCCATGTAACATCATAGATAGAACCCATGTAACATCATAGATAGAACCCATGTAACATCATAGATAGAACCCATGTAACATCATAGATAGAACCCATGTAACATAGATAGAACCCATGTAACATAGATAGAACCCATGTAACATCATAGATAGAACCCATGTAACATCATAGATAGAACCCATGTAACATAGATAGAACCCATGTAACATCATAGATAGAACACATGTAACATAGATAGAACCCATGTAACATCATAGATAGAACCCATGTAACATCATAGATAGAACCCATGTAACATCATAGATAGAACCCATGTAACATCATAGATAGAACCCATGTAACATAAATAGAACCCATGTAACATCATAGATAGAACCCATGTAACATAGATAGAACCCATGTAACATCATAGATAGAACCCATGTAACATCATAGATAGAACCCATGTAACATAGATAGAACCCATGTAACATCATAGATAGAACACATGTAACATAGATAGAACACATGTAACATAGATAGAACCCATGTAACATCATAGATAGAACCCATGTAACATCATAGATAGAACCCATGTAACATAGATAGAACCCATGTAACATCATAGATAGAACCCATGTAACATAGATAGAACACATGTAACATCATAGATAGAACCCATGTAACATAGATAGAACCCATGTAACATATATAGAACCCATGTAACATCATAGATAGAACCCATGTAACATCATAGATAGAACCCATGTAACATAGATAGAACCCATGTAACATCATAGATAGAACCCATGTAACATCATAGATAGAACCCATGTAACATCATAGATAGAACCCATGTAACATCATAGATAGAACCCATGTAACATAGATAGAACCCATGTAACATCATAGATAGAACCCATGTAACATCATAGATAGAACCCATGTAACATAGATAGAACCCATGTAACATCATAGATAGAACCCATGTAACATAGATAGAACCCATGTAACATCATAGATAGAACCCATGTAACATAGATAGAACCCATGTAACATCATAGATAGAACCCATGTAACATAGATAGAACCCATGTAACATAGATAGAACCCATGTAACATCATAGATAGAACCCATGTAACATCATAGATAGAACCCATGTAACATCATAGATAGAACCCATGTAACATAGATAGAACCCATGTAACATCATAGATAGAACCCATGTAACATAGATAGAACCCATGTAACATAGATAGAACCCATGTAACATAGATAGAACCCATGTAACATAGATAGAACCCATGTAACATAGATAGAACCCATGTAACATAGATAGAACCCATGTAACATAGATAGAACCCATGTAACATCATAGATAGAACCCATGTAACATCATAGATAGAACACATGTAACATAGATAGAACACATGTAACATAGATAGAACCCATGTAACATCATAGATAGAACACATGTAACATCATAGATAGAACCCATGTAACATCATAGATAGAACCCATGTAACATCATCGATAGAACACATGTAACATAGATAGAACCCATGTAACATAGATAGAACCCATGTAACATCATAGATAGAACACATGTAACATAGATAGAACACATGTAACATCATAGATAGAACCCATGTAACATAGATAGAACCCATGTAACATCATAGATAGAACCCATGTATCATAGATAGAACCCATGTAACATAGATAGAACCCATGTAACATCATAGATAGAACCCATGTAACATCATAGATAGAACCCATGTAACATCATAGATAGAACACATGTAACTTAGATAGAACCCATGTAACATCATAGATAGAACCCATGTAACATAGATAGAACCCATGTAACATAGATAGAACTCATGTAACATAGATAGAACCCATGTAACATAGATAGAACCCATGTAACATAGATAGAACCCATGTAACATAGATAGAACCCATGTAACATAGATAGAACCCATGTAACATAGATAGAACCCATGTAACATAGATAGAACCCATGTAACATCATAGATAGAACCCATGTAACATAGATAGAACCCATGTAACATCATAGATAGAACCCATGTAACATAGATAGAACCCATGTAACATCATAGATAGAACCCATGTAACATCATAGATAGAACCCATGTAACATCATAGATAGAACCCATGTAACATAGATAGAACCCATGTAACATCATAGATAGAACCCATGTAACATCATAGATAGAACCCATGTAACATCATAGATAGAACCCATGTAACATCATAGATAGAACCCATGTAACATCATAGATAGAACCCATGTAACATCATAGATAGAACCCATGTAACATAGATAGAACACATGTAACATAGATAGAACCCATGTAACATCATAGATAGAACCCATGTAACATAGATAGAACCCATGTAACATAGATAGAACCCATGTAACATCATAGATAGAACCCATGTAACATCATAGATAGAACCCATGTAACATCATAGATAGAACCCATGTAACATCATAGATAGAACCCATGTAACATAGATAGAACCCATGTAACATCATAGATAGAACCCATGTAACATCATAGATAGAACCCATGTAACATCATAGATAGAACCCATGTAACATCATAGATAGAACCCATGTAACATCATAGATAGAACCCATGTAACATCATAGATAGAACCCATGTAACATCATAGATAGAACCCATGTAACATAGATAGAACCCATGTAACATAGATAGAACCCATGTAACATCATAGATAGAACCCATGTAACATCATAGATAGAACCCATGTAACATAGATAGAACCCATGTAACATCATAGATAGAACCCATGTAACATAGATAGAACCCATGTAACATCATAGATAGAACACATGTAACATAGATAGAACCCATGTAACATCATAGATAGAACCCATGTAACATCATAGATAGAACCCATGTAACATCATAGATAGAACCCATGTAACATCATAGATAGAACCCATGTAACATAGATAGAACCCATGTAACATAGATAGAACCCATGTAACATAGATAGAACCCATGTAACATAGATAGAACCCATGTAACATCATAGATAGAACCCATGTAACATAGATAGAACCCATGTAACATCATAGATAGAACCCATGTAACATCATAGATAGAACCCATGTAACATCATAGATAGAACCCATGTAACATCATAGATAGAACCCATGTAACATCATATGCTATAATTATGACAATTAGCTTATATTATTCATGATCTCAATGCTCTCGATTTCTGAACTCTACTTTACCGCAAGAGGGCGAGCATATTCTACTCTAGAAAATTGTCTGGTGACTTGACTCCTACATCAAGTGATTACTTCGTGGCTATTCCGTAAGTAATTAATTATCTCAACTGATGCATTGATTATTAACCTATTCCCTGCCCACAAAAAAAGCAGCATTCGTCTTCAATATCGTTAGAAGTAAATCGGCCGTCGTTTCTTTTGTGTCAGTCAGTCTTGTCAACAAATCCATCAACTCTTTAGAGCAGCATTACGTCGTAATAAAGTATATTTTGGGTAAAATATAAATACTAATGTATGTGTGTTTACAAAAATCGAAATAGTCGCTCAGAAACGATAAAATTCCAATAAATTTAAACCGTTGTATACGCGAATTTGTTTATCAACACACATGAACTGTAAACACACACAGTGCGCATGCGTGAACAACAGAGATGTAGAAAACAATGTATATATTTTGAACATGAAAGACTATCTATCTTCCTCTAATGTCGAACACCTCTCGGGGATATAGAACTGTCCCTAAAAGACTTAGATAACAGAGGTATGAATCAACATATCAAGTAATTTAATTAAAAAAGACAACGTGGGACAAATGGGGACGATGCATTCCGAATGTAAACAAGTGCGGACGATGCGTTCCGGTTGTAAACAAGTGCGTGACCGATCGACTCGGAAAGTCCTACTTTCGGTTTCGAGTTTGTTTTATCGCAAAAAAACAGTTTACCAAATGAACATAAGCATACAAAGTATAATGTTATAATGTGTAGCAGCATTGCTACCCATACGTAAAATTTGAATTTTTCAAATATCTTTTATTTCATACGATGTAATGCTGCTTTAAGCATGCCAATGTCACGTTCACGTAATTTTGGTGGAATTCTGGGCATATCAAAAAGAAAGAAAACTGAATAAATTTCAACGACTCTTTCTTATTGACAACAAAGTCTATAAAATCAGACTGACAGTTCAACGTTTTCTGTGACGTCGGTGATAATGCTGTTTATATACCAGAACGTGTACAGGGAGTGTGTGTTTTACGTTTATTTATCGTCGCTACCGGTAGCCCATATGAGCGACGCCTCCTGAAGAGATTAGTCATTTTAGATTTTGGAGGATAGTGCAATGATACAGACATAGAACCATTCCAGAGCCTCCTCTGGATCTTTTACGTGCACGGTGTAAAGCACCGACACGAGACCTCGATTTAACGTCCCATCTGAAAGACTGTTAATTGTATTAGGGTCAGGCGGGGGATCGAACCTGCGAGTGTTTAGTGCAATGCGTACAATCCCGTTATAATTTGTTTTATTTGGCACATATTCGTTCGCCCGAACATATGTAGGCCATTTGACATATTGATTTCTTTTTTATGAGATAAAATGTGTATAGAAATAGGAAGTTTCTTTTTATGACATAAAAATCTTTTTATGACATAAAAATATGTATCGAAATAGGAAATTTCTTTTTTATGACATAAAAATGTGCATAGAAATAGGAAGTTTCTTTTTTATGACATAAAAATGTGTATAGAAATTTCTTTTTTTGTTCAGTATATTTATAAAATATTACTTCATTATTTGATAGGAACTCACGTCACTTTCAAACAGTTGGTAGTGAAAATTGTGTGCACATGATTATTGACTGTTCACTACGTCATTTTCCACTCGCTCCAAATGACGCGGTGTTGTATAGATACAGTGATCCAGACAAGTAAGGTGTTGAGTGGCATCTTCAGGAAAGCATGCAGTTTGCGAGTTACTTCGAATTATGCTATCGATGGAATGGTTAATGTGTTCTGCGTGTAGCGATTTAAATTCATGGACACAAATTGCTCATAAACATACATAATATTGGACTGCATCTCAAAGCCTTAGCAATACCATAATCGCACCATTGATGTTATATTGTCTCGGTTCGGGAACGACACAAATCGTAAAATAATATTATATAATATATACAAATATATATATGTATTCCGACCACTTATGTTGATGTTGTATTGTAATACAGTTATGTACTTTTGTTTATTCTAGACAGTACAATTGTTAGGCCTCAAGTGTGACGCAGTCCTTTTGGTTTAAGCATATTTTATTTATCAAGATAAACATGACATATAACATCTGTAGGCCTACATATAACATCCATACAATACAACTATCAAGGTACGTGGATTGAATTGAAAGCTACAGTAGCTTATGGTAATTCTCTCCACAGTGTGGACGTGTAACGCAGTCCTTTTAAGACACCAAAATAATGCGATTGTGTAAGAGTATTCTGAATAACATTCTCGCTGACACCTAACATATCGTTATGCTTTCAGTACAGTGCTTATCAAATGAATGGATCTACGAGTGTATTGTGAAAGGTCGAGTCCTTTCGAACAAGTATCCACACTTGGAAATACCTGCATGTTTGGACAGTGACATAGAGCAAGTGTTGGACATTGCTAATATCATAGAGCAAGTGTTGGACAGAGGCATAGAGCAAGTGTTGGACAGAGGAATAGAGCAAGTGTTGGTCAGAGGCATAGAGCAAGTGTTGGACAGAGGCATAGAGCAAGTGTTGGACAGAGGCATAGAGCAAGTGTTGGACATTGCTAATAGCATAGAGCAAGTGTTGGACAGAGGCATAGAGCAAGTGTTGGACAGAGGTATAGAGCAAGTGTTGGACAGAGGCATAGAGCAAGTGTTGGACATTGCTAATAGCATAGAGCAAGTGTTGGACATTACTAATGACATAGAGCAAGTATTGGACAGCGTTAATGACATAGAGCAAGTGTTGGACAGCGCTAATGGCATAGAGCAAGTATTGGACAGTGTTAATGACATAGAGCAAGTTTTGGACAGCGCTAATGGCATACAGCACGTGTTGGGCAGAGGCATAGAGCAAGTATTGGACAGAGGCATAGAGCAAGTGTTGGACATTGCTAATAGCATAGAGCAATTGTTGGACAGAGGCATATAGCAAGTGTTGGACAGTGTTAATGACATAGAGCAAATTTTGGACAGCGCTAATGGCATACAGCACGTGTTGGGCAGAGGCATAGAGCAAGTATTGGACAGAGGCATAGAGCAAGTGTTGGACATTGCTAATAGCATAGAGCAATTGTTGGACAGAGGCATAGAGCAAGTGTTGGACAGTGTTAATGACATAGAGCAAGTGTTGGACATTGATAATAGCATAGAGCAAGTGTTGGACAGAGGAATAGAGCAAGTGTTGGACATTGCTAATAGCATAGAGCAAGTGTTGGAAAGAGGCATAGAGCAAGTGTTGGACAGTGTTAATGACATAGAGCAAGTGTTGGACATTGCTAATAGCATAGAGCAAGTGTTGGACAGAGGAATAGAGCAAGTGTTGGACATTGCTAATAGCATAGAGCAAGTGTTGGACAGAGGCATAGAGCAAGTGATGGACAGTGTTAATGGCATAGAGCAAGTGTTGGACAGTGCTAATGACATAGAACAAGTGTTGGACAGAGGCACAGAGCAAGTGTTGGACAGTGCTAATGACATAGAGCAAGTGTTTGGACAGAGGCACAGAGCAAGTGTTTGGACAGAGGTATAGAGCAAGTGTTTGGACAGAGGTATAGAGCAAGTGTTGGACAGTGCTAATGGCATAAAGCAAGTGTTGGACATTGTTAATGATATAGAGCAAGTGTTGGATAGCGCTAATGACATCGAGCAAGTGTTGGACAGTGGTAGTGACATAGAGCAAGTGTTGGACAGTGCTAATGACATATAGCAAGTGTTGGACAGAGCTAATGACATAGAGCAAGTGTTGGACAGCTCTAATGGCATAAAACAAGTGTTGGGCAGAGGCATAGAGCAAGTGTTGGACAGAGGCATATAACAAGTGTTGGACAGTGCTAATGACATAGAGCAAGTGTTTGGACAGAGGCACAGAGCAAATGTTGGACAGAGGCATAGACCAAGTGTTGGTCAGTGTTAATGGCATAAAGCAAGTGTTGGACATTGCTAATGACATAGAGCAAGTGTTGGACAGTGCTAATGACATAGAGCAAGTGTTGGATAGCGCTAATGACATAGAGCAAGTGTTGGACAGCGCTAATGGCATAAAACAAGTGTTGGGCAGAGGCATAGAGCAAGTGTTGGTTAGAGGCATAGACCAAGTGTTGGACAGAGGCATAAAGCAAGTGTTTGGACAGAGGTATAGAGCAAGTGTTGGACAGTGCTAATGACATAGAGCAAGTGTTGGACAGTGCTAATGACATAGAGCAAGTGTTGGACAGTGCTAATGACATAGAGCAAGTGTTGGACAGTAGTAATGACATAGAGCAAGTGTTGGACAGTACTAATGACATAGAGCAAGTGTTGGACAGTGCTAATGATATAGAGCAAGTGTTGGACAGCGCTCATGACATATAGCAAGTGTTGGACAGCGGTAATGGCATAAAACAAGTGTTGGGCAGAGGCATAGAGCAAGTGTTGGACAGTGGCATAGATCAAGTGTTGGACAGAGGCATAGACCAAGTGTTGGACAGAGGCATAGAGCAAGTGTTTGGACAGAAGTATAGAGCAAGTGTTGGACAGTGCTAATGGCATAAAGCAAGTGTTGGACATTGCTAATGACATAGAGAAAGTGTTGGACAGTGCTAGTGACATAGAGCAAGTGTTGGACAGCGCTAATGACATAGAGCAAGTGTTGGATAGCGCTAATAACATAGAGCAAGTGTTGGACAGTGCTAATGACATAGAGCAAGTGTTGGACAGTACGAATGACATAGAGCAAGTGTTGGACAGTGCTAATGACATAGAGCAAGTGTTGGACAGTGCTAATGACATAGAGCAAGTGTTGGACAGCGCTAATGACATATAGCAAGTGTTGGATAGCGCTAATGACATAGAGCAAGTGTTGGACAGTGCTAGTGACATAGAGCAAGTGTTGGACAGTGCCAATGACATATAGCAAGTGTTGGACAGTGCTAATGACATAGAGCAAGTGATGGACAGCGGTAATGGCATAAAACAAGTGTTGGGCAGAGGCATAGAGCAAGTGTTGGACAGTAGTATAGACCAAGTGTTGGTCAGTGTTAATGGCATAAAGCAAGTGTTGGACATTGCTAATGACATAGAGCAAGTGTTGGACAGTGCTAATGACATAGAGCAAGTGTTGGATAGCGCTAATGACATAGAGCAAGTGTTGGACAGCGCCAATGGCATAAAACAAGTGTTGGGCAGAGGCATAGAGCAAGTGTTGGTTAGAGGCATAGACCAAGTGTTGGACAGAGGCATAAAGCAAGTGTTTGGACAGAGGTATAGAGCAAGTGTTGGACAGTGCTAATGGCATAAAGTAAGTGTTGGACATTGCTAATGACATAGAGCAAGTGTTGGACAGTGCTAATGACATAGAGCAAGTGTTGGACAGTGCTAATGACATAGAGCAAGTGTTGGACAGTAGTAATGACATAGAGCAAGTGTTGGACAGTACTAATGACATAGAGCAAGTGTTGGACAGTGCTAATGACATAGAGCAAGTGTTGGACAGCGCTCATGACATATAGCAAGTGTTTGATAGCGTTAATGACATAGAGCAAGTGTTGGACAGTGCTAGTGACATAGAGCACGTGTTGGACAGTGCCAATGACATATAGCAAGTGTTGGACAGTGATAATGACATATAGCAAGTGTTGGACAGCGGTAATGGCATAAAACAAGTGTTGGGCAGAGGCATAGAGCAAGTGTTGGACAGTGGCATAGATCAAGTGTTGGACAGAGGCATAGACCAAGTGTTGGACAGAGGCATAGAGCAAGTGTTTGGACAGAAGTATAGAGCAAGTGTTGGACAGTGCTAATGGCATAAAGCAAGTGTTGGACATTGCTAATGACATAGAGAAAGTGTTGGACAGTGCTAGTGACATAGAGCAAGTGTTGGACAGCGCTAATGACATAGAGCAAGTGTTGGATAGCGCTAATGACATAGAGCAAGTGTTGGACAGTGCTAATGACATAGAGCAAGTGTTGGACAGTACGAATGACATAGAGCAAGTGTTGGACAGTGCTAATGACATAGAGCAAGTGTTGGACAGTGCTAATGACATAGAGCAAGTGTTGGACAGTGCTAATGACATAGAGCAAGTGTTGGACAGTGCTAATGACATAGAGCAAGTGTTGGACAGTACTAATGACATAGAGCTAGTGTTGGACAGTGCTAATGACATAGAGCAAGTGTTGGACAGCGCTAATGACATATAGCAAGTGTTGGATAGCGCTAATGACATAGAGCAAGTGTTGGACAGTGCTAGTGACATAGAGCAAGTGTTGGACAGTGCCAATGACATATAGCAAGTGTTGGACAGTGCTAATGACATAGAGCAAGTGATGGACAGCGGTAATGGCATAAAACAAGTGTTGGGCAGAGGCATAGAGCAAGTGTTGGACAGTGGTATAGATCAAGTGTTGGACAGAGGCATAGACCAAGTATTGGACAGAGGCATAGAGCAAGTGTTTGGACAGAGGTATAGAGCAAGTGTTGTACAGTGCTAATGGCATAAAGCAAGTGTTGGACATTGCTAATGACATAGAGAAAGTGTTGGACAGTGCTAGTGACATAGAGCAAGTGTTGGACAGCGCTAATGACATAGAGCAAGTGTTGGATAGCGCTAATGACATAGAGCAAGTGTTGGACAGTGCTAATGACATAGAGCAAGTGTTGGACAGTACGAATGACATAGAGCAAGTGTTGGACAGTGCTAATGACATAGAGCAAGTGTTGGACAGTGCTAATGACATAGAGCAAGTGTTGGACAGTGCTAATGACATAGAGCAAGTGTTGGACAGAGCTAATGACATAGAGCAAGTGTTGGACAGTACTAATGACATAGAGCAAGTGTTGGACAGTGCTAATGACATAGAGCAAGTGTTGGACAGCGCTAATGACATATAGCAAGTGTTGGATAGCGCTAATGACATAGAGCAAGTGTTGGACAGTGCTAGTGACATAGAGCAAGTGTTGGACAGTGCCAATGACATATAGCAAGTGTTGGACAGTGCTAATGACATAGAGCAAGTGATGGACAGCGGTAATGGCATAAAACAAGTGTTGGGCAGAGGCATAGAGCAAATGTTGGACAGTGGCATAGATCAAGTGTTGGACAGAGGCATAGACCAAGTATTGGACAGAGGCATAGAGCAAGTGTTTGGACAGAGGTATAGAGCAAGTGTTGGACAGTGCTAATGGCATAAAGCAAGTGTTGGACATTGCTAATGACATAGAGAAAGTGTTGGACAGTGCTAGTGACATAGAGCAAGTGTTGGACAGCGCTAATGACATAGAGCAAGTGTTGGATAGCGCTAATGACATAGAGCAAGTGTTGGACAGTGCTAGTGACATAGAGCAAGTGTTGGACAGTGCTAATGACATATAGCAAGTGTTGGACAGTGCTAATGACATAGAGCAAGTGTTGGACAGCGCTAATGGCATAAAACAAATGTTGGGCAGAGGCATAGAGCAAGTGTTGGACAGAGGCATAGAGCAAGTGTTGGACAGTGCTAATGACATAGAGCAATTGTTTGGACAGAGGCACAGAGCAAGTGTTGGACAGAGGCATAGACCAAATGTTGGACAGAGGCATAGAGCAAGTGTTTGGACAGAGGTATTGAGCAGGTTTTGGACAGTGCTAATGGCATAAAGCAAGTGTTGAACATTGCTAATGACATAGAGCAAGTGTTGGACAGTGCTAATGACATAGAGCAAGTGTTGGACAGTGCTAATGACATAGAGCAAGTGTTGGACAGTGCTAATGACATAGAGCAAGTGTTGGACAGTGCTAATGACAAAGAGCAAGTGATGGACAGTGCTAATGACATAGAACAAGTGTTGGACAGAGGCACAGAGCAAGTGTTGGACAGTGCTAATGACATAGAGCAAGTGTTTGGACAGAGGCACAAAGCAAGTGTTGGACAGAGGCATAGAGCAAGTGTTTGGACAGAGGTATAGAGCAAGTGTTGGACAGTGCTAATGGCATAAAGCAAGTGTTGGACATTGCTAATGACATAGAGCAAGTGTTGGACAGTGCTAATGACATAGAGCAAGTGTTGGACAGTGCTAATGACATAGAGCAAGTGTTGGACAGTGCTAATGACATAGAGCAAGTGTTGGTCAGTGCTAATGACATAGAGCAAGTGTTGGACAGTGCTAATGACATAGAGCAAGTGTTGGACAGTGCTAATGACATAGAGCAAGTGTTGGACAGTGGTAATGACATAGAGCAAGTGTTGGACAGTGGTAATGACATAGAGCAAGTGTTGGTCAGTGCTAATGACATAGAGCAAGTGTTGGACAGTGCTAATGACATAGAGCAAGTGTTGGACAGTGCTAATGACATAGAGCAAATATTGGACAGAGGCATAGAGCAAGTTTTGGACAGCGCTAATGGCATAATGCAAGTGTTGGGCAGAGGCATTGAGCAAGTGTTGGACAGAGGCATAGATCAAGTGTTGGACAGAGGCATAGAGCTAGCATTGGACAGTGCTAATGGCATAAAGCAAGTGTTGGAAAGAGGCATAGAGCAAGTGTTGGACAGAGGCATAGAGCAAGTGATGGACAGTGTTAATGGCATAGAGCAAGTGTTGGACAGTGCTAATGACATATAACAAGTGTTGGATAGAGGCACAGAGCAAGTGTTGGAGAGTGCTAATGACATAGAGAAAGTGTTTGGACAGAGGCACAGAGCAAGTGTTGGACAAAGGCATAGACCAAGTGTTGGACAGAGGCATAGAGCAATTGTTTGGACAGAGTTATAGAGCAAGTGTTGGACAGTGCTAATGGCATAAAGCAAGTGTTGGACATTGCTAATGATATAGAGCAAGTGTTGGACAGTGCTAATGACATAGAGCAAGTTTTGGACAGTGCTAATGACATAGAGCAAGTGTTGGACAGTGCTAATGACATATAGTAAGTGTTGGACAGTGCTAATGACACAGAGCAAGTGTTGGACAGTGCTAATGACATAGAGCAAGTGTTGGACAGCGCTAATGACATAGAGCAAGTGTTGGATAGCGCTAATGACATAGAGCAAGTGTTGGACAGTGCTGGTGACATAGAGCAAGTGTTGGACAGTGCTATTGACATATAGCAAGTGTTGGACAGTGATAATGACATAGAGCAAATGTTGGACAGCGCTAATGGCATAAAACAAATGTTGGGCAGAGGCATAGAGCAAGTGTTGGACAGAGGCATAGAGCAAGTGTTGGACAGTGCTAATGACATAGAGCAAGTGTTTGGACAGAGGCACAGAGCAAGTGTTGGACAGAGGCATAGACCAAGTGTTGGACAGAGGCATAAAGGAAGTGTTTGGACAGAGGTATAGAGCAGGTGTTGGACAGTGCTAATGGCATAAAGCAAGTGTTGGACATTGTTAATGACATAGAGCAAGTGTTGGACAGTGCTAATGACATAGAGCAAGTGTTGGACAGTGCTAATGACATAGAGCAAGTGTTGGACAGTACTAATGACATAGAGCAAGTGTTGGACAGTGCTAATGACATAGAGCAAGTGTTGGACAGTGCTAATGACATAGAGAAAGTGTTGGACAGCGCTAATGACATAGAACAAGTGTTGGACAGAGGCACAAAGCAAGTGTTGGACAGTGCTAATGACATAGAGCAAGTGTTTGGACAGAGGCACAGAGCAAGTGTTGGACAGAGGCACAGAGCAAGTGTTTGGACAGAGGTATAGAGCAAGTGTTGGACAGTGCTAATGGCATAAAGCAAGTGTTGGACATTGCTAATGACATAGAGCAAGTGTTGGACAGTACTAATGACATAGAGCAAGTGTTGGACAGTGCTAATGACATAGAGCAAGTGTTGGACAGTGCTAATGACATAGAGAAAGTGTTGGACAGCGCTAATGACATAGAGCAAGTGTTGGATAGCGCTAATGACATAGAGCAAGTTTTGGACAGTGCTAATGACATAGAGCAAGTGTTGGACAGTGCTAATGACATATAGTAAGTGTTGGACAGTGCTAATGACATAGAGCAAGTGTTGGACAGTGTTAATGACATAGAGCAAGTGTTGGACAGCGCTAATGACATAGAGCAAGTGTTGGATAGCGCTAATGACATAGAGCAAGTGTTGGACAGAGGCACAAAGCAAGTGTTGGACAGTGCTAATGACATAGAGCAAGTGTTTGGAAAGAGGCACAGAGCAAGTGTTGGACAGAGGCATAGAGCAAGTGTTTGGACAGAGGTATAGAGCAAGTGTTGGACAGTGCTAATGGCATAAAGCAAGTGTTGGACATTGCTAATGACATAGAGCAAGTGTTGGACAGTGCTAATGACATAGAGCAAGTGTTGGACAGTGCTAATGACATAGAGCAAGTGTTGGACAGCGCTAATGACATAGAGCAAGTGTTGGATAGCGCTAATGACATAGAGCAAGTTTTGGACAGTGCTAATGACATAGAGAAAGTGTTGGACAGCGCTAATGACATAGAGCAAGTGTTGGATAGCGCTAATGACATAGAGCAAGTTTTGGACAGTGCTAATGACATAGAGCAAGTGTTGGACAGTGCTAATGACATATAGTAAGTGTTGGACAGTGCTAATGACATAGAGCAAGTGTTGGACAGTGCTAATGACATAGAGCAAGTGTTGGACAGCGCTAATGACATAGAGCAAGTGTTGAATAGCGCTAATGACATAGAGCAAGTATTGGACAGTGCTGGTGACATAGAGCAAGTGTTGGACAGTGCTAATGACATATAGCAAGTGTTGGACAGTGATAATGACATAGAGCAAATGTTGGACAGCGCTAATGGCATAAAACAAATGTTGGGCAGAGGCATAGAGCAAGTGTTGGACAGAGGCATAGAGCAAGTGTTGGACAGTGCTAATGAAATAGAGCAAGTGTTTGGACAGAGGCACAGAGCAAGTGTTGGACAGAGGCATAGACCAAGTGTTGGACAGAGGCATAGAGCAAGTGTTTGAACAGAGGTATAGAGCAGGTGTTGGACAGTGCTAATGGCATAAAGCAAGTGTTGGACATTGCTAATGACATAGAGCAAGTGTTGGACAGTGCTAATGACATAGAGCAAGTGTTTGGACAAAGGCACAGAGCAAGTGTTGGACAGAGGCATAGAGCAAGTGTTTGGACAGAGGTATAGAGCAAGTGTTGGACAGTGCTAATGACATAGAGCAAGTGTTGGACAGTGCTAATGACATAGAGCAAGTGTTGGACAGTACTAATGACATAGAGCAAGTGTTGGACAGTGCTAATGACATATAGCAAGTGTTGGACAGTGCTAATGACATAGAGCAAGTGTTGGATAGCGCTAATGACATAGAGCAAGTGTTGGACAGTACTAATGACATAGAGCAAGTGTTGGACAGTGCTAATGACATAGAGCAAGTGTTGCACAGTGCTAATGACATAGAGCAAATGTTGGACAGCGCTAATGACATAGAGCAAGTGTTGGACAGTGCTAATGACATAGAGCAAGTGTTGGACAGTGATAATGACATAGAGCAAGTGTTGGACAGTGCTAATGGCATAGAGCAAGTGTTGGACAGTGCTAATGCATAGAGCAAGTGTTGGACAGGCTAATGACATAGAGCAAGTGTTGGACAGCGCTAATACATAGAGCAAGTGTTGGACAGTGCTAATGGCATAAAGCAAGTGTTGGACAGAGGCATAGAGCAAGTGTTGGTTAGAGGCATAGACCAAGTGTTGGACAGAGGCATAAAGCAAGTGTTTGGACAGAGGTATAGAGCAAGTGTTGGACAGTGCTAATGGCATAAAGCAAGTGTTGGACATTGCTAATGACATAGAGCAAGTGTTGGACAGTGCTAATGACATAGAGCAAGTGTTGGACAGTGCTAATGACATAGAGCAAGTGTTGGACAGTGGTAATGACATAGAGCAAGTGTTGGACAGTACTAATGACATAGAGCAAGTGTTGGACAGTGCTAATGACATAGAGCAAGTGTTGGACAGCGCTAATGACATATAACAAGTGTTGGATAGCGTTAATGACATAGAGCAAGTGTTGGACAGTGCTAGTGACATAGAGCAAGTGTTGGACAGTGCCAATGACATATAGCAAGTGTTGGACAGTGCTAATGACATAGAGCAAGTGTTGGACAGCGGTAATGGCATAAAACAAGTGTTGGGCAGAGGCATAGAGCAAGTGTTGGACAGAGGCATAGATCAAGTGTTGGACAGAGGCATAGACCAAGTGTTGGACAGAGGCATAGAGCAAGTGTTTGGACAGAGGTATAGAGCAAGTGTTGGACAGTGCTAATGGCATAAAGCAAGTGTTGGACATTGCTAATGACATAGAGAAAGTGTTGGACAGTGCTAGTGACATAGAGCAAGTGTTGGACAGCGCTAATGACATAGAGCAAGTGTTGGATAGCGCTAATGACATAGAGCAAGTGTTGGACAGTGCTAGTGACATAGAGCAAGTGTTGGACAGTGCTAATGACATATAGCAAGTGTTGGACAGTGGTAATGACATAAAACAAGTGTTGGACAGTGCTAATGAAATAGAGCAAGTGTTGGACAGTGCTAATGACATAGAGCAAGTGTTGGACAGTGCTAATGACATAGAGCAAGTGTTGGACAGTACTAATGACATAGAGCAAGTGTTGGACAGTGCTAATGACATAGAGCAAGTGTTGGACAGCGCTAATGACATAGAGCAAGTGTTGGATAGCGCTAATGACATAGAGCAAGTGTTGGACAGTGCTAGTGACATAGAGCAAGTGTTGGACAGTGCCAATGACATATAGCAAGTGTTGGACAGTGCTAATGACATAGAGCAAGTGTTGGACAGCGGTAATGGCATAAAACAAGTGTTGGGCAGAGGCATAGAGCAAGTGTTGGACAGTAGTATAGACCAAGTGTTGGTCAGTGTTAAAGGCATAAAGCAAGTGTTGGACATTGCTAATGACATAGAGCAAGTGTTGGACAGTGCTAATGACATAGAGCAAGTGTTGGATAGTGCTAATGACATAGAGCAAGTGTTGGACAGTGCTAATGGCATAAAGCAAGTGTTGGACAGTGGCATAGAGCAAGTGTTGGACAGGGCATAGACCAAGTGTTGGACAGAGGCATAGAGCAAGTGTTGGACAGAGGTATAGAGCAAGTGTTGGACAGTGCTAATGACATAAAGCAAGTGTTGGACAGTGCTAATGACATAGAGCAAGTGTTGGACAGTGCTAATGACATAGAGCAAGTGTTGGACAGTGCTAATGACATAGAGCAAGTGTTGGACAGTAGTAATGACATAGAGCAAGTGTTGGACAGTACTAATGACATAGAGCAAGTGTTGGACAGAGTGCATAGAGCAAGTGTTGGACAGCGCTCATGACATATAGCAAGTGTTTGACAGCGTAATGCATAGAGCAAGTGTTGGACAGTGTAGTGCATAGAGCAAGTGTTGGACAGTGCTAATGACATATAGCAAGTGTTGGACAGTGCTAATGACATATAGCAAGTGTTGGACAGGTAATGGCATAGAGCAAGTGTTGGGCAGAGGCATAGAGCAAGTGTTGGACAGAGGCATAGAGCAAGTGTTGGACAGAGGCATAGACCAAGTGTTGGACAGAGGCATAGAGCAAGTGTTTGGACAGAGGTATAGAGCAAGTGTTGGACAGTGCTAATGGCATAAAGCAAGTGTTGGACATTGCTAATGACATAGAGCAAGTGTTGGACAGTGCTATGACATAGAGCAAGTGTTGGACAGTGCTAATGACATAGAGCAAGTGTTGGACAGTGCTAATGACATAGAGCAAGTGTTGGACAGTGCTAATGACATAGAGCAAGTGTTGGACAGTGCTAATGACATAGAGCAAGTGTTGGACAGCGCTAATGACATAGAGCAAGTGTTGGACAGTGCTAATGACATAGAGCAAGTGTTGGACAGTGCTAATGACATATAGCAAGTGTTGGACAGTGTTAATGACATAGAGCAAGTGTTGGACAGCGCTAATGGCATAAAACAAATGTTGGGCAGAGGCATAGAGCAAGTGTTGGACAGAGGCATAGAGCAAGTGTTGGACAGTGCTAATGACATAGAGCAAGTGTTGGACAGTGCCAATGACATATAGCAAGTGTTGGACAGTGCTAATGACATAGAGCAAATATTGGACAGAGGCATAGAGCAAGTTTTGGACAGCGCTAATGGCATAATGCAAGTGTTGGGCAGAGGCATTGAGCAAGTGTTGGACAGAGGCATAGATCAAGTGTTGGACAGAGTCATAGAGCTAGCATTGGACAGTGCTAATGGCATAAAGCAAGTGTTGGACAGAGGCATAGAGCAAGTGATGGACAGTGTTAATGGCATAGAGCAAGTGTTGGACAGTGCTAATGACATATAACAAGTGTTGGACAGAGGCACAGAGCAAGTGTTGGACAGTGCTAATGACATAGAGCAAGTGTTTGGACAGAGGCACAGAGCAAGTGTTGGACAAAGGCATAGACCAAGTGTTGGACAGAGGCATAGAGCAAGTGTTTGGACAGAGGTATAGAGCAAGTGTTGGACAGTGCTAATGGCATAAAGCAAGTGTTGGACATTGCTAATGATATAGAGCAAGTGTTGGACAGTGCTAATGACATAGAGCAAGTTTTGGACAGTGCTAATGACATAGAGTAAGTGTTGGACAGTGCTAATGACATAGAGCAAGTGTTGGACAGCGCTAATGACATAGAGCAAGTGTTGGATAGCGCTAATGACATAGAGCAAGTGTTGGACAGTGCTGGTGACATAGAGCAAGTGTTGGACAGTGCTAATGACATATAGCAAGTGTTGGACAGCGCTAATGGCATAAAACAAATGTTGGGCAGAGGCATAGAGCAAGTGTTGGACAGAGGCATAGAGCAAGTGTTGGACAGTGCTAATGACATAGAGCAAGTGTTGGACAGTGCCAATGACATATAGCAAGTGTTGGACAGTGCTAATGACATAGAGCAAATATTGGACAGAGGCATAGAGCAAGTTTTGGACAGCGCTAATGGCATAATGCAAGTGTTGGGCAGAGGCATTGAGCAAGTGTTGGACAGAGGCATAGATCAAGTGTTGGACAGAGTCATAGAGCTAGCATTGGACAGTGCTAATGGCATAAAGCAAGTGTTGGACAGAGGCATAGAGCAAGTGATGGACAGTGTTAATGGCATAGAGCAATTGTTGGACAGTGCTAATGACATATACAAGTGTTGGACAGAGGCACCGAGCAAGTGTTGGACAGTGCTAATGACATAGAGCAAGTGTTTGGACAGAGGCACAGAGCAAGTGTTGGACAAAGGCATAGATAAGTGTTGGACAGAGGCATAGAGCAAGTGTTTGGACAGAGGTATAGAGCAAGTGTTGGACAGTGCTAATGGCATAAAGCAAGTGTTGGACATTGCTAATGATATAGAGCAAGTGTTGGACAGTGCTAATAACATAGAGCAAGTTTTGGACAGTCCTAATGTCATAGAGTAAGTGTTGGACAGTGCTAATGACATAGAGCAAGTGTTGGACAGCGCTAATGACATAGAGCAAGTGTTGGATAGCGCTAATGACATAGAGCAAGTGTTGGACAGTGCTGGTGACATAGAGCAAGTGTTGGACAGTGCTAATGACATATAGCAAGTGTTGGACAGCGCTAATGGCATAAAACAAATGTTGGGCAGAGGCATAGAGCAAGTGTTGGACAGAGGCATAGAGCAAGTGTTGGACAGTGCTAATGACATAGAGCAAGTGTTGGACAGTGCCAATGACATATAGCAAGTGTTGGACAGTGCTAATGACATAGAACAAGTGTTGGGCAGAGGCATAGAGCAAGTGTTGGACAGAGGCATAGATCAAGTGTTGGACAGAGGCATAGACCAAGTGTTGGACAGAGGCATAGAGCAAGTGTTTGGACAGAGGTATAGAGCAAGTGTTGGACAGTGCTAATGGCATAAAGCAAGTGTTGGACATTGCTAATGATATAGAGCAAGTGTTGGACAGTGCTAATGACATAGAGCAAGTTTTGGACAGTGCTAATGACATAGAGTAAGTGTTGGACAGTGCTAATGACATAGAGCAAGTGTTGGACAGTGCTAATGACATAGAGCAAGTGTTGGACAGCGCTAATGACATAGAGCAAGTGTTGGATAGCGCTAATGACATAGAGCAAGTGTTGGACAGTGCTGTTGACATAGAGCAAGTGTTGGACAGTGCTAATGACATAGAGCAAGTGTTGGACAGTGCCAATGACATATAGCAAGTGTTGGACAGTGCTAATGACATAGAGCAAATATTGGACAGAGGCATAGAGCAAGTTTTGGACAGCGCTAATGGCATAATGCAAGTGTTGGGCAGAGGCATTGAGCAAGTGTTGGACAGAGGCATAGATCAAGTGTTGGACAGAGTCATAGAGCTAGCATTGGACAGTGCTAATGGCATAAAGCAAGTGTTGGACAGAGGCATAGAGCAAGTGATGGACAGTGTTAATGGCATAGAGCAATTGTTGGACAGTGCTAATGACATATAACAAGTGTTGGACAGAGGCACCGAGCAAGTGTTGGACAGTGCTAATGACATAGAGCAAGTGTTTGGACAGAGGCACAGAGCAAGTGTTGGACAAAGGCATAGAATAAGTGTTGGACAGAGGCATAGAGCAAGTGTTTGGACAGAGGTATAGAGCAAGTGTTGGACAGTGCTAATGGCATAAAGCAAGTGTTGGACATTGCTAATGATATAGAGCAATTGTTGGACAGTGCTAATAACATAGAGCAAGTTTTGGACATTCCTAATGTCATAGAGTAAGTGTTGGACAGTGCTAATGACATAGAGCAAGTGTTGGACAGTGCTAATGACATAGAGCAAGTTTTGGATAGCGCTAATGACATAGAGCAAGTGTTGGACAGTGCTAATGACATATAGCAAGTGTTGGACAGCGCTAATGGCATAAAACAAATGTTGGGCAGAGGCATAGAGCAAGTGTTGGACAGAGGCATAGAGCAAGTGTTGGACAGTGCTAATGACATAGAGCAAGTGTTGGACAGTGACAATGACATATAGCAAGTGTTGGACAGTGCTAATGACATAGAACAAGTGTTGGACAGCGGTAATGGCATAAAACAAGTGTTGGGCAGAGGCATAGAGCAAGTGTTGGACAGAGGCATAGATCAAGTGTTGGACAGAGGCATAGACCAAGTGTTGGACAGAGGCATAGAGCAAGTGTTTGGACAGAGGTATAGAGCAAGTGTTGGACAGTGCTAATGGCATAAAGCAAGTGTTGGACATTGCTAATGACATAGAGAAAGTGTTGGACAGTGCTAATGACATAGAGCAAGTGTTGGAAAGCGCTAATGACATAGAGCAAGTGTTGGATAGCGCTAATGACATAGAGCAAGTGTTGAACAGTGCTAGTGACATAAAGCAAGTGTTGGACAGTGCTAATGACATATAGCAAGTGTTGGACAGTGGTAATGACATAAAACAAGTGTTGGACAGAGGCATAGAGCAAGTGTTGGACAGAGGCATAGAGCATATGTTGGACAGTGCTAATGACATAGAGCAAGTGTTTGGACAGAGGCACAGAGCAAGTGTTGGACAGAGGCATAGACCAAGTGTTGGACAGAGGCATAGAGCAAGTGTTTGGACAGAGGTATAGAGCAGGTATTGGACAGTGCTAATGGCATAAAGCAAGTGTTGGACATTGCTAATGACATAGAGCAAGTGTTGGACAGTGCTAATGACATAGAGCAAGTGTTGGACAGTGCTAATGACATAGAGCAAGTGTTGGACAGAGGCACAGAGCAAGTGTTGGACAGTGCTAATGACATAGAGCAAGTGTTTGGACAGAGGCACAGAGCAAGTGTTGGACAGAGGCATAGAGCAGGTGTTTGGACAGAGGTATAGAGCAAGTGTTGGACAGTGCTAATGGCATAAAGCAAGTGTTGGACAGCGCTAATGACATAGAGCAAGTGTTGGATAGCGCTAATGACATAGAGCAAGTGTTGGACAGTGCTAGTGACATAAAGCAAGTGTTGGACAGTGCTAATGACATATAGCAAGTGTTGGACAGTGGTAATGACATAAAACAAGTGTTGGACAGAGGCATAGAGCAAGTGTTGGACAGAGGCATAGAGCATATGTTGGACAGTGCTAATGACATAGAGCAAGTGTTTGGACAGAGGCACAGAGCAAGTGTTGGACAGATGCATAGACCAAGTGTTGGACAGAGGCATAGAGCAAGTGTTTGGATAGAGGTATAGAGCAGGTATTTGACAGTGCTAATGGCATAAAGCAAGTGTTGGACATTGCTAATGACATAGAGCAAGTGTTGGACAGTGCTAATGACATAGAGCAAGTGTTGGACAGTGCTAATGACATAGAGCAAGTGTTGGACAGAGGCACAGAGCAAGTGTTGGACAGTGCTAATGACATAGAGCAAGTGTTTGGACAGAGGCATAGAGCAAGTGTTGGAAGCGTTGACATAGAGCAAGTGTTGGACAGTGCTAGTGACATAGAGCAAGTGTTGGACAGTGCTAATGACATAGAGCAAATATTGGACAGAGGCATAGAGCAAGTTTTGGACAGCGCTAATGGCATAATGCAAGTGTTGGGCAGAGGCATTGAGCAAGTGTTGGACAGAGGCATAGATCAAGTGTTGGACAGAGTCATAGAGCTAGCATTGGACAGTGCTAATGGCATAAAGCAAGTGTTGGACAGAGGCATAGAGCAAGTGATGGACAGTGTTAATGGCATAGAGCAAGTGTTGGACAGTGCTAATGACATATAACAAGTGTTGGACAGAGGCACAGAGCAAGTGTTGGACAGTGCTAATGACATAGAGCAAGTGTTTGGACAGAGGCACAGAGCAAGTGTTGGACAAAGGCATAGACCAAGTGTTGGACAGAGGCATAGAGCAAGTGTTTGGACAGAGGTATAGAGCAAGTGTTGGACAGTGCTAATGGCATAAAGCAAGTGTTGGACATTGCTAATGATATAGAGCAAGTGTTGGACAGTGCTAATGACATAGAGCAAGTTTTGGACAGTGCTAATGACATAGAGTAAGTGTTGGACAGTGCTGGTGACATAGAGCAAGTGTTGGACAGTGCTAATGACATATAGCAAGTGTTGGACAGTGTTAATGACATAGAGCAAGTGTTGGACAGCGCTAATGGCATAAAACAAATGTTGGGCAGAGGCATAGAGCAAGTGTTGGACAGAGGCATAGAGCAAGTGTTGGACAGTGCTAATGACATAGAGCAAGTGTTGGACAGTGCTAATGACATAGAGCAAGTGTTGGACCGTACTAATGACATAGAGCAAGTGTTGGACAGTGCTAATGACAGAGAGCAAGTGTTGGATAGCGCTAATGACATAGAGCAAGTGTTGGACAGCGCTAATGGCATAAAACAAGTGTTGGGCTGAGGCATAAAGCAAGTGTTGGACAGAGGCATATACCAAGTGTTGGACAGAGGCATATACCAAGTGTTTGGACAGAGGTATAGAGCAAGTGTTGGACAGTGCTAATGGCATAGAGCAAGTGTTGGACAGTGCTAATGACATAGAGCAAGTGTTGGACAGTGCTAATGACATAGAGCAAGTGTTGGACAGCGCTAATGGCATAATGCAAGTGTTGGGCAGAGGCATAGAGCAAGTGTTGGACAGAGGCATAGATCAAGTGTTGGACAGAGGCATAGAGCTAGCATTGGAGAGTGCTAATGGCATAAAGCAATGTTGGACAGAGGCATAGAGCAAGTGTTGGACAGAGGCATAGAGCAAGTGTTGGACAGAGGCATAGAGCAAGTGTTGGATAGAGGCATAGAGCAAGTGTTGGACAGAGGCATAGAGCAAGTGTTGGACAGAGGCATAGAGCAAATATTGGATAGTGCTAATGGCAATTGTTGGACAGAGGCATAGAGCAAGTGTTGGTCAGAGGAATAGAGCAAGTGTTGGTCAGAGGAATAGAGCAAGTGTTGGACAGAGGCATAGAGCAAGTGTTGGAAAGAGGCATAAAGCAAGTGTTGATCAGAGGAATAGAGCAAGTGTTGGACAGAGGAATAGAGCAAGTGTTTGTCAGAGGAATAGAGCAAGTGGTGTACAGAGGCACATATCAAGTGTTGGATAGAGGCACATATCAAGTGTTGGATAGAGGCATAGAGATCGTCGAGATCGACAAAGAAAGAGGAAACTCTTTTATAAATGCCTGCTGCGTTTAATTCTCGCAATCCTCCAAGCTTTCCCCCAGCCTTTTCAGCAGTTTCTCTCTCTGTCACCAATATATACAAATATACAGTTTCATACTTATATACATCACATAATTAACATTCACATAAGTTATACCATATCATCAGACATATATAATGACGACAATTGCATTGACGAATTTAAGAAATACAATATATGATGGTGTAGTATAAGTTAGACAATGAAATTCAAGTCTTTACATCTGATCGATATTTCACAAAAACTAACAGGTTATCAGTCAATGTACATGACTAATATGTTATCGGGATGGTAGTCAAAACGAGTAGCAATAGTTACCTGAAGGTGTATATATATATTTCTACATAATATGGATTAGTTGTAGCACATAATTAATGGCGTCTTGTTTATGTTTTGTGAAAATGGCGGATGTCTCATATGCATGCAGTGATTGGTTAGTAAAGAGCACGTGCTTAAATATTGTCATGTGTCAGGTCAAATGTACGTGTCACTTATTTTAATTATTGGTCCAAGGGAAATAACTAAAACTATACTACACTGTACTACATATGCTACGTTACAAACTAACTGAAGGTGTTACAACGTTTTCAACGCACTGCTTCAAATAGGGGCAAAAATGACAAGTTCAAAGAGTTTGTATTTATTAAAAACAAGTGCACCCTATGACACACAGAGCAAGTGTTGGACAGAGGCACAGAGCAAGTGTTGGACAGAGGCACAGAGCAAGTGTTGGACAGAGGCATAGAGCAAGTGTTGGACAGTGCTAATGACATAGAGCAAGTGTTGGACAGAGGCACAGAGCAAGTGTTGGACAGTGCTAATGACATAGAGCAAGTGTTGGACAGAGCAAGTGTTGGACAGAGGCACAGAGCAAGTGTTGGACTGAGGCACAGAGCAAGTGTAGGACAGAGGCACAGAGCAAGTGTTGGACAGAGGCACAGAGCAAGTGTTGGACAGAGGCACATAGCAAGTGTTGGACAGAGGCACAGAGCAAGTGTCGTACAGAGGCACAGAGCAAGTGTGCATATTGTATATTAAAGCGACATTACATCGCAAAAAGCAAATAAAATGCATATTTTCACGTAGGCTATAAATGCATTGCTACTACAAATTCTTTTGAATACAAAAAAAGTACATTCGAACACTAACATTGAATCAATAACAAGCCTGTTTGTGGTTTATTTCATATAACGGTCATCCACGCTCATGAAATGACGATTGTTTAACATTGGCGATACTTTCGTTTGGAGATAAGTTAACTAATATTAGTCTACAAATTAATATGCATAGGCATACATGTGAGATATAACGGTAAATCTGTACGATAAATCGTGTTATTCAGGATACACGCATTGTATTACGCATGAATGTCGACCCTATTTACATTATTTTGTTATGTCAAATAACTGCGTATACGACGCTTGTTTATTTGTTGAAATACTCAGTTTTTAAGGAAAATATTGGGGGGGATGTATACCATATAATAGGAAATTACATGCTGCAGACATTTGCGTGTTCACCAATCAGGCGCGTACGCACGTAAATGTTGACAGGTCGGAAAAATGAAAATGCGAAAAATGCAATAAAAAATTAAGCCTAAGGGGGGTGACCGCAGAAAGATCGTTCAGCAGCATGCGCGGCTTGAAAACGTACCTTCGGTCAACCATGACAACAGGCAGATTGTCGTGCCTAGGACTGATGAACATTCACAGGGACAAAGAGATAAACACTGACATGGTTATCGATGTCTTCGCTAGACGGAAGGAGCGGCGCCTTGCCTTTGTGTTTCGTGTCTAAGTAATAGTTAGAGCGCTGTACGTCAGTCTGTACGAAGAGATAATTCCCGAGATTTAGCGAGAGGATTATCGATCGTACAGGCTGAAAACAGTGCTCTAACTATTTTGTGTCACCCCCATGCCCGTACCATGTCTCTACTTGTAATAACACATATTGGTTAAAGTCACTTGGTGTTGGTTTTCATTGTAAAAAAATCTCGTAAAACCCATTAATTTAAACTATTTCCAGCAGTATTTTGTGTACTAAATACACTCTAAAACTCACCTACGGCTGTATAGCAAAAACATTTTTTTACGAAAATGGATTTGAAAATCGTTGATATCTTCCCTAGATGATGTCAAAAGTTGGTAAAAATGCGTAATTCCTCTGGAATTTTTGCTAACATCATATTCATTACAGAAACTATGATAGATTTTCAAAATGATTTTGTCTAGTCCATTTGCGGTTCAGATTTGAGGCATGATAAGGTGAAAATGTGTTATTTCTTTGCAAAACTTGGACTTTATTTGTGCACGGATATAATCTCTACAGTTTTGTGAATACTACTCAGAAGATGACATACTTTCTTTGGATGCGTCATTTGTAATATGGAAACTACTGAGAAACAATAAGGGTGAATAGTCTGCTAACTATGTTTTCCAACTTAACACAATATGCCTCGGGCACAACAGAATTGGATAGTATCCTGCCATGTGATAATTTTATGTATCCAACAGACGGATCTGTAGTCCAGTGGTAATACGCTGGACTGGTAATCCAGACATCGCTGGTTCGATCACCCGTCTGACCCTAATAAAATTAACAGTCTTTCAGATGGGATGTTAAACCGAGGTCTCGTGTCTGCTGTACACCGTGCACGTAAAAGAACCAGAGGAGACTCTGGAATGGGTCTCAATCTCTTCAGGAGGCGTCGCTCATATGGGCAACCGGTAGCGATGATAAATAAACGTAAAACACATTGATGTATCCCCATAAGACTTCATAAACATTTAATCCCCTGATCTAGATACTTTGTAAACACCTGATATTTGACTGTGTATTGACTAATTGACCGTGTCTCATTCATATGAAAAAGTTGGCAGTTTCTTACGGAGGTTGTTGCACCAAAGTACTGATTAACCGCTGGAGCCTGTCCAGGAAAGGTGTTGTTAGGTAAACTGCCCGCCGGCGATATAGCCCGAAATGGTGCTGATGCAGACGTAAAACCCGAAATATAACATAACTGTAATTGCATATTATGGCAAAGGTGAACTTGAGCCAAGAATGCCGAGATATAACACTGAAGTCTCCTATTCTGTATAATGACTCAAATTCGTTGTCTCTTAATAACAGTGGAAATGAGCAGGTAGAAAACAGGGTCTTCGTTGAGTATAATAACTTGTTGAAATATACCATGAACTACCATGTGATTTATCTGTACGATATTCTTAGCCAACATAACTCATGTGAACAAACAAACATGCATGGATTACTCTATGAGTCTGTAAAATCCAATGAGGACTTTCCATGTGATGTTGACCCGGACTTAAAACGGCGAGTGTTTACACGGAAGGGAGGTCCGGTATATGTTAAACTCGCATGTGACATTCACTTATTATCTCGGTGGTAGAGAGGAATACAGGGAACACATATGCATATATGCAATGGCGACTTTTAAATAAATTTAACAGCAAGCTATATTGAGAGGGTCAGATAGGGTGAGGGAATTGAGATGTCTTGCGAAAATATACCTCCATTCTCTAACCCCTATATTATTATGTATAGCAGATGAGTATTGCTATGGCAACAATAGTTGCCATAACTTTTCTTGTTCTCCTTGGTGTAATCAACAATGTACACAATTAATTACGGTTTTTGGTTTTTGTTTTTGGTTTTGGTTTTTGTTTTTGGGTTTTGGTTTGTTTTTGTCCTCCTTGGTTTACTCTACACCGTACACAATTAATTACGGGTCTACTTGGCTTACTCTACACCGTACACAATTAATTACGATCCTCCTTGGTTTACTCTACACCATGCACAATTAATTAAGGTCCTCCTTGGTTTACTCTACACCATACACAATTAATTACGGTCCTCCTTGGTTTACTCTACACCATACATAATTAATTACGATCCTCCTTGGTTTACTCTACACCATACACAATTAATTACGGTCCTTGGTTTACTCTACACCATGCACAATTAATTACGGTCCTCCTTGGTTTACTCTACACCATACACAATTAATTACGGTCCTTGGTTTACTCAACACCATGCACAATTAATTACGGTCCTTGGTTTACTCTACACCATACATAATTAATTACGGTCCTCCTTGGTTTACTCTACACCGTACACAATTAATTACGGTCCTCCTTGGTTTACTCTACACCGTACATAATTAATTACGGTCCTCCTTGGTTTACTACAACATGCACAATTAATTACGGCCCTCCTTGGTTTACTCTACACCATGCACAATTAATTACGGACCTCCTTGGTTTACTCTACACCGTACACAATTAATTACGACCCTCATTGGTTTACTCTACACCGTACACAATTAATTACGGTCCTCCTTGGTTTACTACACCATGCACAATTAATTACGGTCCTTGGTTTACTCAACACCGTACACAATTAATTACAATCCTCATTGGTTTACTATGCACAATTAATTAGGTTTGGTTTTTTGTTTTGGTTTGGTTTTCTACACCGTACACAATTAATTACGACCCTCATTGGTTTACTCTACACCGTACACAATTAATTACGGTCCTCCTTGGTTTACTACACCATGCACAATTAATTACGGTCCTTGGTTTACTCAACACCGTACACAATTAATTACAATCCTCATTGGTTTACTCTACACCGTACACAATTAATTACGACCCTCATTGGTTTACTCTACACCGTACACAATTAATTACGGTCCTCCTTGGTTTACTACACCATGCACAATTAATTACGGTCCTTGGTTTACTCAACACCGTACACAATTAATTACGATCCTCATTGGTTTACTCTACACCATACACAATTAATTACGGGTTGACTTGTTATGGTCGTTGACTTTACACAGATGTAGGTTTGAATCACACTGGGTTGTCGAATTCCTTCCGGAGAGGAAGCTATCCAGCTGGCTTGCGTACGGTCAGTGGTCCTATACAGGTGTTCGCCCGTACCTAAAATACTGCTCGGAAAGGCATTCAGGCTGGAATACATCAGTGAGTAATGATCAGTTTGTTGGACATAGATCAGTGAGTAATGGTCAGTTTGTTGGACATACATCAGTGATTAATGGTCAGTTTGTTGGACATACATCAGTGATTAATGGTCAGTTTGTTGGACATACATCAGTGATTAATGGACAGTTTGTTGGACATACATCAGTGATTAATGGACAGTTTGTTGGACATACATCAGTGATTAATGGACAGTTTGTTGGACATACATCAGTGATTAATGGACAGTTTGTTGGACATACATCAGTGATTAATGGTCAGTTTGTTGGACATACATCAGTGATTAATGGTCAGTTTGTTGGACATACATCAGTGATTAATGGACAGTTTGTTGGACATACATCAGTGATTAATGGTCAGTTTGTTGGACATACATCAGTGATTAATGGACAGTTTGTTGGACATACATCAGTGATTAATGGACAGTTTGTTGGACATACATCAGTGATTAATGGTCAGTTTGTTGGACATACATCAGTGATTAAATTGTGTACATTGGCATTGGAATAATTTCATAGGACATGCTGGCTGTACCAAGTACACCCATATACACAGTCTTCAAAATCCTGTACAGATAATTAATTTCCAACAAGGCACAATTAATGACCAACATCATCAAACATACTAAATTTATAATATATACATGCATATAGACTCAAACCTGTGCTAAGCAGCCAGCCAAGGGAACCACATAAAGTGGTTGATTAGCACAGGTGGCTGCTTAATAGAGGTCAACTGTATAATAAAACAGATTGGGAATCTGGAAAATGGCTGCTTAATACAGGTTGGCTGCTTAATACAGGTTGGTTGGCTGCTTAATACAGGTTGGCTGCTTAATACAGGTTGGCTGCTTAATACAGGTGAACACTACTAACACAGGTTTGACTGTACGTAGAAACAAACCACTATGTTATACATGTTTCAACATTTGCATGTGGGAGTCAGGACTTAACATAACCATTTATTGGTTTGTACATAGATAAACAATTATTCATGTCAAAAAATAAATAATTTTATTATATTAAAGTCTTGCTTCTTGCCTTCCTTCTTGCCGTCACCTGTAAATAGAAAGGTACACATTCAATACGTCAGTATCTATAGGGTAACCATAACGCAATAATGCATTTCCACGCAGGTTTAGATGTATATTTCAATGCCTATGTCGGTCCCTTATCTCGCGAGATCATACTTTATTTCACAAGAAGTGTGCATCGTTCGTGTATATATTCATATGTCGTGTCTGTTCTTGATCTGGTTCAAATATTATAATCAACAAATCCGTTTCTACACATCGTTTTATTTAATCTTACATAAAAAGATACCATTGGTTACTAGGAAATGATGGTACAGTATCTGGTTCATAGAACACGGTCGGATATAGAACGCTTCCCGACCATATATGTACTAAAAAAATGATGGTACAGTATCTGGTTCATAGAACACGGTCGGATATAGAACACTTCCCGACCATATATGTACTAAACAAATGATGGTACAGTATCTGGTTCAAAGAACACGGTCGGATATAGAACGCTTCCCGACCATATATGTACTAAACAAATGATGGTACAGTATCTCGTTCAAAGAACATGGTCGGATATAGAACGCTTCCCAACCATATATGTACTAAACAAATGATGGTACAGTATCTGGTTCAAAGAACACGGTCGGATATAGAACGCTTCCCGACCATATATGTACTAAACAAATGATGGTACAGTATCTGGTTCAAAGAACACGGTCGGATATAGAACGCTTCCCGACCATATATGTACTAAACAAATGATGGTACAGTATCTCGTTCAAAGAACACGGTCGGATATAGAACGCTTCCCGACCATATATGTACTAAACAAATGATGGTACAGTATCTCGTTCAAAGAACACGGTCGGATATAGAACGCTTGTTTATCAGTGCAATGCTCACGTTATTTTGAATGTGGGTCAATATTCTGGTAATAAGTCGTTAACTGACAATAACTTCCAGCATTCAATACATGCCTTAGTGACGGTATTACAACATGAATCTATAAACATTCGTTAACTGACAATAACTTCCAGCTTTCAATACATGCCTTAGTGGCGGTATTACAACATGAATCTATAAACATTCGTTACCTGACAATAACTTCCAGCTTTCAATACATGCCTTAATGACGTTAATACAACATGAATCTATAAACATTCGTTACCTGACAATAACTTCCAGCTTTCAATACATGCCTTAATGACGTTAATACAACATGAATCTATAAACATTCATTATCTGACAATAACTTCCAGCTTTCAATACATGCCTTAGTGACGGTATTACAACATGAATCTATAAACATTCGTTACCTGACAATAACTTCCAGCTTTCAATACATGCCTTAGTGCCGGTATTACAACATGAATCTATAAACATTCGTTACCTGACAATAACTTCCAGCTTTCAATACATGCCTTAATGACGTTAATACAACATGAATCTATAAACATTTGTTACCTGACAATAACTTCCAGCTTTCAATACATGCCTTAGTGACGGTATTACAACATGAATCTATAAACATTCGTTACCTGACAATAACTTCCAGCTTTCAATACATGCCTTAGTGGCGGTATTACAACATGAAAACATGAATCTATAAACATTCGTTACCTGACAATAACTTCCAGCTTTCAATACATGCCTTAGTGCCGGTATTACAACATGAAAACATGAATCTATAAACATTCGTTACCTGACAATAACTTCCAGCTTTCAATACATGCCTTAGTGGCGGTATTACAACATGAATCTATAAACATTCGTTACCTGACAATAACTTCCAGCTTTCAATACATGCCTTAGTGACGGTATTACAACATGAATCTATAAACATTCGTTACCTGACAATAACTTCCAGCTTTCAATACATGTCTTAGTGGCGGTATTACAACATGAATCTATAAACATTCGTTAACTGACAATAACTTCCAGCTTTCAATACATGCCTTAGTGCCGGTATTACAACATGAATCTATAAACATTCGTTACCTGACAATAACTTCCAGCTTTCAATACATGCCTTAGTGCCGGTATTACAACATGAATCTATAAACACTCGTTAACTGACAATAACTTCCAGCTTTCAATACATGCCTTAATGGTGGTATTACAACATGAATCTATAAACATTCGTTACCTGACAATAACTTCCAGCTTTCAATACATGCCTTAATGGTGGTATTACAACATGAATCTATAAACATTCGTTACCTGACAATAACTTCCAGCTTTCAATACATGCCTTAATGACGGTATTACAACATGAATCTATAAACATTCGTTACCTGACAATAACTTCCAATCTGTGTCTTATTCAATCGTTCTTTCTTTCCAGTATTCTTCTTTCCTTTCAGTTGCTCCAACTAAGTTTGGTCAATATCAAGATAAGAATAAAGTATGACTATTCCATAACATACTACATAAAACATAGATATGGGTGCTCATTAACCCTTTCAACACCACAGACCTCTAAATTGGCTTACAAAAAAGTGTAGATCCAGATGAGCCGGCTCGTAACGAGCCGTCTCATCAGGATCTGCACTTTTTTCAAGTAATATAACTATTTTTAGAAAAAAAATTACCCATTTTGATAAATGAACTGATCCAAATGTAATTTTGTTATTAATTTATTGGTCTAAAAATATCATGGACCAGTCCATGTCAGTTACTTGGTGTTGAATGGGTTAATATACATTATAGTTTATACAAATTTATTTTAGCTCGGCAGGATCTTGTTGGAAAAATGCCGACTATTAAAATATGTGTAACCACTTTTATTTAGTTTATACAAATTTATTTTAGCCCGATTGCGAAACAAGTTCTTTCAACTTATATTAATCACTCTCGAGACATCATTCCTGATGGAATCCATCGCCATGAAGGAGAGAGAAGAGGAATTTAAATGCCTTGCCTAAGGGCACAATCGTAACGGCTCCAGCGGGGCTCGAACTCCGGACCTTTCGCACCTGAAGCGAACGCGCATCCACTGCGCTATCACGACTTCCACAATATCACATATACACAATGATATAATATAATATCACAATACAATGAATATACATTCAAGCTGTGTTAAAGTGAATGAGCTGACAAATTAATGTTATAATGAATTAAATGGTGGCCACTATACAACAATACAGTATATCACATTGCTATACAACAATACAGTATATCACATTGCTATACAACAATACAGTATATCACATTACTATACAACAATACAGTATATCACATTGCTATACAACAATACAGTATATCACATTACTATACAACAATACAGTATATCACAGTACTATACAACAATACAGTATATCACAGTACTATACAACAATACAGTATATCACAGTACTATACAACAATACAGTATATCACAGTACTATACAACAATACAGTATATCACATTGCTATACAACAATACAGTATATCACATTGCTATACAACAATACAGTATATCACATTGCTATACAACAATACAGTATATCACATTGCTATACAACAATACAGTATATCACATTGCTATACAACAATACAGTATATCACATTGCTATACAACAATACAGTATATCACATTACTATACAACAATACAGTATATCACATTGCTATACAACAATACAGTATATCACATTACTATACAACAATACAGTATATCACATTACTATACAACAATACAGTATATCACATTGCTATACAACAATACAGTATATCACAGTACTATACAACAATACAGTATATCACAGTACTATACAACAATACAGTATATCACAGTACTATACAACAATACAGTATATACACACTATTGTTTCTCGCTCTGTAAGAACATTAACACAGAAAACACAGCAGTTCAATAAAACATTAAAGCGACATTACATCGCAAAAAGCCAAAAAAGGCAATTTTACGTATAAATAGCATTGCTAATACAAAATATTCAGAAATAATTCTAATGCTAACTTTCAATCAATAAACAGTGTTTATGATCTACAAACTCTCAAAATTGAAAATCGGATTTCACATAATGGTCAGCCATTTTGACGTTTGGAGTCTACACTAAGCGTGTGATACTGTCATTTAGAGATAATTTAAATCATATTAACCTAAATTTAAATATGCATAGACACAAATGTGAGATATAACGGTAATCTGTACAATAAGTCTTGTTAAACATACGGGCGGTGTATTATGCATGGATGTTGTTGTTAATTATACGGGCGGTGTATTATGCATGGATGTTGTTGTTAATTATACGGGCGGTGTATTATGCATGGATGTTGTTGTTCTTATTTACATTATTTGTCAACAAACCTCGTATTCCTGGTAAATACCTCGTATTCAATGTTTATTTATCAGTTGAAATACTCAGATTCTGTAGCATTTATTTGGAAACAACTCATACCGTATACAGCACAGGGATTCGGCACGTTTGGGGGTACTAGTATATATATTTAAGTATACTTAAATATATATACTAGTACCCCCAAACGTGCCGAATCCCTGTGGTATACAGGAAATTACAATCTGTAGAAATTTTATTGTTCACTGATGTAGTGTCGCTTTAACATGTTTAGAAAACAGAAAACTGTTAAACTACAGGTATAAAATAACAGTTAAACTACAGATATAAAATAACTGAATAGATATTGGTTAGAACTCCGCTGAGCTGTAATCCAGGGATCGCAGGTTCGATTCCCCGTCTGATCCTAATAAAATGAACAGTCTTTCAGATGGGACTTTAAACCAAGGTCTCATGTCGGTGCTATAAACGTTACACGTAAAAGAACCAGAGAAGACTCTGGAATGCGTCTCTGTCTTGTATCATTGCACTATCCTCCAAAAATCTAAAATAACTATCTCTTCAGGAGGCGTCGCTCATATGGACAACCGGTATTGACGATAAATAAACGTAAAACACACACGATTAGAACTATATGCTAAAGTTACAATATCTAAAATACTTACATCATCCATGTCTAAACAGTTAGAAACAGCATATTAATAAAATTGAAATTATGGCGTAAAATTTACGGTGGTGCATGGTACTAGGTGCATGGTACTAGGTGCATGGTACTATAGTTAACGTGGTGGTGCATGGTACTAGGTGCATGGTACTAGGTGCATGGTACTATAGTTAACGTGGTGGTGCATGGTACTAGGTGCATGGTACTATAGTTAACGTGATGGTGCATGGTACTAGGTGCATGGTACTATAGTTAACGTGATGGTGCATGGTACTAGGTGCATGGTACTATGTTACGTGGGTCATGGTACTAGGTGCATGGTACTAGGTGCATGGTACTATAGTTAACGTGATGGTGCATGGTACTAGGTGCATGGTACTATAGTTAACGTGATGGTGCATGGTACTAGGTGCATGGTACTATGGTTAACGTGATGGTGCATGGTACTAGGTGCATGGTACTAGGTGCATGGTACTATAGTTAACGTGATGGTGCATGGTATTATAGTTAACATGGTGGTGCATGGTACTATAGTTAACATGGTGGTGCATGGTACTAGGTGCATGGTACTATAGTTAACGTGGTAGTGCATGGTACTAGGTGCATGGTACTATAGTTAATGTGATGGTGCATGGTACTAGGTGCATGGTACTAGGTGCATGGTACTATAGTTAACGTGGTGGTGCATGGTACTAGGTGCATGGTACTTGGTACTAGGTGCATGGTACTAGGTGCATGGTACTAGGTGCATGGTACTAGGTGCATGGTACTAGGTGCATGGTACTAGGTACATGGTACTAGGTGCATGGTACTAGGTGCATGGTACTAGGTGCATGGTACTATAGTTAAAGTGATGGTGCATGGTAAAATAGAACTGTGACATTATACTTGCTTGATATCAGGTACTAACTACCAGCAGCATGTCAATCATGCCTGTTCAAACATGATCTGATCATGTACACACATGTAAAAACAATGAACATTTAGGAAGTAAAGTGAAAATAAATGTGAATGTACAAAGAAAACATACGTTTGTAAAATCAAAATTGACATTGTACATTGGTAGACGGATATTGGTATTCATAGACATTGTACATTGGTAGCCGGATATTGGTATTCATAGACATTGTACATTGGTAGCCGCATATTGGTATTCATAGACATTGTACATTGGTAGCCAGATATTGGTATTCATAGACATTGTACATTGGTAGCCAGATATTGGTATTCATAGACATTGTACATTGGTAGCTGGATATTGGTATTTATAGACACTGTACATTGGTAGCCGGATATTGGTATTCATAGACATTGTACATTGGTAGCCGGATATTGGTATTCATAGACATTGTACATTGGTAGCCGGATATTGGTATTCATAGACATTGTACATTGGTAGCTGGATATTGGTATTCATAGACATTGTACATTGGTAGCTGGATATTGGTATTCATAGACATTGTACATTGGTAGCTGGATATTGGTATTCATAGACATTGTACATTGGTAGCCAGATATTGGTATTCATAGACATTGTACATTGGTAGCTGGATATTGGTATTCATAGACATTGTACATTGGTAGCGGATATTGGTATTCATAGACATTGTACATTGGTAGCCGGATATTGGTATTCATAGACATTGTACATTGGTAGCCGGATATTGGTATTCATAGACATTGTACATTGGTAGCCGGATATTGGTATTCATAGACATTGTACATTGGTAGCCGGATATTGGTATTCATAGACATTGTACATTGGTAGCTGGATATTGGTATTCATAGACATTGTACATTGGTAGCCGGATATTGGTATTCATAGACATTGTACATTGGTAGCTGGATATTGGTATTCATAGACATTGTACATTGGTAGCAGATATTGGTATTCATAGACATTGTACATTGGTAGCTGGATATTGGTATTCATAGACATTGTCATTGGTAGCCGGATATTGGTATTCATAGACATTGTACATTGGTAGCCGGATATTGGTATTCATAGACATTGTACATTGGTAGCCGGATATTGGTATTCATAGACATTGTACATTGGTAGCCGGATATTGGTATTCATAGACATTGTACATTGGTAGCTGGATATTGGTATTCATAGACATTGTACATTGGTAGCTGGATATTGGTATTCATAGACATTGTACATTGGTATTCATAGACATTGTACATTGGTAGCTGGATATTGGTATTCATAGACATTGTACATTGGTAGCTGGATATTGGTATTCATAGACATTGTACATTGGTAGCTGGATATTGGTATCATAGACATTGGTAGCCGTATATTGGTATTCATAGACATTGTACATTGGTAGCCGGATATTGGTATTCATAGAGATTGTACATTGGTAGCTGGATATTGGTATTCATAGAGATTGTACATTGGTAGCCGGATATTGGTATTCATAGACATTGTACATGGTAGGGATTGGTATTCATAGACATTGTACATGGTAGCCGGATATTGGTATTCATAGACATTGTACATTGGTAGCTGGATATTGGTATTCATAGACATTGTACATTGGTAGCCGGATATTGGTATTCATAGACATTGTACATTGGTAGCCGGATATTGGTATTCATAGACATTGTACATTTGGTAGCCAGATATTGGTATTCATAGACATTGTACATTGGTAGTCAGATATTGGTATTCATAGACATTGTACATTGGTAGACGGATATTGGTATTCATAGACATTGTACATTGGTAGACAGATATTGGTATTCATAGACATTGTACATTGGTAGACGGATATTGGTATTCATAGAACAAAGCTTCTATTAGAACTGTTCCAGATAGATGGCCGGATCATTTATTTTTGAATTTGTTAGAACTGTTTTTATTAATGTCTGTCCCACCAGTTGATTTTCATGTTCAGTTGTATATATACAAAATGTTCACAGTGAATGAAATTTAGGATATGACAGAGACATAACATACAAGTGTATCATGAATGTGTACATAATCATTCTATGTCCATTGAAAGTTAAGTTAGTCCTACCTCTATTATACAATCAATCTTCATTAAAAGCGATACAGTGAAACCTGTCTTGAGCAGCCAGCCAAGGGAACCACATAAGACAGTGCTGTCTTGAGCATCCAGCCAAGGGAACCACAGAAGACAGTGAAACCTGTCTCGAGCAGCCAGCCAAGGGAATCACATAAGACAGTGAAACCTGTCTCGAGCAGCCAGCTAAGGGAACCACATAAGACAGTGAAACCTGTCTCGAGCAGCCAGCCAAGGGAACCACAGAAGGTGGCAGCTGCTTAGCAAAGGTGGCTGCTTAATAGAGAGCAAATGTATAATAAAACAACATATTGGGGACTGCTTAATACAGGTTGGCTGCTTAATGGAGGTGACCACTAACACAGGTTTGACTGTATGCCATACATGTATATGCTTTATCGTAAAGACATATTTTCTATGACATCGCTAGACTCTTTCCACTCAACCGTCGCTTTAACTCGGCATGATATTTCAATGTTGTATGTTTAAAGCGACATTACATTGCAAAATGCCCCAAAAAATGCTTCCTTACGTATAAATAGCATTGCTAATACAAATTTGTCTGAAATAATTCGAAATCTAACTTTCTATACATAAACATTGTTTGTGTGGTATACAAACACTCACAAGTGAAAGTAGGATTTCATATAACTGTCAGCTACGCTCCTCAATTGATGTTTGTTTACTATTTGGAGTCTATACCAAGCGAGTGCTACTGTCGTTTAGATGACATCGCTAGACTCTTTCTACTCGCAAACAGCATGTCTATCATGTAGAACCTACCAACTGTCGCTTTAAACTATATATATTGTATGTTTAAATGCTAGTTAGTTATAGTTATATTTCGGGTTTTACGCCTGCATCAGCACCATTTCGGGCTATATCGCCGGCGGGCAGTTTACTTAACAACATATTTCCTGGGCAGGCTCCAGCGGTTAACCAGTACTTGGGTGCACCAACCTCCGTAAGAAACTGCCAACTTTTTCATATAAATGAGGCACGGCCTGAGCGGGGCTCGAACCCGTGACCATCAGTGATGATAGGTTACAGTGGTATACAAGTCAGCGACCGTAACCACTCGACCAAGGAGGCGGACATGTTTAAATGCACATATTTCATGTGACAATTTAAAGTTCCAGGATTACCAGTTCATTACAAAATGCTAAAAACCTTGCACTAAAGTTGATACAGTTATGCTGCCCATGTGATATACATACATTGTATATATATTCAACTCACCTTCAATTTCTTCTCGATCGCCTCACGATACGCATCAAACGATCGTTGTAACTTTGCATATCTACAAATTAAAAAAAACCATTGCTGCAAATTTCTCAATCATCCACATATTAGGGACCAAAACAGGGCACTATTTACTTTTTTGGCGTGCTTAATAGCAAAATTCCAAAACGAGTTTAAAAATATGGTATGAAATCATCACGCGTGTAAGATCCTTTTTATCACATTACAATAGCGCTCTGGTCTTAATAAATAACGTTGCAACTTTCATATTTATGTTTTAAACAGCATTATAATGGTGACAAATACTTCTTTTAAATCGTAGTTTGTAATACCATTAACGTTTTGTACCAATTCAAATAGAAACATGCATTATTATACAATACAATTTATATAAGATGTATTCTCTAAACCAATCACAATCCTGCCCGATGTTATTACACGTGTGCACATATAAGAAATTATGAGATGGCTGTATTACACTGAATACAAGCAAAGTTATGTGATTAACACTAATATGTGTCAGAAGAACAACAATTTAAGTAGTGATAGCGCAGTAGTAGCGCATTCGCTCCAAGTGCGAAAGGTCCAGAGTTCGATCCCCGCTGGAGCCCTTACTATTGTGCCCTTTGGCAAGGCATTTAAATTCCACATTGCCTCTTCTCTCGCCCTCGTGGCGATAGATTCCATCAGGAATAAGGTCTCGAGAGTGATTAATATAAGTTAAATGGGCCGTAATGAGTTATGCCAGAAGTAAATTAGCGACTGGAACCCAGGCTAACCTGTCTAGCTCATCCGCCAGTTTGATCTGGGCAGCCTTCTTAGCTGCTATAGCCCTCCAGGTCATCAGCTTTATCTGAAAGAAGAACATGTGATGCATATAACACACCTGGGACTTCACATCTTATCTCCAAAGACTGGAATATACATTCTACAGGGTTCATTCTAGGTCAGAATGTTTGGGAGAAGTGAGAAGGCGTGTGATCGCGTCCTTAAATGGTGTTCTTTAATAAATTTCATGATATTAATGGTTTAGGAGCATGATATTAATGGTTTAGGAGCATGATATTAATGGTTCAGGAGCATGATATTAATGGCTCAGGAGCATGATATTAATGGTTCAGGAGCATGATATTAATGGTTCAGGAGCATGATATTAATGGTTCAGGAGCATGATATTACCTTTGCTATGGAGTCATGAAGAGAGGAACTGGATGTGTTATTTTTTCTTCCTGAAAGTAGAACAAAGTTGCATTAGTAGTATATATTGGTTATTATTATTAGACGCATGACACATCCTCACTAATATATTCCCATCCACAACATTGATTCAACACTATTGTCTGTTCAATATTGGCTGTCCGATTAGCTCAGTGGTTAGCGCACTCGCTTCTCACCAATGCAACCCGGGTTCGATCCTCGGACCGGGAAGCATGTGAGATGGTACGGTGGCACCAGATCGGACAGGTGGGTATTCTGCGGGTTCCTCCCACACGAATAACCACATTTACGCTTTCATCCGCACCGAGAGTGATTAAAAACTTGTTTCGCAATCGTTGTAAAATAAATAAATTTTTAAAAAATGACAATGATACAACGTTACTTGGTACCATGTTTATTGGACCACATACCGAGGACATCACAACCGGGCACTATCGGTCATGCCCTAACATTTGTTCTGTGCAGACTGACTGTGCCTCAAGGTTATAAAACTTGTTCTCCAATCTGAACAAAATTAATTCAGATGGTACAAAAACAGCATTTTCTTCTTTGTGTTTACCTTCGATGATTGAGCTTATTTACCCTCGCCGCCGGCGAACCATATGGGCGAGCGGTGTTTACCTTCTAGACAGACACTCCGGCTACACTGATGAAGAATGATGTGAATGGTGTGTTCCCACTTTCCCAACCTTTTATTAGTCCTATAGAAATTGAGGTAGGTGTTGGGGGAATGTATTGTTCGGTGTAACAATAGAGTTGAAAGGTGATAATTGGCGAAAATTGCTATACTGTACTGAAAATTTGTGTTTCTAAATTTGGGAAAGTTGTTCATAAATATAAGTTTCATATAGATAGATATTCTTTATTTTGGGGATAATTAGTATGTGTGAAAATAAAAGGTTGGGAAAGTGGGAACAAACCATGTGAATATATATATAACATTTTGGAAAGGAGAATGCCACTTTTGGAAAACGAACTCCAACCCGAAAGTAAAAGTACAACTTACCTCTTCTCTTGATGCCAAAGTATATTGCAATCACGGCAAACAGGGTAATCAGTCGAAAGATGCTGCAATGAGAGAAGCAAACATGGTAGTCTCTGGACAATATTCATTAGATAATAGATATAAAAAAAATACTACTATTAATGTTTAATAAACATAGATAAGATAAGATAATTGTTTATTATAGTGACTTGGTGTTTTCCAACATATTTACAGCATATATTCAATATAATGTGAAATTTTAACACCAATTTTAACCCGGCCCAATGGGCCTATAAGCCACCTTATGTTAAAGTAGCATTACATCGTATGAAATAAAAGATATTTGAAAAATTCAATTTTTGCATATGGGTAGCAATGCTGCTACACATTCTAACATTATACTTTGTATGCTTATGTTCATTTGGTAAACAGTGTTTTTTGGCGATAAAACAAACTCGAAACCGTAAGTAGGACTTTCCGAGTCAATCGGTCACGCACAACCGGAACGCATCGTCCGCACTTGTTTACATTCGGAATGCATCGTCCCATTTGTCTCACGTTGTCTTTTTAAATTTAATTACTTGATATGTTAATTCATCCCTCTGTTAGCTAAGTATTTTAGGGAAATTTCTACATCCCCGCGAAGGGTTCGACATTAGAGGAAGATAGATAGATAGTCTTTCATGTTCAAAATATATACGTTGTTTTCTACATCCTCTGTTGTTTCACGCATGCGCGCTGTGCGTGTTTACATTTCGTGTGTTGATAAACAAATTCGCGTATACGACGTTTTTAAATTTATTGGAATTTTATCGTTTCTGAGCAACTATTTTGATTTTTATAAACACACACATATTAAGTATATATATTTTACCCAAAACATTCTTTATTACGATGTAATGCTGCTTTAACAGTTTTAAATAGCGTGAATATGCATCATTGAACGTAGTGTATTATTTACATACTTATTACTGAGATAATTACTAAAATAATTACTGAGATAATTATACCTAATGGTATTACAAATAACCAGAGATCATATAGGAATACTAGTAGTTTATGTAGATATACTAAGTAGATAATTATACATTCTATGTATTATTATGTGTAATAGTAGTATATCTGTATTTTGGATTTGAATACCACGATATACTCATAATGCATCCTATGTCAATCAAGTTAATTATTGAAACAAAACATCATTAGAAACAAATGTAATTAAATATACAGTCAAACCTGTCTATAAAGGCCACCCTCGGGACTGTCAAAAAGTGGCCTTTGTTGGCAGGTGGCCTCTAAATAGAGGGTTGAAATTCATTGAAAATGGCTTGACAGGAGAGAAAAATGGTGGTCTTTAGAGACAGGTTTTTTCTATGCGGCCTTTATTCGGAGGTGGCCTTTAGAACAGGTTTGACTGTAATTACATTGATTAATTAACCTGTAAATAGTCATTATGTTACATTGGTTAGTTGGAAACCTTTTGTTCTTACTCTTGTACCATGCTGTTGTACCATGCTGTGGTATGATAAATGTGATTTTATAAAAACTATGTTATTTAATTAGTAACACATTTCTACAGTAAAGTACCACTTTCGGATATTTCATGCAGAAATCAATAAGTTCAACAACCCAGGGTAGCTTAAAACTGCATAGTTTTATAAGAAATATAAATATCGATACTGTACTGGTTCTTACCCAGGAAATGCGAGTGATCTACTCTCCGCCCAACAGACTGTCCTCCCAATAATAATCGGAAAATGATTGATGGGCAGTAGAAGATGAAAAATACTACACTGCCCCAATCATAAAAAAATCTTTACAAGAAAATGTATATGCTATGTTGACTCTTTGTATATAGTCTAGATTGATATTGTAGCAAATATAGAAAACATATATTAAGAACGTTTTCTATATATAAAAATGTTTTAGCCGGCAACGGGTATTCTTTATTCTGCTTAGTTTATAAAAAATTATTTTAGCTCGATTGTGAAACAAGTTCTTACAACTTATAGTAATCACTCTCCGGACCTCATTCCTGATGGAATCCATCGCCACCAGGGAGAGAGAAGAGGCAATGTGGAAATTAAATGCCTTGCCTAAGGGCACAATCGTAATGGCTACAGCGGGGCTCGAACTCCGGACCTTTCGCACCTGAAGCGAACGCGCATCCACTGCACTATCACGACTTCCACTTTATTCTGTCACATGTTGACCAAGAAATCACCATCACCTTACACCCACAAGAAACCGTAACTATCTAATCCCACAGTCAAAAACCCAATACCATGCCAACCTCATTTTTCCCAAGAACAATCAGGCTATGGTACAGTCTACCGTCATATATACAGTCGAGTCCCAGTCTGCCGACCTTTGTTAGCAGACTGACTCGAACTCTCTCTAAACCTTGTACTGTCTGCTTTTAACTATAGCTTTGTAGTTTTATCTTTTTAACTTGCACATAACATTTTAGATTAACTAACTGTTCTAGGTGGTCCATGGTCCAGTGGTAGAGCGTCGGATTTGGAATCGAATGGTCCCGGGTTCGTTACTCGGTCAGGCCACGTATATAGTGTCATTGAGCAAGGCACCTCACACACATTGCTTAGTACTGGTTAATCGCTTAGGTCGGCTAAGCCTGCCCAGGAAAACATGTCTAAGTCCCCGCGAGGGGTTTGACATTAACGGAACATACATACATACATATATAGACTGCCCCTGTCAATCATAATCATTTCTGATTGTTCGGCAGTAAGAAATTGAAGCTTGAAGTTGAAGAAAGAAATACCTGTGCTTTCTGGTTATCAGAATCTTCATTCAAGTGTGTTGTTGTTTGTTCGAAGTTCTGACGATAAATGTCCGGAAAACGTCGGGAGATCTTGCACATCAACTCAGGTCACGTGTACTTACCCAATGACCATGCTACCAGTCACATGACCCATCTAGGTCACATGGTTGCAAACTAATTAAAGGTACATACATACAACTAGGTTGGCAATATTCACTACAATATTAATAATTAATATATTATCTTACTTTTCTCTCTCATTTGGCATGCTTGAGCTGTCCATCACAACCAGTTTTTTGTTGGTTTGTTTCAACAGGAAGCGGGGGTCCGGTGTCGATGGGGGCGGGATAGGGTCTACAGGGATCGGAGGGGTGAGCAGAATAACATATTCGGGCTCAGTAAATTGAGTAATCGGGATGTTTGAGGGAGAAGAGGGGATCATGGACGGCGGAACAGGTGGTGAAAGAGTGGAGGTAAATTGTCGGTGGAGGGCAGGGGAGAGGGAGGTGAGAACTCCCTTGCCACCCCACTCAGACATAGCACTGTCGCTGACAGTGTCAGCGACAGATATTCGCATATTGTGGAACACTTTGTTCACTACTGGACTGCCACAAAGCAGATATATCAGTAACGGCACAATTAAGACAAATGCATTCATAGCGAACAGGATTGGTAGTATACGTCCTGTTCTATCTGAAGATTGACGTTAACTGAAGAATTTATTTTAACTATTCGTTACCACGGAACTAACGTAATTACCCAAAATGCAACACGGCTTCCGGTACGCCTGAAATACGAAATGGAATGATACGTGCGTGTGCGAAATGGAAAATTCACATACTATATACCTAATAAGTGCATGAACTAACGGATTTGTAGTCCAGTGCTTAACACGTTGGACTGGTAATCCAGGGATCGCAGATTCGATCCCCGTTTGGCCCTAATAAAAAAAACAGTCTTTCATACTTAAACCGAGGTATTGTGTCGGTGCTTATCACTGTCCACGTAAAAGAACCAGATGAGACTCTGGAATGGGTCTCTATCTGTATAATTGCAATATCGATATCTTCAACAAATCTAAAATAACTAATCTCTTCAGGAGGCGTCGCTCATATGGGCAACCGGTAGCGACGATAAATAAACGTAAAACACGCACGAGTGCATGCAATAAGTCACGTGGTATGTATATAGAATAGTAGGCCTAGTTGTATATTTAATGAAAATCATAAATGTTGCACTTAAATATATACCATGTCGTGATAGTGCAGTGTATGCGCGTTAACTTCAGGTGCGAAAGGTTCGGGAGTTGGAGCCCCGCAAAAGCCGCTACGAGTGTGCCCTTAGGCAAGGCATTTAAATTCCACATGCCTCTTCTATCTCCTTTGTGGCGATGGATTCCATCAGGAATGAGGTCTCGAGAGTGATTAATATAAGTTGAAAGAACTTGCATCGCAATCGAACTAAAATAAATGTGTATAAACTAAATAGCTACCGTATAGCCATGTACCGATAATTTCCCAATGAAACGATCACTGCGATAAATATTAAGTTTAAATAAGTAATCTAAATGTGTGGGCCGTTGTCTAATGTTGTTAAAACGTGTGGCCTAAACCATGTGTATGTTCATGCTATGTATTGTATATTTATGTGTATGACATCTGTACTATTGGTTTGCAATAAAATATGGTTAAATAAAAATAGTAATCTAAAATATTTACATTTCATCCTTGTACAAACAGTATTTTACATAACATTACATATATATTGTAAATCAATATAATTCAGCTCTGTCATATAATTAATGACATATACATGTGTACATTTCATTTATATACTGTGGTAGATATATTCTACTTGGTGAACTGATGTTGTGATAGCATATTTGTTAAGATCTCAGACTACATATCTCGAAAATTAACATAATTATTGAGGAATTGTTACTTCATCTAGCTATGTCTGAACATTTTACTTCAAAGTATGTGTTGAGAATATATTAAGAACATTTATTTGTTATTTATTTATATTTTTATAATTGTCTCGTGCTTATTTATCCTATGCATTCATTGAGTATAATTGTACACATTGCTCTTGTTAATATAACCAATGTATGGTGACATATAGGCCCAATGGACCGGGTGCTTGTTTGCAATTTTATGTAAATATGTCTATATCTCTAAATGCTCACTATTTACTTACTTTATTTATATAGTCGACATGTTGCATAAAAGTACAATGCCACTCCAACGTGAAGTTATAAGAGATGACCATATATCACACTCATGTATCACAGTACATATGGGGTAAGCTGCACATTTTAATCACTGTTAATTGGATATTAGAAACTGCTCTAAAACATTGACACAATCGGTACTAATGCACACTGATTAGGAATTGGTTATATGAAATCTAATTTCGCTTCAATGATCAGATCACAGCGAATGCCTAAATGTCTACGCTCGCCCACATGGTTCGCCGGAGTCGAGGGTTAATAAGCTCAATCATCATCATCTAAATGTCTAATTCATTTGTTAAAATACAAGAGGACCTAAGTTCGTAATTGTCAGAGTTCTAATCTGTCAATAATCTACCTACACCCACGGTTGTAGCGGCCCAGCGAAAACGAACCTCAACAGCGACCCTGCTCTCCAGGCTCGCACCACTGACAACCTGAGTGATCATCATCGTGGCGGTCACCCCGGCGATTATCTGTGTTGTCCTCATGGCTATTGTCACGAATGTCATGAAAGACTGTTAATTTTATAAGGTCAGACGGCCCGAACCTGCGATCCCTGGATTACCAGTCCAGCGTGTTACCACTGGACTAAATTATACCATATACATATAATAGGAAATATACAATGATCAATGAATGTGATAATAGTTTTAGCAATTTGCGAAAATGAAAATCTTCAAGCGATAGGTGATCCTTGGAGCCAATTATATGTTTGCATTGATTTACATTTAAACCGACATTACATCGCAAAATGCATGTTTTCGTGTATAAATGCATTGCTACTACAAATTCTTCTGAATACATTCGAACACTAACGTTGAATCAATAAACAGTGTTCTTGTGGTCTACAAACTTTCAAAAGTGAAAGTAGGATTTCATATAGCGGTCATCCATGCTCCTGAAATGACATTTGTTTGTCATTGGAGTCAATACTAAACGCGCGATACTTTCGCTTAGAGATCATTTAACTAAGATTAGTCTACAAATAAATATGCATAGGCACAAATGTGAGATATAACGGTACATCTGTACCATAAATTGTGTTATTCAGGATACACACATTACGCATGATTGTCGACCCTATTTATATTATTTTATTATTATAAACCGCGTATACGATGTTTGTTTATTTGTTGAAATACTTAGTCTTTGAGGCAAATATTGGAAATACAATTATACCATATACAGTCAACCCTGTGCTAAAGGCCACCTCCGAATAAAGGCCGCATATGAAAAACCTGTCTCTAAAGACCACTATTTTTCTCTCCCGTCGAGCCATTTTCAATGCATTTTAATCCTCTATTGAGAGGCCACCTGCCAAATAGGAAATTACATGCTGTAGAAATGTGCTGTTTCGCCGATGTTTGCAACAAATCCATCACTCGATACCGTGGGGACCTGTCTTATGCAAGTGAATGTTATGTCTTAAGCATCTTATTGACATCATTATACTCAAATGAGTATTTAGGGAGCATTAACTGTGTGTGCCTACTTATATCTGGATAATGCTATATATGGCCACTTCATGCTTTTACCATTCCTGGTGACCTTGAGCTTGAAAAAATATTCCGCCACGCCCAGAAAAAAGATTTTATTTTTTCTGAAAGATGAAACCTTACAGATGATGACAATATAGGTGCACTATCAGTACACTTTTGTTCTCTTGCTCGGTCTTATTTTTGGTTAAATGTACTGCATTATGAATGCATATCACTGTTAATGCCACCTCAAACGTTCTTCAGTTGTAAATGATGACTTAAATTCAGGTGAAACAAGTTCGAATAATGACAGTAATGGTGATGTATTGGAGTACTGAAAATATTGTCAAGTAACGGGCATACCTGGATATTATTCTGACGTAATAATGTGTATCTAGGTCTGTACTAGACACTATTTACCAACACATATACGCTTTCATCCGCGCCAACGAGAGTGATTAATATAAATTGTTAGAAATTGCTTTGCAATCGTACAATAAATAAAGTGTATTTAAATTATCTGTATGCGCAACAACTTATCAATTCATTGACACACTCCATGAACAGTTCGCATCACTAATCTGTATGCGCAACAACTTATCAATTCATCGACATACTCCATGAACGGTTCGCATCACTACTCGATCTCATGTTTATTAAATAGTCTTAACAGACCTAACCACAAAACAACAAACACCTATTGCAATGGCATGTGTATACTTTATAGGTGATGTTAACTTTATTGTGCGCAGTTTACAAAAATGGAGAGCGACTTGGAGAGCATGGTCGAAAATAAAGTGAAAGAGATTGTCAATTCCAATAACCAGGTTTTGCTGAAAGACATTGGAGAGATGATTAATAAGATAAGTGCAACCTCCTCTTCTTCTTTTTCAAATTTGAATGCTTTAGAAGTTCCTAAATTCAAGAGAAAAAGCAACGAAGAACAATTTAAATATAACTCAAAAGTAGCAGTAAAACTGGAGAAAGCCAGTGCTAGTTTACACACGCAGAATGTTGAACAGGCCAAAGAAACTATCATTGAAGGTAAAACTATATAAATAACTAACATGTTATTTTGTGTTATTCACCAAGTAAGTTATTGGTTTGCATTTTCAAACATGTATTTATATAACGGGCGTTTTTATAAAGAATGTAACGGCACGGTAATACTGTCCTACTGCTGTTCTTGAATAATACACAAATATAGATTTCAGTGTATTGAAAGTAAAGTTTATCTCGTGAATATTATCTACTGTACGCTTTAGTAGTGGTCAATTTAATCCTCGAACAAAGAGTATGTACAGTTATATATTCTGTAAAATAAATTATGCAGAGAGGATTTTAGCAGGTAATTCGTTCGTTTTTCACGTTGCAAGTTATACAGCGTATGCTGATAAAATATTGGAAAGGGGCACATTAAAGACCAAGTTGGCCTCCTTTCCGGTCTCGGAAAAGGCGTGCGGTGTAGTACCATGTTGAATGTTACTGATTTGAATAGGATTGTCTGTAATATTGACTGATAATGGGGTGCTTGGATTTTAGCACTTTTCGTTCGATGGAGGTTGCATACCTATGGGACTATGTCTTTAAGAGGGCGTATTATATATGCGTATATTTATTTTAGCTTTAGATATGGTTAAGAGACGTCAGAAGTTAGTGCAGCTAGCAGATACTTCTGAACTCGGGTGGCGTGTAGTGGCTGAATATGAAACACATCCGATAGCAAGTGATAGCGATGATGAGAAAAGGATGTACAAGGCCGAGGCGAGAGCCGTGAGAAAGGCGAAATCGGACAGGGTCAAGAGTCGTCGTGGTAGATCGTTACCATACAGACGCCCACGACAAGTTGTGGAGATTCCGGCGTCGTCGGGTACGATGCAGCGTGTACAAGGCGGAAGCAGACGTCCAGGCTTATGCTTTAATTGCGGGAAACCAGGTCACTGGAAGATTGAATGCAGTCAAAGGAGTAACACCAATAGTCTTAAGTTAAGTAGACAAAATACATGTATGTCGCGTAATTATAATGAGTATAATCACGCCAATCATGATACAGAAAATGCTAAACTATCTGTTACTTATATCAAAACCTGTAAACACCAAGTACCCGATATAGTTTACCACAATGCGTGGGGTTCTTCTACAGGTGATGTTAAAGCACCGTGTGTATATGACGTACATGGTTCTATTGATAGCGACGTACCACGTGCATATAAATAGTGTGTAGTGCTACGGGCGAAGCTAACACAACAAGCACAACAGATGTGTTCAGTAATGTATGTGATCCTATAAATCGTCTTAGCATACAATGTTTGCAAAACGGACGTAATCAGAACGTAAACGTACAAACAGTACGTGGTTATTCAGATTTGCAAAATATGCAAAACGCATGGGGTCAGAATTATATTGTAAACGAGACCTGTGTGACAAGAAGTCAAGATGTGTGTATGAAACCATCCCCAGTCGGTAGGTTAAAACGGCATGTTTCAGAGTGGAAAGGCGTATCGGATAACGCATATATAATAGGCGTAGTACAAAACGGCTATACATTGCCTTTTAAAAATATACCGCCTAGCGTTCATCTCAAGAATAATAGATCTGCTAGGGAAAATCCCGAATTTTTTCAAAGTGAAATAAACTCACTTCTACAACAAGGCGTTATTTCTGAAGCTAAACAAAAGCCTTTAATAATGAATCCGTTAACGGTGGCCTATAACAGGGAGTCAAAACCCAGGTTAGTTTTAGATTGCAGACATATCAATCCCTATCTGCATACATTTAGAATAAAATTTGACGATATAAAAGTCGCAGAACAACTGTTTGACATATCAAGCTATACATTTACTTTCGATTTAAAATCGGCATACCATCACATTGACATATATACTAGCCACGAGACCTATTTAGGGTTTTGTTGGATGCAAGATGGTACGGAAACATATTACGTTTTCAATTCTTTGCCTTTTGGAATTGCCACAGCTGGTCATATTTTTACAAAAACTGTACGGGTAATAATTAAATACTGGAGAAGTTTAGGTCACAGAGTTGTAATGTTTCTGGATGACGGTATAGGAGGTCACCGTGAGTATATCAAGGCTTTAGAATTAAGCCAGTTTGTGAGGGAAACACTGCTGAAATTTGGATTTCTGTTAGCAGAAGAGAAATGCAACTGGATACCTGCTCACGTGTCGTGCTGGCTAGGTCATATTCTAGATTTCAAACGAAACCTGTTGTCTGTAACAGACGAACGCATACGTAGATTAGAATGTTCCATAGATTCATTGCTGTTTCAAGTATGCAAAGATAGGTTTAACGTAGTACCCGTCAAGTTGTTAGCTGCCGTCGTCGGGCAGATTATCTCACTACATAGTGTGTTTGGGAAAAGGGTGTGTCTCCGAACAAGATATATGTATAGTTGTATTCTAGCAAGGGCTAGTTGGAATTCACCAGTACAAGTGATTAAACAGGCTATTTTAGAAATGCAGTTTTGGCGCAAAAATGCTAGATGCTTAAATTTTGTAGGCAGACCATTGAAACAAATAGAAATTGTTAATGCGTACTTGTTTTCTGATGCCAGCGCATTTGCGTATGGTGGATACATACAGATATTTGAACCAAATGTGGTAAACAAGAATATGAGTGGTTGTACCCAAAGTAAGATGCTCCCGGAAATGAGCGGTACTAATGATATGCTATTGGCGGGGATATATTCCGACACTTATTATGTAGAGAACAGGTTCTTTAAGCTCCCGGAAATGAGCAAGTCCAGTGTTATGCTCCCGGAAGTGAGCAAGTCCAGTGTTATGCTCCCGGAAGTGAGCAAGTCCAGTGTTATGCTCCCGGAAGTGAGCAAGTCCAGTGTTATGCTCCCGGAAGTGAGCAAGTCCAGTGTTATGCTCCCGGAAGTGAGCAAGTCCAGTGTTATGCTCCCGGAAGTGAGCAAGTCCAGTGTTATGCTCCCGGAAGTGAGCAAGTCCAGTGTTATGCTCCCGGAAGTGAGCAAGTCCAGTGTTATGCTCCCGGAAGTGAGCAAGTCCAGTGTTATGCTCCCGGAAGTGAGCAAGTCCAGTGTTATGCTCCCGGAAGTGAGCAAGTCCAGTGTTATGCTCCCGGAAGTGAGCAAGTCCAGTGTTATGCTCCCGGAAGTGAGCAAGTCCAGTGTTATGCTCCAGGAAGTGAGCAAGCGAAATGCTATGCTCCCGGAAGTGAGCAAGCGCAATGCTATGCTCCCGGAAGTGAGCAAGCGCAATGGTATGCTCCCGGAAGTGAGCAAGCGCAGTGTTATGCTCCCGGAAGTGAGCAAGTGTAATATTATGCTCCCAGTAGTTAACAAGGGGGAAATATTTAGTAGTTCTGGTTTAATACTTCCAGAAGTGATCAATTGTAGCATAGGATATATTGTTTGCAAGGATATATATCAGGGCATTGATGGCATTGATGGTGCAGTTTATGGTTCTTGGACTGCAGAGGAAGCAGGTAAGAGTTCGACCTGGCGTGAGATTGAAGCTGTTCGTAGAGTACTGTTCAGTAATGTAGAGTACTTGAAAAATTCTTGTATCAAAATATTTTCAGATAACAGAAATGTCAAATATATTTTACACAGTGGCAGCCGAGTTGAAGAGCTACATTATATGTCCATGCATATTAACAATATATGTGATAAGTATAATATAGGCGTTGTTGCAGAATGGATCCCAAGATCAGATAACGAAAGAGCGGATTATCTGAGCAGATGTTCAGATCCAGATGATTGGTTTGTTAATGACGATATGTATTTAGGTATAGGTATTTAGACAACAAATGGGGGCCCCACACGGTGGACAGATTCGCTATGCATTATAATAACAAATGTGTTCGGTTTAATTCTAGGTGGTGGGTGCCTGGTACAGAGGCCGTAGACAGTTTAAGCCATAGCTGGCAAGGAGAGAATAACTGGATTGTACCACCTCCAAATTTAATCATAAGTTGTCTTAGAAAAATAGAAATAGAGAGAGCTGATACTACCGTTGTTATTCCAGAATTGGTGTCGGCTCCATATTGGCCGTTTATTGTCAACATGTACAGACACAGGCAGATTTCGTTCATTAAAGATGTTTACATACTGCCTAGTGTAGGCGCAATTTCTGCAGGAAAGAGCAACAATGGTGTATTTAATAACGAACCATTTTCTTTCAGAATGCTGGCTCTGAGATGTACATTCAAGTAGGTGTACAAAGCCTTGTTATCGTAGAATAAGCCGTGATATTGAGATACATGTAAAACACATATATATATAACTCATTTTGCAGGTTCTGGCTTGAGAAAAAGAAAATTCGATGAAGCCGGTGTGAAAATTGACGATAGCGAGTCGGTTGTAAATAGAATGACAAATCACATATTATCTGCTAGAGCTGAAGGGACTGTGTCGAAATATTCTAGTCAGATCAGGTACTTCGACGACTTTTGTAAATCCAAAGCATTTCAATCTCGACCTGCGAGTTCTATTCACGTGGCCATGTACTTATCAAACTTGATTGATAAGGGAAAGTCCAATAATGTGATATCTTCAGCGTTTTACGCAATCAAGTGGTTACATGACATTAATGACTTCGAAGATCCTACACAGTGTTCTATAGTTTCTAAGATGCTAGAATGCAGCAAACGTTTGAATTCGAAACCAGTGCAGAAGAAGGATGTCATATCTACAGAACACTTAGTACATTTGTGTGATATATATGCAGACACAAAAGACGTTATAACTTTGAGAGATCTTTCAATGATATTAATAGGTTATTCGGGTTTTTTACGATATAATGAAATAAGTGATCTCAAATGTAATGATGTAGAGTTTAAGACCGAGCATATTGTATTAAACATTAGAAAGAGTAAAACAGACATTTACAGGTCCGGAAAGCAGGTTCTAATTGCAAAAGTTTCTACCTCCGCTTGTCCGGTTGCTATGTTGCAAAGATATATCAAATATTCCGGTTTGTTATTGGGGTCCGATTCATACTTGTTCAAACCAGCTTGTAGATCAGGTTCGAAATGTTTCTTGTTAAAGTCAAACAAAAAGTTGAGTAATACACGTGCTAGAGAATGCATAGTGTCTAAACTGAAGCTTGTAGCACCTGATTTGAATTTAGGTATTCATTCACTTAGAGCAAGCGGTGCTACCGTTGCAGCAAACTCAGAAGGCGTGTCCGATAGGTGTCTTAAGAGACATGGTAGATGGAAGAGTGACACAGCCAAAGATGGCTACATAGAAGATTCTTTATCTAAAAAATTATTCATAACAAAACAGTTAAAGTTGTAACATTGTCAATGATTGGCGGTCACTTGTACATGATTTATATTCGTAATTTGAATAGCATGAATACGCCTAACATTTGTCACGTTCTATAAAGTATACACTTGCCATTGCAATAGGTGTTTGTTGTTTTGTGGTTAGGTCTGTTAAGAATTGACGTTCTCCGCGGTACGTAGTATAGCGGAGAACAGATGTCTTAACATAGCGATACACAAAATCAGTGGACCATTTTGTGCACGTGACTTTTAGCGGTTATTCGGTAGCGAATAAATCAGTTCTACGCAAGTTTTCAAGCTAGAAACATCTACTTTATGCTGTTCAAATTTATAATGATGAAACAGACAAGTGACATTCTGTTATTTTCATGTTTTGGGTATATAAAAACTTCTGAACAGGGTCCGTATGTTCAGTATTCCGAGAAATAGCCTCAGGAGTCGAAAATCCGAGTACGAATATGTAATCGTATTGTAAATATCGTATTCTACAAGATATTGAACATGGATATCGAAGATATTTTGTCAGTCAAATATATGAAACATCGCTGAGGTACATTGGATACAGTTTTCCAGAGTTTTTTACATTATCATTAATGTTTTTTACCTCTGGTTTTTACACTGGTCCCGTGTATCTCAGAGTCTGTACCGAGGTTATGTTTCATATATATATTCGACTATATGTATTATACATGTATGTATTATAGTCAGGGATGTATTTCATACACATAGTACAAGGGTTGTCTTCCCGCTCACTAGTCGCACAATAAAGTTTACACTTGCCATTGCGCACAATAAAGTAGATGTTTCTAGCTTGAAAACTTGCGTAGAACTGATTTATTCGCTACCGAATAACCGCTAAAAGTCACGTGCACAAAATGGTCCACTGATTGTGTGTATCTATGTTAAGACATCTGTTCTCCGCTATACTACGTACCGCGGAGAACGTCAATTCTCAACACAGTCAAAAAAAGAAAAGATTTCCCAACGCATGCTAAACAACATTAATGTTGAATGGCGTTTCAAATAATTATGAAAATGTACCAATGTTGGAGATATTTGCACACAAAAAATAGTTCTATAAATTTCAAATGGAAACAAATGTAAGCGTGTGTTATACGAATAGTATACATGTTCGCCGAAATATAAAAATGCCCCACATCAACTGTATACTGGTGGTGTGTTTGTTTTACGATTACCGGTTGCCCATATGAGCGACGCGTCCTAAAGTCATTAGTCACCTTAATCTGTGGATGACAGTGCAATAATACAGACAGAGCCCCGTTCTACAGCAGAGTCTCATGCACTCCCCTATAACAGCTGATACTGTGTAAAGCACGAGACCTCGGTAATATAATGTCATCCGAAGGACTATGATATGAGTCAAATATAGAATGGTATAGCCTGGGATCGAACAGGCGAGCCTTGGATTACAAGTCCAGCCTGTTAACCACTTGACCACTGATCCCTTACTAGTTAGTGGCAACATTGAGAGGTGCATTCAAAGTAGCCCCATTGTGTGGCTCTAGTTACCTCCCCTGACGTTCTTCCACAAATAAGAAATGTTATTAACGAGTTTTTCAGATGTGACTTTAAACCGAGGTCTCGTGTCGTTGCTGTACACCGTGCACGGAAAAGAACCAGAGGAGACTCTGGAATGGGTCCCTGTCTATATCATTGCACTATCCTCCAACAATCTCAAATGACTAATCTCTTCAAGAGGCGTCGCTCATATAGGCAAACGGTAGCGACGATAAATAAACGTAAACACACACGTTAATAACGCTAACAGACGGATCTGTTGCCCAGAGGTTAACACTAGCCTGGGAACAGGCGTCGATATAGTTTGCCTGGTCAGTCAAATACATATATGTTAACACCGAGATTAATTGGGCGGTATTGAGTTTCTGATCATATCAACTGTCATTTTGCCAGAAGTTAAAAAGTGAAAGATCGACAGACTGGAACCCAGGCTAGGTTAACACGTTAGACTGGTAATCCATGAATCGCAGGTTCGATCCCCCGTCTGACCCTAATAAAATTGACGTGTCGGTGCTTTACACCGTGCACGTAAACGAACCAGTGGAGATAGTGCAATGATCCAGATAGAGACCCATGCCGGAGTGTAAAGCACCGACACGAGACCTCGGTTTAAAGTCCAATCTGAAAGACTGTTAATTTTATTATGGTCAGACTGGGGATCGAACCTGCGATCCCTGGATTACCAGTCCAACGTGATAACCACTGGACCACGGTTTCTAGGCTTAACTAGTGTTACACAAAATGTGGATTATAATGATAGAAGTCAGTTAAATGATCGTATTGACAATTGTACAAATGTAATTAACAATGTTGCAAAACATTTATTTAGCATGCATAAAACTATAAATGTTAGACCACGTACAGATGCAAAATATGTAAAATGTGAGAGTGGTTTGGTGAAGAATGTAACGGGTATAAGGATGTGTATATTAGTGTTATGTAAACATATAATGAATGTAAACATGATGTAAATAGAGTTGATATGTGTAATAATAAAGTTAACTATAAACAAGGCATTAGAAGAAAGAGACGTAGTTATGAGCTTAGGAAATTAAGGGACATTGAACGACAGCGTCGTTGTAAACCAAGAGATGTTTGGAAACAGTTTAATAAAAACATCATCTTCTAAAAATGATATGTAAAACAGAAGAATTCTATGACTATTTGTCTACGCTTAGTCACGACTTTCCCGGAGGTTTTAATGAAGAAAGTGAAAAGTTCTGTAAAAACCATGACTTTGATATTGGCGATGCATTATTTGAGGAATTAGATGCTCCTATTACAGTTAATAAAATAAATGTTGGTATGCGTAATTTAAGTAAGGACTGATCACTGTTGATTAGATATGTATGACTGTCCGCAATGCTACGGCGTTTGTCATCTTTTACAAATCTAATGTACATGTATGGATTCTAAGCGAATGGGCAGTCCTCATTCGAGTGTGTGTTTTACGTTTATTTATCGTCGCTACCGGTTGCCCATATGAGCGACGCCTCCTGAAGAGATTAGTTATTTTAGATTTTGGAGGATAGTGCAATGATACAGACAGAGACCCATTCCAGAATCTCCTCTGGTTCTTTTACGTGCACGGTGTAAAGCACCGACACGAGACCTCGGTTTAACGTCCCATCTGAACGACTGTTAATTTTTATTAGGGTCAGACGGGGGATCGAACCTGCGATCCCTGGATTACCAGTCCAGCGTGTTACCACATATCCGTCCTCATTCGAGTTAGAAATAGTTTCAAGTTAGGCGGTAATATATAGCTAAAATTATGTTTACAATTATTATGCAAGTCGAGTACGTTACTAGATGCCTTATTGGTAAGCCAAGTTTGTATATAACTATCAGTAACACGTTTAAATATACATGGGAAATTATTAACATCTATATACAGTTGGTTATTCCAGATATGTGAACGCCCATATTCGTCTAGTAATTGTTTAACATGTGTAAACCAATGTTCATTACCAGTATTACAACCAGACAACACCAATATAATTCAATAATACGTATGTAGTGTAATATGTATAGAGGATATCGCCCAAACTCACCATATATAGTTGCATTACAAGTCACGAGTGGATCGAACATTTAGTATTTGCTTACAGAACTTTAAATGTATTCGCTCTATTTCTTTAGATTTTGTAAAGCCCCAAATTTCTGATGAATAGTTTAATATTGAACCCACAAAAGCATCGAACAGCTGACATAATAGTTTCGGTTTACGTTTGTATTTCTTACAATTAGAGATCAAATAATTCAGTGATTTTAGAGCTTTCCCGGATATATATTGTTGATTTAACGTAATTAAAATCGTTAACAACTTCAATATTCTCGCCATTTTAAGACCAGTTTTCGTTTGCAAATACGTTACCCCTATTTCTAAAGAGCATTACTTAAGTTTTACTAGTATTGACTTCTAATCCCCACGTACTACAATAGTCATGCAATAAATTAAAACTATGCAGAAGCTCGTGTGGGTTTTTTACCGAGAATGACCATGTCATCTGCAAATAATAATACAATAAGTACGATATCCACAATACATATCCCTTCGTCAATGTCGTCCTGCATAAACAAGTCAAGGTCCTCCACGAACAGTAAAAACAAGACAGTATCACATTATCTGTGTAGTGGTCAATGGCAGAACACGTGATCTCGCACTCTATGTGGACCAATGACAGAACACATGATCTCACTCCCATCTATGCTTACCTATTGAACGCCCATCTGTGCGTGCATTTGATTGCGACTGTAGACAATTGCCAAACATTGAACTTAAAAAGCAACCACAGTTCACGGGTGAATTCGTTGAGTTGTATTTGTTTACAGCACGTATTCAAATTTTACAGACATTGTTGATTTTAATGTAGATGAGATGACTCGAAATCAGAATTCGACATTGTGTGCATCCAAATAACCTATCAGCACACACTGTTCAATCACCGATCAGTCTCGTGATAATTGTCACGACATTAATAAACATCTAGACCTTGGGTAATAAAACTGGGCAATAAAGCTGCTATGTTACATCAATATAACTCCAGCATGATATATATAATAGTTAGCAATCTGGTGGGAGGTATTCATTCAATGTGAATTACTTGCGCTCGTGCGTGACACCAAACCCGTAAAATCAGAATCATTTATACTAGAGGACATAGAAAACGCACACCTACAGTATACACTAGAGGATATAGAAAACGCACACCTACAGTATATACTAGAGGACATAGAAAACGCACACCTACAGTATATACTAGAGGACATAGAAAACGCACACCTACATTATATACTAGAGAACATAGAAAACGCACACCTACATTATATACTAGAGGACATAGAAAACGGACACCTACATTATACTAGAGGACATAGAAAACGCACACCTACATTATACTAGAGGACATAGAAAACGCACACCTACATTATATACTAGAGGACATAGAAAACGCACACCTACAGTATATACTAGAGGACATAGAAAACGCACGCCTACATTATATACTAGAGGACATAGAAAACGCACACCTACATTATATACTAGAGGACATAGAAAACGCACACCTTCAGTATATACTAGAGGACATAGAAAACGCACACCTACCAAAGTGAAGGAGTGCTGTATACACGAAGAAGAAGTAGAAGAAGAAGAAGAAAACGCACACCTACAGTATATACTAGAGGACATAGAAAACGCACACCTACAGTATATACTAGAGGACATAGAAAACGCATACCTACAGTATATGATTATTATTACATGAAAACGAAATACGAAGGATTCCATTAAAGATATATCACATCTTTCCAAAATGCTTAAAACTATGTACTGTATTTATATAGTTATTGTTTTTCATGTAAAAACACACTTATCCGAAGTGTGCGTTTTCTATGTCCTCTAGTATATTACACTTATTTCATATTTCATGGGAGAGATAAGATACAAATCACGTGGCTACGATGGACAAATGCTCTGAAAACACAAAGGCTCTCAAAACACTAAGGCTCACAATACACAGAGGCTCTGAACACACATAAAGGCCCTGAAAAAGAATGTGATTGACGTATCATTGTTTGCATATGATGCACACGCATGACTGCCAATGGCATTGGCATAATAAAATTATAGTAAACATGGACATAAATCTCTCACATACACGCCGTGATGTCTTGTAGGAGAGGCATAGCCTTGGTGTTATTGTTTCCTAAGCTTAGTACAATTATGTTTATACAAATTTATTTTAGCTTAATTAATTGCGAAACAAGTTTTTTCAACTTATATTAATCACTCTCGAGACCTCATTCCTGGTCGAATCCATCGCCACGAGGGAGAGAGAAGAGGCAATGTGGAATTTAAATGCCTTGCCTAATGGCACAATCGTAACGGCTCCAGCGAGGCTCGAACTCCGGACAGTTCGCACCTGAAGCGAACGCGCATCCACTGGGCTACCACGACTTCCAGTCCAGTACAATTATGAAATCAATATCATAAAGTATCTATACACTGTTGTGCACATTTTATATACACGTTTGCCAATTAAATACTATTATAATTCATTTAAGAACACTTATATTTACACACTATTTGATCACAATTGTGTAATGCAATATGCAATTGAATTTGTATTATCGTGCGATATTTTGTAACATTGTGTTGTATATTATATCATGATGAATTCAATAAAATATGATTAAACTAAACAATTGAATATCTATTATCTTACAATGCATTTTTATATAATATGTATATTCAGTGAATCTTGTTACAATTTTGCATAGCTTAGAGAGAACTACTTTTTTGTATTTTGTAAACATTCGGTATCACGGTTTCATATTTCATTTTCTTCTATCTGCAGTAAATTACACAATCCAGTAGATAGTGATACTCGTCTCCAATTTCTGCTTGACAAAGATTACAAATTCTCAGAATTAGCCCAATTTCCAGTTTGAATATGAAGTAGTGATTTCTAGATCGAAATTTAATCATATGGTAAAGCACATCTAAACATATATTTTTTTCTGAACACCTTACTATCAGCTTAATATTTATTAGCCGTGCGTGGTTCGAAATCATACAGTTTTGCGATTCCCATATTCTCGACAAACCGCATTTTATTAATGTTTCATGCAGTTGCATATATAGCCATTGGAATTTAATTTTCGTTGCTCTACATTTGTGTTATTGTACTTGTTGTACATTAGTGTATGCATGTAGTTAGCAAGTTTATTATTCTGAGGTCCATGCAAAATAAGACGCGTGTGTATGTCAATGTTGAGCGGATATGTCCCCGTATCACCGTATACCATATCATTTGGGGAGTGCCTTTTCAGTGTATTAGATATTATCTAGAATTAATAAATGCATCCGATAAAAAAATCCTATTTAAATTAGAAAATTATATGAAAAAAAGCTTTTTATTAGAGAAATTCCATAACGACAATATAATGTCAATGTAACCGTGTTTCTTGATAACTAATATTTGATACTATATAATATTCTGCTAAAATATAATGTTCATCCTCTGTTACTAATACAATAAACACACTTAAATATGTATCTAATCAGTCACGTGATGTAAATATCCTATATGAGTCTGTATTATTATATGATTATGTACTATGTACAAGTCTGATAATAAAATGTTGTTCTGTTCTAAAACATCGGATTTTCCGAATCCCAAATTTCTGAGCCATGTAGTAGAATGGGTTTTATTGATTTCTGAAACAATTTTAACTGCAAGATTCAGGACTAAATGTTACAAGCACTATGCTGCACGGGTGACTTGTGAGACTACATGAGTATTAGCTTCACTTCAACCAGATAGAAAATCTATAGATATATGTATTCTGCAACTAATTTCATATGTTCGCCATTGAATGTGAAATTATATGAGTGTTGTCTTCCGTTTAGAAAATACTAGAATTTTAGCTTTGGATATGCTTACATTCCTTCCATTCATTGTAATAATGATATATTCAGTAATGTGTTCATGCCTTCTTCTGGCTCACTTAAGCAATGTACCATCTGCATACAATAACATGACTATTTTCAAAAGTGTTTAAATGTTGTCTATAAACTTTGCATCTTGACAATTAAAATACCATTAATATTGACAGTATTTTCAGAAAATACTCGCAAGTCGTTTAGAAACAGAGAAAAGAAAATTGGTGATAAAGTTTCTCCTTGTCTTACATCAATATTACATCTAAACAATTTCGAGGTATCCGACACATGCTTTAATGTCGCATGATTTAATGTCTTCATACAAATGTTTTATGATATTTAGACTCTCCGTTTATGTTATATTTAAATAGTGTTCCAACATCGATATTCTGTATACCGTATCAAAGGCTTGTTTAAGATCATTAAATTAACAGAATAATAATACTTATAGTACTTATATAAATATATTATAAACTCTTCCATGTTTACACATATACCCAGTATGATTCTTGGGTGGCTGCAACTGGATATTGGTTGCTGATATTATATATATATATATATTGGTTGCTGGTATATTATTATATTATTATATATATTGGCTGCTGATATTATATTATTATATTTATATATATTGGTTGCTGGTATATTATTATATTTATATATATTGGTTGCTGGTATATTATTATATTTATATATATTGGTTGCTGGTATATTATTATATTTATATATATTGGTTGCTGATATTATTTTATTAAATTTATATATATTGGTTGCTGGTATTATTTTATTAAATTTATATATATTGGTTGCTGGTATTATTTTATTAAATTTATATATATTGGTTGCTGATATTATTTTATTAAATTTATATATATTGGTTGCTGGTATTATTTTATTAAATTTATATATATTGGTTGCTGGTATTATATTATTATATTTATATATATTGGTTGCTGGTATATTATTATATTTATATATATTGGTTGCTGGTATATTATTATATTTATATATATTGGTTGCTGATATTATTTTATTAAATTTATATATATTGGTTGCTGGTATTATTTTATTAAATTTATATATATTGGTTGCTGGTATTATTTTATTAAATTTATATATATTGGTTGCTGATATTATTTTATTAAATTTATATATATTGGTTGCTGGTATTATTTTATTAAATTTATATATATTGGTTGCTGGTATATTATTATATTTATATATATTGGTTGCTGGTATATTATTATATTTATATATATTGGCTGCTAATATTATATTATTATATTTATATATATTGGTTGCTGGTATATTATTATATTTATATATATTGGTTGCTGATATTATATTTATATATATTGGTTGCTGATATTATTTTATTATATTTATATATATTGGTTGCTGATATTATTTTATTATATTTAATTATATTGTTTGCTGATATTATTTTTATTTCGGTTCTTGTTACTATTTTTATTATTTTATTTTTGTTCAGGTTGTTATTTGTATTTATGCTTCCTCGTTATTATTTTTTATATTTCATACTTAGAACTAAATTAATATGAAAAAAACTGGACATTACTGACTTGACTTGGCTAGAGAATTCCCAGTTGAATACCAGTCCTGAGTGCTGTAGGCAGTACCATTGTCATTAATTCTCTTTGGTGGATTACAATGTTGTAACATTATTCTCGCAAGTACCTGCGTATATTGTCTCAATATCACCATTACGCCCACCGATGTGGAACGTACATTAACCAGAAGAGGTCTGATACTATAGATCTCAAGCACTTTAAATATATATATTATATATTATACAAAACAAAATCGCATTATTGTTTGCAAGAGTTTGCATTGCAGATAGATGAATAATACTCAAATTGCAACTGTTCAACAAACTCATTATGTGATACGTCATATCTTTATCTGTCTGCGCTTTCATCGATGGAGACTAACCGTGTTTTGCTCTTCTCATTATGTAGACCGTTAGGTTGGTTTGCAGATGGTAAATAGTTATTCAGAGGTTTATTCACAAATACACATCTAGACGTTTATTCAGATGGTTATTGAATAACCAACTACCATACGCAAACCAACTTCACATACCTCTTCTCATATCATATGTTGACCAAATGTTAATACCAGGGTGTCTAATTCTTTCAATTGCGGTAGGTCGGTGGTTCTGCCTGTATGCCTGTCCGTATATGCAATACTGACCGGAAGGTCATCCGGCGTCTTTCTCCACCAATAATAGCTGGAGAGTCGCCATATGACCAAGAGGTTGGTGAGATGTTAAGCACACCAAAACCAACCAAATCCCCTCAATGTGTAATATAAGATTATGTGTAATATAAGATTATGTGTAATTTGTGCATTGCTGTTCATTTGCAAATCATGCTCTTTAAAAAAAGGTTTAAACTTGATTTATTACGAGGCAAGTTTTAACAACTTATATTAATCAATCTCTTTTGTACAGTACATTATTTGACAGAAAATGTATTTAAAGTCTCACCATTGTACAGTATATGATACAGCATAAATATTATACACAACCATATACTTACACCAACATTGTATTCATTTACAACACAATCCACGTGGTACCGAATACATGCAGAGCAACCATATACTTATACCAACATTGCATTCATTTCCAACACAATCCACGTGGTACCGAATACATGCAGTCCAACCATATACTTATACCAACATTGCATTCATTTACAACACAATCCACGTGGTACCGAATACATACAGTACAACCATATACTGATACCAACATTGCATTCATTTCCAACACAATCCACGTGGTACCCAATACATGCGGAGCAACCATATACTTATACAAACATTGCATTCATTTCCAACACAATCCACGTGGTACCCAATACATGCGGAGCAACCATATACTTATACAAACATTGCATTCATTTACAACACAATCCACGTGGTACCCAATACATGCAATGCAACCATATACTTATACAAACATTGCATCCATTTACAACACAATCCACGTGGTACCCAATACATGCAATGCAACCATATACTTATACCAACATTGCATTCATTTACAACACAATCCACATGGTCCCGAATACATGCAGTCCAACCATATACATATACCAACATTGCATTCATTTACCACACAATCCCCGTGGTACCGAATACATGCAGTACAACCATATACTGATACCAACATTGCATTCATTTACCACACAATCCCCGTGGCACCGAATACATGCAGATCAACCATATACTGATACCAACATTGCATTCATTTCCAACACAATCCACGTGGTACCGAATACATGCAGAGGAACCATATACTTATACCAACATTGTATTCATTTACAACACAATCCACGTGGCACCGAATACATGCAATGCAACCATATACTTATACCAACATTGTATTCATTTACAACAAAATCCACGTGGTACCCAATACATGCAATGCAACCATATACTTATACCAACATTGCATTCATTTACAACACAATCCACGTGGTACCCAATACATGCAATGCAACCATATACTTATACCAACATTGCATTCATTTACCACACAATCCCCGTGGCACCGAATACATGCAGATCAACCATATACTGATACCAACATTGCATTCATTTCCAACACAATCCACGTGGTACCGAATACATGCAGAGCAACCATATACTTATATACCAACATTGCATTCATTTCCAACACAATCCACGTGGTACCGAATACATGCAGAGCAACCATATACTTATACCAACATTGCATTCATTTCCAACACAATCCACGTGGTCCCGAATACATGCAATGCAACCATATACTTATACCAACATTGCATTCATTTACCACACAATCCCCGTGGCACCGAATACATGCAGATCAACCATATACTGATACCAACATTGCATTCATTTCCAACACAATCCACGTGGTACCGAATACATGCGGAGCAACCATATACTTATACCAACATTGCATTCATTTCCAACACAATCCACGTGGTACCGAATACATGCAGAGCAACCATATACTTATACCAACATTGCATTCATTTCCAACACAATCCACGTGGTCCCGAATACATGCAATGCAACCATATACTTATACCAACATTGCATTCATTTACCACACAATCCCCGTGGCACCGAATACATGCAGATCAACCATATACTGATACCAACATTGCATTCATTTCCAACACAATCCACGTGGTACCCAATACATGCGGAGCAACCATATACTTATACCAACATTGCATTCATTTCCAACACAATCCACGTGGTACCCAATACATGCGGAGCAACCATATACTTATACCAACTCTATTGCACAAAATTATACATAACAAATAAGACGAAAGGGCTTTCAAACCCAAGTTTTTAGGCTGTCTGGTCCCTGTAAATTGAACAGACATCTTGTGTACTGGAGTAACAACAACAATAAGACATATTTGCACAATTTTTTTTATTAGTTTTATTTTAAACATATTTCATTTCCCATTCTTATACATTTAGAACAATGCATACAATATACATATCAAAATACAGACAAAACAGATTGGAATGAGTCTTATACAATTTATCTCCTCCGTTTATTCTTGGGGGAGGGGGTGCGACGGGAGGGAGAGAGGGTGCAACGGTCATGATAGCATAGGCGTTGCTACTTCACTGGATGTATGTATGTTCCATTAATGTCAAACCCCTTGCGGGCACCTAGACATGTTTTCCTGGGCAGGCTTAGCCGATCTAAGTAGTTAACCAGTACTAAGCAATGTGTGTGAGGTGCCTTGCTCAATGACACTACATACGTGGCCTGACCGAGTATCGAACCCGGGACCACTCAATTCCAAATCCGACGCTCCTACCACTGGACCATGGACGCCACACTGCAGGGTGTAGACGCCACAAAAGCTGTCGGGTGTGAACCAAACAAGGGAAGTAACAAAGAAACACTATATAATAAAGTTACAACATTGATCTAACATACTAAGTAAAGTCAAGTGCTTGTTTATTATAGTGTCGCCCCCTATTGAAAGGGCCACACATTTCTGACTTATGAGACACCTTTTTTTTATGAACATCAGTACTTCCAGAATCCTATCCTTGTTGGCCAGGCGCCAGACTTGTAGGCAATCGGTAACCATTATTTAACTAGCTGGCAGCTCACCAACTGGCCATATTAGAACGAACCCCTGACAAGGTTCGAACCTTAGAACTCCCCGCTCTGTAAGCGGACGCCTTAAGCACTAGGCCACAGCCACAGAGACGGTATATATCAGCAAGGATTACAACAATTATTCCTCTGATGAAGGAAAACAAAACATGTACAGTACATATGGAAAAACACCAGGCCTAAATTTTATGAACATTTCTCAGATGTCAAACTCAAATTCAATTGATTCGATTGGTTGAATGCGAGATTTTCTCTTTGCTCAAGCAATCAGAATGCTTGATACAGAATTTGAGATTGGATAAAAGTTTTATAAGGAGCTGTTTGCTTTATCAGTAGAACAGTTGGTTTAATATTTTATTGCATTTACGCTCACATGCATAATACACACAGGATCTCACACACCTGATGATTTTAGATGATATTTCATGAAATGAGTTACGGGGGGGGGATGTCATACCTGGGTATGGGGGATTATGTCCACCTGTGTCAAGACATGGGGGGCTTATGTCCGTGGAATTTGACTATTTGTACCAGGCTACTGGATTATACCATACTGCGCCACATTTACATTTGGTACTAAAACATTGTCAAATGGCAGACAGTCTTAACAGCATAAAGGTTTTTTAAACTTTATTTATTTTACAACGATTGCGAAGCAAGTTCTAACAACTTATATTAATCACCCTCGTTGGCGTAAATGTGGTCATTCGTGTGGGAGGAAACCGGAGTACCCGGAGAAAACCCACATGGCGACCACCTTACCATCTCGCATACTTCCCGATCCGAGGATCAAACCTGGGTTGCATTGGGGAGAAACGAGTATACATTCATAATTTGTTTGCTTGTTTGTTTTTGGGGGTCAACTCTCCAGCTATTATTGGTGGAGGAAGATCCCAGCTGCTCCTTCGAGCAGTAAATCAGACAAGTACTGGGACACAGGTAGAACCACAAACCTTCCACAAGCCAGCTGGAGAGCTTCCTCACATGAAAGAATCTGACACACTCAGTGGGATTTGAACCATCAGCAGTGAAGCGCTAGTGATTTGAAGCCACTCGGCTCCCTTCCTTACTTCAAAGAACTTGAAACCCTAACTAGGATTCAAACAAACAGCGATGAGGGGGCAAGCAATTTCAAGTGAATAACCATAACCAATCACCCACGATAAGTCACACTACACATTAAATTAATAACCACAGTATTCTAGAACAATATATAATATTAGCACAAATAAATTTAATTAATTATCTAAATCAAAGTCATAACAATCACATAGTTACGAACAAATTATTTAATAGATTACAACAGAGCAGCAGATGATATATATTGACTCATATAATAGGACACCAACAACTTCAACACATGTAAAATATGTGACATGCCCAGCAAATTTCTACCATCTCGGTACATAACGCTGTAATCGGGGAAATGGCGCAAAACGTACGTCAATATTTTTAACGTTTTAAAACGTACGTAATTAATTAAAGCATGCGAGTTCTGCAGTATGAATTAAATAAGTATTGTATTGTACCGTACAAATGCAGTTTTTATTTGACATTTTGTCGCTTTAAACCCGGGCTCATTCTAGAGGGTGACTAGGGCAAAATAGTCGCCCTAGGGTCCCTGACTTCGCCACTACATTGTTCCGATCTTTATTATAGCTTGTTTGACTATTAATGTGTCGATCTATGTCAATAGGCATTGGCGTAGAGAGGCGCTACTAAGGGGGAAAGCGTTATGGATGCAATCGTGCGCTTTCTCACTTCTCCCAAAAATTCTGACCTAGAATGAACCCTGCTTAAACAATATAAATATAAACTATTACTGAACAACCAAAATATAGAAGTTATCACGATTTATAAACATTCACTACTTAATTCTCCCAGCATTGCACATACCTGTGAACACATAATATGATATCAATATACGAAGCAGTATGTGTGTGTTTTACGTTTATTTATCGTCGCTATCGGTTGCCCATATGAGCGACGCCTCCTGAAGAGATTAGTCATTTTAGAATTTTGGAGGATAGTGCAATGATACAGACAGAGACCCATTCCAGAGTCTCCTCTGGTTCTTTTACGTGCACGGTGTACAGCACCGACACGAGACCTCGGTTTAACGTCCCATCTGAAAGACTGTTAATTTTATTAGGGTCAGACGGGGGATCGAAACTGCGATCCCTGGATTACCAGTCCATCGTGTTACCACTGGACTTCAGATCCGTCATGCAGTACATCAAGCACAGACAGACACACAGGTAGAACCACATATGTGTTGATTAGATTTAGGATTTCTCATTTCATCACATTAACGTGGTATGCAACCAGAATATAACAGATGTAGCAAGTGTAGGGAAGTATTGAGCAGCATAACTCTTAATATAAAACCATGAGGTATGCAACCAGAATATAACAGCAAGTGTAGGGAAGTATTGAGTAGCATAACTCTTAATATAAAACCATGAGGTATGCAACCAGAATATAACAGATGTAGCAAGTGTAGGGAAGTATTGAGTAGCATAGGGAAGTATTGAGTAGCATAACTCGTAATATAAAACCATGAGGTATGCAACCAGAATATAACAGCAAGTGTAGGGAAGTATTGAGTAGCATAACTCTTAATATAAAACCATGAGGTATGCAACCAGAATATAACAGCAAGTGTAGGGAAGTATTGAGTAGCATAACTCTTAATATAAAACCATGAGGTATGCAACCAGAATATAACAGCAAGTGTAGGGAAGTATTGAGTAGCATAACTCTTAATTTGGGTTGGTTGGTGTGGGGTTTGGTGTTGTAAAATGTAATGTATGTTGGGTGGATGTTGGGTGGATGTTGGGTTGATGTTGGGTTGATGTACAGTTCTGATTAGGTTGGTGGTGAATACACACAATATAATATCAACCCAATGCTACAGTACTTTTGTTTGTTTGTTCGAGTTTTAGGTCTGCATCAGCACCATCTTGGGTAATATCGCCGGCAGGCAGTTTACCTAACACCTTGCCAGGGCAGGCTCCAGCGGTTAACAAGTACTTGATGCAGCAACCTCAGTAAGCAACTGCCAACTTCTTCATATAAATGAGACAGGGCCTGAGCGGGGCTCGAACCTGTGACCATCGGTGATAATAGGTTACAGTGGTATACAAATTGACGACCATAACCACTCGACCACACAGGCGGACACAGTACTTTTGTCCTAGCTTTTCTACATATACTAGTTCCTATATATTTACTCCCTTAATCCTCCCACTTCTCCCTAATTATTCTGAAGGGAGAAGTATGTTCTCCAAATTTGAGCCCTGAAACATTGTGCCGGTCAGACCGGCACGGTCAAGGTCAGATAAAACTACTGGTATCCAGTACATTTTTTGAAACCAAAAACATATACTGATACTATTTTATATATCTCTCGACTTAATTGCGAACCCAGTTTTGACAAGATAAGGTTAATCGCTCTTGAGAATTCATTCCTGAATCAATCGCCATGAGGGAGAGAGAAGAGGCAATGTGGATTTAAGTGTCGTTGACGTTGTGATAGCGCGTTCGCTTCAGGTCCGGGGTTTGAGCCCTGATAGAGCCATTACGATTGTGCCCTTAGGCAAGCAAGGCATTTAAATTCCACATGCCTCCTCTCTCCATCATAAATGAGGTCTTTCTCTCGAGTGATTAATATAAGTTGTAAGAACTTGTTTCGCAATCGAGTTAAAATATTATAGTATGAACTAAGTATCTTACCTAAGTGCCCACACCCACATCTTTAAATCAACACTGTTCTAATATTTATCCCAACAGTTTAATTGCACAAAATCACTTATCTTGATATACAAATAAGTTTTGTTAATGAACATAACAAAACATTACAGTGGCCATTTTGGACAAAATGGCTATCACATGACTATCAATGGTGATTCAAATGAACCAATCACAACGCAGGAGGAAGGTCACATGACTGAACAAGCTTCCGACATTCCAGGGAATTTTGGCACCCCATTTGCATCAAAGTCCAATCCGGGAGCCATATCCCCTACAATCTCCTTTGGTGGCTGACCGAGATCCTGCATCTGCAATTATAAAACAGGAATGTTGCATTCTGAGGAGAAGGTGAGAAGGGTATGAATAAAGAGATCCAGTGGTTTTAGTTTATACAAATTTATCTTAGTTTGATTGCAAAACAAGTTCTTACAACTTATATATTAATCATTCTCGAGATCTCATTCCTGATGGAATCCATCACCATGTGGGAGAGAGAAGAGGCAACGTGGAATTTAAATGCCTTGCCTAATGGTACGATTGTAACGAAAGGCCCCGAGCTTGCACTCGGCTGTAAGAGTTACGATTGTGCCCATTTAAATTCCACGTTGTCTCTCCCTCGTGGCGATGGCTTACATCAGAAATGATGTATCGAAAGTGATTAATATAAGTTGTAATAACTTGTTTCGCAATCAAACTAAAATAAATTTGTATAAACAAAGTAAACTACAGAAAAATCCATTGATTTTCAGATGAAAGTGGAAGATTCATCTTACATGTTGACTAACTAAAGCTCTTACACGTATATCTATACCGTCGCAAACGTTCAATGCCAATTCAATTATTTTTCTAGGACATTCTTAAATCCCCAGATTTCTCAAGAATACCCTAAATTTAAGAATATCCTAAATTAAAAGCTTTTTCCAAAGACAATCTAATGCAAGATTTCATAGAGATGAACCTAAATTCAAGTCAGGCCTCGAATAATCCACTCGTCCGCTCGTATTAACGAGCAAAAATTGAAGCAGGTTGAGAAAAAAATTGCTCATGCTCGTCCTATCGTACGAGCGGGATTTTTCCATATCGCAAAAAAAACGGCAATCAAATATTCCAAAGAAAAGGCAAGAAATAACCTGCAACAAAAATGTAATGATTGCTGCCGATATCTTAGAAAATAACCCTCTTTTCTGTGTTTCACCATGTTATTTTTTTTAACTACATATTGCAACCGGAAACCACGTCTTGAGTGGTAAAGTATAATTTATTTACAAATTCCATCCACATGTTCTGCAGATCCGACCCGGTTTTTAACCCACGAAAACTGTTACAATATAAAACTCAGATATATTTAGCCTAAAATAAAATGTTTTTGCTAAATCTTTTTCCATCCAAAATGCAGGGCGAGTAGGTTTTCTTGCAGGACGAGTTCATTTTCAGGGCCCCCCCCTGCAGGACGAGTAACTGAAAACATTGTTCAGCCCCTGCAAGTGATTATTAGAGACATGTAAACTATGCAAAAACTATGCTAAACTTCTTACACTTTGCATCATGTCCATGATCTTCTCAAATCTCTGTTTTTTAGCAATGTCGGTGTCTGTAGCTGTTTCCTTTTCAAATTCCGCTAAGATTGCTTTGATGATGTCACTCTGCTTCGTGTAGTTATTATACTCTACTTCTGTGATCTTTTCTTTGTTGTCTACTAACCATGTTGGGTACTGCAAGGTTAAAACAACATAAAAATGGTGTACACAATCAAACCTCATACACATGTACGTTGTTACATTGTACAACATTATACATGGCGTAACTGTGTTTCTGTTATAATTATTGTGTATGTGCATTAATGCTAGTGTTAAGAAATTTAAGAGGGCCCTATGGAAGATTAGTTCAGAACTAATTAGGTCACCCTCTATAAATAAAGAAATCTAATTAGGTTACCCTCTATAAATAAAGAAATCTAATTAGGCCACCCTCTATAAATAAAGAAATCTAATTAGGTCACCCTCTATGAATAAAGAAATCTAATTAAGCCACCCTCTATAAATAAAGAAATCTAATTAGATCACCCTCTATAAATAAAGAAATCTAATTAGGTCACCCTCTATAAAAAATAAATCTAATTAGGTCACCCTCTATAAATAAAGAAATCTAATTAGGTCACCCTCTATAAATAAAGAAATCTAATTAGGTCACCCTCTATAAAAAAAGAAATCTAATTAGGTCACCCTCTATAAAAAAAGAAATCTAATTAGGTCACCCTCTATAAATAAAGAAATCTAATTAGGCCACCCTCTATAAATAAAGAAATCTAATTAGGTCACACTCTATCAATAAAGAAATCTAATTAGGTCACACTCTATAAATAAAGAAATCTAATTAGGTCACCCTCTATATTAGGTCACCCTCTATATTAGGTCACCCTCTATATTAGGTCACCCTCTATATTAGGTCACCCTCTATATTAGGTCACCCTCTATAAATAAAGAAATCTAATTAGGCCACCCTCTATAAATAAAGAAATCTAATTAGGTCACCCTCTATAAATAAAGAAATCTATCTATCAAACAGATTGTGCTTTCCCCCCCCCCCCCCCCGTTTATTTATCGAAACTACCGGTTGCCTATATGAGCAACGGGCAGCTTACCTAACAACACCTTTCCTGGGCAAGCTTCAGTGGTTGACCAGTACTTGGTGCACCAATCTCCATAAGAAACTGCCAACTTATTCATATAAATAGACATGGTAGGTTACAGTGGTATTGTGCTTGCTGTGAAACATTGGTACAACGAAACAACAGGAATTTATTATAACAATTGTAAATGAACTTCAGTATAAAGGAATGTTTGTAACAATTGTAAATGAACTTCAGTATAAAGGAATGTTTGTAACAATTGTAAATGAACTTCAGTATAAAGGAATGTTTGTAACAATTGTAAATGAACTTCAGTATAATGTTATGTTATATTTCGGGTTTTACGCCTGCATCAGCACCATTTCGGGCTATATCGCCGGCGGGCAGTTTACTTAACAACACCTTTCCTGGGCAAGCTCCAGCGGTTAACCAGTACTTGGGTGCACCAACCTCCGTAAGAAACTGACAACTTTTTCATATAAATGAGACACGGCCTGAGCGGGGCTCGAACCCGTGACCATCAGTGATGATAGGTTACAGTGGTATGCAAGTCAGCGACCATAACCACTCGACCACAGAGGCGGACGAACTTCAGTATAAAGGAATGTTTGTAACAATTGTAAATGAACTTCAGTATAAAGGAATGTTTGTAACAATTATAAATGAACTTCAGTATAAAGGAATGTTTGTAACAATTGTAAATGAACTTCAGTATAAAGGAACGTTTGTAACAATTATAAATGAACTTCAGTATAAAGGAACATTTGTAATGATTGTAAATGAACTTCAGTATAAAGCAATGTTTGTAACAATTGTAAATGAACTTCAGTATAAAGGAATGTTTGTAACAATTGTAAATGAACTTCAGTATAAAGGAATGTTTGTAACAATTGTAAATGAACTTCAGTATAAAGGAATGTTTGTAACAATTGTAAATGAACTTCAGTATAAAGGAATGTTTGTAATGATTGTAAATGAACTTCAGTATAAAGGAATGTTTGTAACAATTGTAAATGAACTTCAGTATAAAGGAATGTTTGTAACAATTGTAAATGAACTTCAGTATAAAGGAATGTTTGTAACAATTGTAAATGAACTTCAGTATAAAGGAATGTTTGTAACAATTGTAAATGAACTTCAGTATAAAGGAATGTTTGTAATGATTGTAAATGAACTTCAGTATAAAGGAATGTTTGTAACAATTATAAATGAACTTCAGTATAAAGGAATGTTTGTAACAATTGTAAATGAACTTCAGTATAAAGGAATGTTTGTAACAATTGTAAATGAACTTAAGTATAAAGGAAATTTATTTTAGCTCGCTTGCGAAACAAGTTCTTACAACTTATATTAATCACTCTCGAGACCTCATTCCTGATGAAATCCATCGCCACGAGGGAGAGTGAAGAGGCAATGTGGAATTTATATGCCTTGCCTAAGGGCACAATCGTAACAGCTCCAGCGGGGCTCGAACTCTGAAGCGCACCTGAAGCGAATGCGCTACCACTGCGCTATCATGACTTCCACAATAATCTGCTGGTAAAAGCTGTGAGAATCAATTATCCACTATGGAATAGCACTCGGAGAGATACAAACCCCAGCGCTGGGCTGACCACCATAATCACATGCCTAGACCGATTTCTCCAAAAATCGAAACACTTTCTCCTCGAACAACCCTCTATATATTGACAAAGTTTCATCAAAATTTATCAACAACATTCTGAGTTATCCTGCAAACAGACAGACACACACATACAGTGCCAAAGACAATATCCCACGTTCCTAATGGCGGGGGTTAACACACAGACACAAGCTGCTAAAAACAATAACCCCAATGGCAGGGGTTAACTAAATCTTTCAGGGAGATAACGACGTAAATATCCATGTGCTTTTTACAAATTTTGACCATGAAAAGATTATGGTCAGGGTCACAGTCTAAGTGGAGTACTACTGACTAGAAGTAGCATGTGGTGTCCGTTGTCCAATGGTAGAGCGTCGGATTTGGAATCGAACGGTCCGGGTTCGATACTCCGTCAGGTCACGTATGTAGTGTCATTGAGCAACAAGCACCTCACGCACATTGCTTAGTACTGGTTAATCGCTATTGTCGGCTAAGCATGCCCAGGAAAACATGTCTAGGTTCCTGCATGGGGTTTGACATTAATGGAACATACATACATACATGTGAGAACGAGCTAAATCTGTCAAGAAATGAAGAAGTTACGGCCAAGTGAGTATTAGCATTTCATCTCGGAAATGAAATGGTCAAAGTTTGAAGGTCAACATGGAGAATTTGTACATCGGTGAATTGTGTGTGCGAATATCAGCCAAATGTGTCACAACTTGAAGACCGTATGGCGAACATTAAAGTTTTGAGCTATACAGAGGAAGGATGAAATTGCCGAGAGACAACCAATATATAGAGAATATTAGGTGACTTGTGGTATAAATTTTAATTTATTAGGCGAGTATTGTTTCGGAGACGAGCCTAATAATTTACAATTTATAAGACAGTAACCTATCTATCCTATCTGTTGATGAGTAAGACGTTTTTGAAAGTTTTAGAAAGGAAAGTTTACCGAATATCTATGATCTGAAATTTCTCGTTATGTTATATTTCGTTATATTTCGGGTTTTTACGCCTGCATCAGCACCATTTTGGGCTATATCGCCGGCGGGCAGTTTACCTAACAACACCTTTCCTGGGCAGGCTCCAGCGGTTAACCAGTAATTGGGTGCACCAACCTCCGTAAGAAACTGCCAACTTTTTCATATAAATGAAACACGGTCTGAGCGGGGCTCGAACCCGTGACCATCAGTGATGATAGGTTACAGTGGTATACAAGTCAGCGACCGTAACCACTCGACCACGGAGGCGGACTAAATTTATCGTACCATCCGTGAACATATGACGTCATACACGCAGCATTATAATGTCATACACGCAGCATTATGATGTCATACATGCAGCATTATAATGTCACACACGCAGCATTATGATGTCATACACGCAGCATTATGATGTCATACACGCAGCATTATAATGTCATACATGCAGCATTATAATGTCATACACGCAGCATTATAATGTCATACATGCAGCATTATAATGTCATACACGCAGCATTATAATGTCATACACGCAGCATTATGATGTCATACACGCAGCATTATAATGTCATACATGCAGCATTATAATGTCATACATGCAGCATTATGATGTCATACACGCAGCATTATGATGTCATACACGCAGCATTATAATGTCATACATGCAGCATTATAATGTGATACATGCAGCATTATGATGTCATACACGCAGCAGTATGATGTCATACACGCAGCGCTTTGGACGTCACAAAGTTTATTAGGCAGGCAGTTTTTGACCAGTATTATGCATGAATGTCGGCTAAATACAAATAACTCTTCAATTCTTTCAAAACAGCCAAGCTAAGTCAAGGAATTAAAAATAAAATCACCTTTTCTGAGATTTCTTTCAGTGATGGATACAGTACATCTTTGGACAGCAATGTTTTCATCATATTTTGCATCATTGGCATGAACCCCCCGTCATCCTGATCACCACTCTCCAGTCCCATCCCCGAGAACATCTTCATAATATCTGCATCCGTACCGGCTGCACCGACCGTGTTGCCATGGTCCTACAAATAAAATAATATGAAAAGTGTGTGTGGTGTGTGGGTGTGTGTGTGTGTGTGTGTGTGTGTGTGTGTGTGTGTGTGTGTGTGTGTGTGTGTGTGTGTGTGTGTGTGTGTGTGTGTGTGTGTGTGTGTGTGTGTGTGTGTGTGTGTGTGTGTGTGTGTGTGTGTGTGTGTGTGTGTGTGTGTGTGTGTGTGTGTGTGTGTGTGTGTGTGTGTGTGTGTGTGTGTGTGTGTGTGTGTGTGTGTGTGTGTGTGTGTGTGTGTGTGTGTGTGTGTGTGTGTGTGTGTGTGTGTGTGTGTGTGTGTGTGTGTGTGTGTGTGTGTGTGTGTGTGTGTGTGTGTGTGTGTGTGTGTGTGTGTGTGTGTGTGTGTGTGGTGTGTGTGTGTGTGTGTGTGTGTGTGTGTGTGTGTGTGTGTGTGTGTGTGTGTGTGTGTGTGTGTGTGTGTGTGTGTGTGTGTGTGTGTGTGTGTGTGTGTGGTGTGTGTGGTGTGTGTGTGTGTGGTGTGTGTGTGTGTGTGTGTGTGTGTGTGTGTGTGTGTGTGTGTGTGTGTGTGTGTGTGTGTGTGTGTGTGTGTGTGTGTGTGTGTGTGTGTGTGTGTGTGTGTGTGTGTGTGTGTGTGTGTGTGTGTGTGTGTGTGTGTGTGTGTGTGTGTGTGTGTGTGTGTGTGTGTGTGTGTGTGTGTGTGTGTGTGTGTGTGTGTGTGTGTGTGTGTGTGTGTGTGTGTGTGTGTGTGTGTGTGTGTGTGTGTGTGTGTGTGTGTGTGTGTGTGTGTGTGTGTGTGTGTGTGTGTGTGTGTGTGTGTGTGTGTGTGTGTGTGTGTGTGTGTGTGTGTGTGTGTGTGTGTGTGTGTGTGTGTGTGTGTGTGTGTGTGTGTGTGTGTGTGTGTGTGTGTGTGTGTGTGTGTGTGTGTGTGTGTGTGTGTGTGTGTGTGTGTGTGTGTGTGTGTGTGTGTGTGTGTGTGTGTGTGTGTGTGTGTGTGTGTGTGTGTGTGTGTGTGTGTGTGTGTGTGTGTGTGTGTGTGTGTGTGTGTGTGTGTGTGTGTGTGTGTGTGTGTGTGTGTGTGTGTGTGTGTGTGTGTGTGTGTGTGTGTGTGTGTGTGTGTGTGTGTGTGTGTGTGTGTGTGTGTGTGTGTGTGTGTGTGTGTGTGTGTGTGTGTGTGTGTGTGTGTGTGTGTGTGTGTGTGTGTGTGTGTGTGTGTGTGTGTGTGTGTGTGTGTGTGTGTGTGTGTGTGTGTGTGTGTGTGTGTGTGTGTGTGTGTGTGTGTGTGTGTGTGTGTGTGTGTGTGTGTGTGTGTGTGTGTGTGTGTGTGTGTGTGTGTGTGTGTGTGTGTGTGTGTGTGTGTGTGTGTGTGTGTGTGTGTGTGTGTGTGTGTGTGTGTGTGTGTGTGTGTGTGTGTGTGTGTGTGTGTGTGTGTGTGTGTGTGTGTGTGTGTGTGTGTGTGTGTGTGTGTGTGTGTGTGTGTGTGTGTGTGTGTGTGTGTGTGTGTGTGTGTGTGTGTGTGTGTGTGTGTGTGTGTGTGTGTGTGTGTGTGTGTGTGTGTGTGTGTGTGTGTGTGTGTGTGTGTGTGTGTGTGTGTGTGTGTGTGTGTGTGTGTGTGTGTGTGTGTGTGTGTGTGTGTGTGTGTGTGTGTGTGTGTGTGTGTGTGTGTGTGTGTGTGTGTGTGTGTGTGTGTGTGTGTGTGTGTGTGTGTGTGTGTGTGTGTGTGTGTGTGTGTGTGTGTGTGTGTGTGTGTGTGTGTGTGTGTGTGTGTGTGTGTGTGTGTGTGTGTGTGTGTGTGTGTGTGTGTGTGTGTGTGTGTGTGTGTGTGTGTGTGTGTGTGTGTGTGTGTGTGTGTGTGTGTGTGTGTGTGTGTGTGTGTGTGTGTGTGTGTGTGTGTGTGTGTGTGTGTGTGTGTGTGTGTGTGTGTGTGTGTGTGTGTGTGTGTGTGTGTGTGTGTGTGTGTGTGTGTGTGTGTGTGTGTGTGTGTGTGTGTGTGTGTGTGTGTGTGTGTGTGTGTGTGTGTGTGTGTGTGTGTGTGTGTGTGTGTGTGTGTGTGTGTGATTAGTTCATTTTAGATTTTTGGAGGATAGTGCATTGATACAGACAGAGACCCATTCCAGAGTCTCCTCTGGTTCTTTTATGTGCACAGTGTAAAGCACCGACACGAGACCTCGGTTTAATGTCCCATCTGAAAGACTGTTAATTTTATTACCGGTAAGGTCAGATGAGGGATCGAACCTGCGATCCCTTGATTACCAGTCCAACGTGTTAACCACTGGACTACAGAACCGTCTGTTTCGACATTATATAACATAATAATAACATATAATTATGTACACAATAAATACAAGTGGATTGAAATGAAAGCTAATAACTTATTGGATTCAACATCTAAGGCAGATAGGTTGAATAATGACAACGATGGCTATTTGCAGATATCACAGATACTGAGATAATTGTCCAGTCCACGGAATAGTATTTGCAGATATCACTGTTTTCACGGATACTGGGATAATTGTCCAGTCTACGGAATAGTATTTGCAGATATCACGGATACTGGGATAATTGTCCAGTCTACGGAATAGTATTTGCAGATATCACGGATACTGAAATAATTGTCCAGTCCACAGAATAGTATGTCAGTATATTTAATTTTGACAACTGATTTTTAAGCTTTATGTTCTTTTTAGGGATGGCAATGAATATTCAAATATTCGCTCAGACGTCCAAATATCCGAATACTATTCTAGTATTTGAATATTTGGAAAAAATATTATATAATTTGCAAATATGAAAAAAACTGTCAGATACGTTGTTTTCTTTTGAAACCATCATAAAACATTCCAATACAAAAGAAATCGCCCAAGGATGTGTGAATAAACCATGTTATGGTCCAACTGTTCATTTGTAATGTTTGTTACTACAATTATCTACCTACTTTTCATTTGTAATGTTTGTTACAGCAATTCTCTACCTACTGTTCATTGAAATGGTTGCTACAACAAGTATCTACATATTGTTCATTGTAATGTTAGTTACAACAAGTATCTACATATTGTTCATTGTAATGTTTGTTACAACAATTATCTACTTATTGGTCATTGTAATGTTTGTTACAGCAATTATCTACTTATTGTTCATTGTAATGGTTGCTACAACAATTATCTACATATTGTTCATTGTAATGTTTGTTTACAACAATTATCTACCTAGTGTTCATTTGTAATGGTTGCTACAACAATTATCTACATATTGTGTTCATTTGTAATGGTTGCTACAACAATTATCTACCTATTGTTCATTTGTAATGTGTGTTACAACAATTATCTACATATTGTTCATTTGTAATGTTTGTTACACCACTTATCTACATATTGTTCATTTGTAATGGTTGCTACAACAATTATCTACCTATTGTTCATTTGTAATGTTTGTTACAACAATTATCTAACTATTGCTCAATTGTAATGTTTGTTACAGCAATTTATCTACATATTGTTCATTTGTAATGGTTGCTACAACAATTATCTACCTATTGTTCATTTGTAATGTTTGTTACAACAATTATCTAACTATTGCTCAATTGTAATGTTTGTTACAGCAATTATCTACATATTGTTCATTTGTAATGGTTGCTACAACAATTATCTACCAACTGTTCATTTGTAATGTTTGTTACAGCAATTATCTACCTACTGTTCATTTGTAATGTTTGTTACAACAATTATCTACCTGCTGTTCATGTGTAATGTTTGTTACAACAATTATCTACCTGCTGTTCATGTGTAATGTTTGTTACAACAATTATCTACCTGCTGTTCATGTGTAATGTTTGTTACAACAATTATCTACCTATCGCTTGTTTCTATGTCTATTGTTCCGTGCCTTACGCCTTACGTGTTGTGACTTTCTAACTGGGCTTGAACCCGTGACTATCAGAGATGATAGGCTACAGTGGTATACAAGTCAGTGACTGTAACCACTCGACCATGGAAGCGGACTCTTTGTCGTTGTCCCTTTTATCAGCCCTGTTTACCTGTAATCCTTCTGTGTTCTGTGCTAAGCTGTTCAACGTGTTCTTCAGCGTCTCACCAAACTCTTTCTGACCTTCGGCAGAATCACCTGTTTCACAAGGATATAATTACCTTACAATCATAGTTACTTCTTTTATGCTTTCCAATAAATGATAGAAAATTCCATCTTGCACCGCTTTGAAACAGTGAAAGATGGCATTTTCTCATCCACAGGTTGCGTTTCGTATTCCTGCGCAGTTAGTTTATACAAAATTTATTTTAGCTCGACTGCGAAACAAGTTCTTATATCTTATATAAATCACTCTCGAGACCTCATTCATGATGGAATCTATCGCCACAAGGGAGAGAGAAGAGAAGAGGCATGTGGAATTTAAATGCCTTGCCTAAGGGCACAATCGTAACGTGCGCAGTTAGATATACTTTTGTAGTTTAGCTATTTTCTGACTATCATGAACAGTTAATTATTAAGCAGTATATTCTAATTAATTTGTGTTGTCTGTAGTTTTTAAGGGGCCGCATGGTGGAGACAAGGTTAGCATGGTGAAGACAAGTGCAGCATGGTGGAGACAAGGGCAGCATGGTAGAGACATGGGCAGCATGGTAGAGACAAGTGCAGTATGGTGTAGACAAGGGCAGCATGGTGTAGACATGGGCAGCATGGTGGAGACAAAGGCAACATGGTGGAGACAAAGGCAGCATGGTGTAGACAAGGGCAGTATGGTGTAGACAAGGGCAGCATGGTGTAGACAAGGGCAGCATGGTATAGACAAGGGCAGCATGGCATAGACAAGGGCAGCATGGTGGAGACAAAGGCAACATGGTGTAGACAAGGGCAGTATGGTGTAGACAAGGGCAGCATGGTGGAGACAAGGCACATGGTGTAGACATGGGCAGCATGGTGTAGACAAGAGCAGCATGGTGTAGACAAGGGCAGCATGGTATAGACAAGTGCAGCATGGTGGAGACAAGGGCAGCATGGTAGAGACAAGGGCAGCATGGTGGAGACAAGGACAGCATGGTGAAGACATGTGGTGGATAAATGGGGGGACAAGGGCAGTATGGTGTAGACAAGGGCAGCATGGTGTAGACATGGGCAGCATGGTGGAGACAAAGGCAACATGGTGGAGACAAAGGCAGCATGGTGTAGACAAGGGCAGTATGGTGTAGACAAGGGCAGCATGGTGGAGACAAAGGCAACATGGTGTAGACATGGACAGCATGGTGTAGACAAGAGCAGCATGGTGTAGACAAGGGCAGCATGGTATAGACAAGAGCAGCATGGTGTAGACATGGGCAGCATGGTGTAGACAAGAGCAGCATGTTGTAGACATGGGCAGCATGGTGTAGACAAGTGCAGCATGGTGTAGACAAGAGCAGCATGGTGTAGACAAGGGCAGCATGGTGTAGACACGTGCAGCATGGTGTAGACAAGGACAGCATGGTGTAAGACAAGGGTAGCATGGTGTAGACAAGTGCAGCATGGTGTAGACAAGAGCAGCATGGTGTAGACAAGGGCAGCATGGTGTAGACAAGGGCATCATGGTGTAGACAAGGACAGCATGGTGTAGACAAGGGCAGCATGGTGTAGACAAGTGCAGCATGGTGTAGACAAGGGCAGCATGGTGTAGACATGGGCAGCATGGTGTAGACAAGAGCAGCATGGTATAGACAAGGGCAGCATGGTGTAGACAAGTGCAGCATGGTGTAGACAAGAGCAGCATGGTGTAGACAAGGGCAGCATGGTGTAGACAAGGGCAGCATGGAATAGACAAGGGCAGCATGGAATAGACAAGGGCAGCATGGTGGAGACACGGGCAGCATGGTGTAGACAAGGGCAGCATGGTGTAGACAAGGGCAGCATCAGCATGGTGGAGGACACACTGCTCTACAAAAATAAATAACTCAAGGCTTAAACTTTGTACCTGCCGATCCTGCGGCCTCGGCCAACTTCTCAATCTGTGACATCATGCCAGGATCATCGGCCAGGAATGTTTTCATCGCATCTTCAAACTCCTTGGAAAGCTCATCAGAAAATTGTTCGACAAATACATCCGAGATGGGATCACCATCAGATGACTTTTCAACCTTAAATTACAATTTCATGTTATACATGCTATGTCGTATTAAATCTACGTCTATACTACTCTCCAATGTGTACAGTTCAAGGTGGTAGATTCATATATTCTATTGGGAGTAAGAGACAAGGCAGATAATACTGGAGGATTGTCAATTATTTACTGCACATATCTGGTTGGTTGGGTGGGTGGGTGGGTGGGTGGGTGGGTGGGTTTTGGGTGGGGGGAAGACAAAATGCTAAGAATGGATATATAGATGTTTATCTTAGTTTTGCAGTATTTCAACGAAATGCACAAAAATCCGGAATCAAACCGGGCACGGTTCCCGCTATCACACACCAATTGTGACAAAATACAAATACTGGCGGTAAATTTTGTGAATTGGCGAAAATATTTGGCCCACCTTTTTTATTCATTTTTTTGGCACAACATGTATTGCCAAATTCATGGCAATTGTAATTATCTACCAACTGTTCATTGTACTGTTTTGTTACTGCAATTATCTACCTATTGTTCATTGTAATGTTTCTTACAACAACTATCTACCTATTGCTCAAGTGTAATGTTTCTTACAACAATTATCTACATATTGTTCATTGTAATGTGTGTTATAACAATTATCTACCTATTGTTCATTGTAATGTTTTGTTACAAAAATTATCTACCTATTGTTCATTGTAATGTTTCTTACAACAATTATCTACATATTGTTCATTGTAATGTTTCTTACAACAATTATCTACCTATTGTTCATTGTAATGTTTCTTACAAAAATTATCTACCTATTGTTCATTGTAATGTTTCTTACAACAAGTATCTACATATTGTTCATTGTAATGTTTCTTACAAAAATTATCTACCTATTGTTCATTGTAATGTTTGTTACAGCATTTATCTACCTATTGTTCATTGTAATGTTTGTTATAGCATTTATCTACCTATTGTTCATTGTAATGTTTGTTACAACATTTATCTACCTATTGTTCATTGTAATGTTTGTTACAACATTTATCTACCTATTGTTCATTGTAATGTGTGTTATAACAAGTATCTACCTATTGTTCATTGTAATGTTTTGTTACAACAATTATCTACCTATTGTTCATTGTAATGTGTGTTATAACAATTATCTACCTATTGTTCATTGTAATGTTTCTTACAAAAAGTATCTACCTATTGTTCATTGTAATGTTTCTTACAAAAATTATCTACCTATTGTTCATTGTAATGTTTGTTACAACATTTGTCTACCTATTGTTCATTGTAATGTTTGTTACAGCATTTATCTACCTATTGTTCATTGTAATGTATGTTACAGCATTTATCTACCTATTGTTCATTGTAATGTTTGTTACAGCATTTATCTACCTATTGTTCATTGTAATGTTTGTTACAGCATTTATCTACCTATTGTTCATTGTAATGTTTGTTACAATTATCTACATATTGTTCATTGTAATGTTTGTTACAGCAAGTACCTACCAACTGTTCATTGTAATGTTTGTTACAGCAAGTACCTACCAACTGTTCATTGTAATGTTTGTTATAGCAAGTACCTACCAACTGTTCATTATAATGTTTGTTACAGCAAGTACCTACCAACTGTTCATTGTAATGTGTGTTACAGCAAGTATCTACCACCTGTTCATTGTAATGTGTGTTACAGCAAGTATCTACCAACTGTTAATTGTAATGTTTGTTATAGCAAGTACCTACCAACTGTTCATTGTAATGTTTGTTACAGCAAGTACCTACCAACTGTTCATTGTAATGTTTGTTACAGCAAGTACCTACCAACTGTTCATTGTAATGTTTGTTATGGCAAGTATCTACCAACTGTTCATTGTAATGTTTGCTACAGAAAGTATCTACCAACTGTTCATTGTAATGTTTGTTACAGCAAGTATCTACCAACTGTTCATTGTAATGTTTGTTACAGCAAGTATCTACCAACTGTTCATTGTAATGTTTGTTACAGCAAGTATCTACCAACTGTTCATTGTAATGTTTGTTACAGCAAGTATCTACCACCTGTTCATTATAATGTTTGTTACAGCAAGTATCTACCAACTGTTCATTGTAATGTTTGTTACAGCAAGTATCTACCACCTGTTCATTGTAATGTTTGCTACAGAAAGTATCTACCAACTGTTCATTGTAATGTTTGTTACAGCAAGTATCTACCAACTGTTCATTGTAATGTTTGTTACAGAAAGTATCTACCACCTGTTCATTGTAATGTTTGCTACAGAAAGTATCTACTAACTGTTCATTGTAATGTTTGTTACAGCAAGTACCTACCAACTGTTCATTGTAATGTTTGTTACAGCTACCAACTGTTCATTGTAATGTTTGTTACAGCAAGTATCTACCAACTGTTCATTGTAATGTTTGTTACAGAAGTATCTACCACTGTTCATTGTAATGTTTGTAAGAAGTATCTTGTTTTGTTGTTTGTTGGTTTGTTTTGTTGTTTGTTGCAAGTACCTACCAACTGTTCATTGTAATGTTTGTTACAGCAAGTATCTACCAACTGTTCATTGTAATGTTTGTTACAGCAAGTATCTACCAACTGTTCATTGTAATGTTTGTTACAGAAAGTATCTACCAACTGTTCATTGTAATGTTTGTTATAGCAAGTATCTACCTACTGTTCATTGTAATGTTTGTTACAGCAAGTATCTACCAACTGTTCATTGTAATGTTTGTTACAGCAAGTATCTACGTACATATTTACGCTATTAAAAACTGTAAGCATAAGGTGACTTATAGGCCTGTTGGGCCGAGTGTTAAAATTTCACATTTTATTGAATATATGGTGTAAATATGTTGGAAAACACAAGTCACTATAATAAACAATTATCTTATCTTATTAACCCATTTCATTCTGGATACCGTTCAAAACAGTATTTGTAAAGAACATAGAGCCAGATCAACCGCCATGGAACGTGCCGTCTGATCAGGCTCTATGCTGTTTGCTATTCAGATGATCTTGCTAAGACACTTGGCTATGTAGCAAACAACATAGATCCTGATCAGCATGAAGCGTCACACTGCGGCTGATCTGGATCTATGTTGTTTGCAAAAGCCTTTAAATGTATCCAGAATGAAATGGGTTAACAGCAAGCCTGGTGTGATATTGTTCTGGAACAGCATTCTTTGAAATTTGACAAACAAATTTATTTTCATTAAAAATGTACTTTCATTGAAGTCCAAACATTACATTTGTGATAAACAGTTAATTGATATGAGTGTCAATCTTAATTCGACATTACATCGCAAAAAGCCAAGAAAATGCATTGTTCACGTATAAATGCATTGCTACCACAAATTCTTCCGAATACATTCGACCACAAATATTGAATCAAATCAAATAAACAGTGTGTTTGTGGTCTACAAACTTTCAAAAGTTTATGTAGGATTTCATATACCGGTCATCCACACTCCTGAATTGACATTTCTTTGTCATTGTAGTCAATGTCATTGTAGTCAATACTAAACACGTGATACTGTCGCTTAGAGATAATAAATTTAACTAAGATTAGTCTACAAATAAATATGCATAGGTACAAATTTGAGATATAATGGTAAATCTGAACCATAAATCTCGTTATTCGGGATACACAGGTTGTATTACGCATGCATGTCAACCCTATTTACATTATTTTGTTATATCAACAAACCGCATATACGACGCTTAGTTACTAATTGAAATACTCAGTTTTTGAGGCATATATTTGGAAAACAATTATACCATATACCCTCGTTTAAACGCCCCCGGGGGCGATGCAATTTGCGACAAATTATATGCAAAGTATGTCTGGGACTCCTTTAAACAACCCCCTTTCTTCATACCTCTTGAAACAGTCCCTATTATCCACTGGTATAGCGTATCCAATAGCAACGTACCGACATGCGTGTAGTGTGAGTACCTGGAGAGCAGTTTAACGTTGCATCGATTTCCATATATGGACATGGGCTGAAGCGGGGAAAAACTTCAGCCATTCACAACCAGCCAATGTAATTTCAGTGAAAAATATCACGTGATCATTCCCTTGCTTTCACACATGCGTCATAAAAATGGAATCAACATCTCGTGGACATCGGTCATATTCTGCTGCATTTAAATTAAAAGCAATCCAATTAGCTGAAGAAAAAGGAAAACACCATGCAAGCAAAGTGTGACATTGGTTGAGGGGGCCACCGACACTCTGGTCCAGGAGGCCAGGGATGCTCCCGTGGAGTTGTCGGAATCTGACATTGACACAGACCACTGTGTTTCTAGCAGTATAGACTATGATAGCAGCGGGTACTGAGGTGAGAATTATTTTGTTTTGCTTGTTTTTGGTGGGCTTTTATTAGGGAGGGGGCGTTTAAACGGGATATACGGTAATAGAGAATTACATTCTGTATAAATTTGCATTTTCACTGATGTAGTGTCGCTTTAAGCTTTGAAGGTTATATCATTTTTAGTTTTCACAAAAATAAAGTTATAATAATGTGTATGTTCCTCTTATTGCTATGATCATTCCAAAATAATCAGAATGTATTCAAAAGTATTCAAAATGTATTCAAAAAGTATTCAATACATTGTTGAAGTATTCGTAATCACAGTTAATGCTAATGGAAAGCTTGGGTATTTGAACTTTCAAAGTTGGCCCCAATAAATTAGATAAGAGTTACAAATATGGAGTTTCTACCTTTGCTTCAGTGCGTTCAGCTCCGGCTGCCGGCCTACCAGTTCCAGGTTTCTCAAAGTCTCCGAGTGCATCTGAAAATTGTAATTGTACAGGGTTCAGCTTTGGGGGTGAAGTGGGTGAAATCGGCGCTTTTTTGTGTGTTTTCATTGAAGTGATGAGCGTAAAAGAACTAGAGGAGATGTGGAATGTGTCTGTCTGTATCATTGCACTATCCTCCAAAAATCTATAGCGACGATAAATAAACGTAAAACACACACACAAAACATTTTGCCCGACAATATTTGAAAACTTGTCTCACATGAAGGTACAATGTTTATAAATATCTGGCTAACAAAAGTCGACCTTGACTTTTTGGGTCATTCGTGTCACTTTGACATGTTATTGTAAATGCTCATATTATTGACACATGGAAGTCTAATTGAGATATACACCCAGAAACATGCATTCTGCAAATACATGTAGATGGTGTACCTCACATTTGACACTTATATAACATGATCCAGGTTAGAATTACAGCCATTCTGGTCTCTATAGTCATACAAATTTTCGGAAAATATATGAATTTATACACATGTACGACTTAGAAACCTTGCAGGATGTACAGGTCAGAGAAATATATCACGCAATTGTATATATATATTCATCATGAAGATCGGGACATAATGTATCCAGCAATTTTAGCCTGGGAACAGGCGACGATATATTTTGCCTGGTCAGTCAAATAAATATATTTTAACACCGAGACTATTAATTGGGCCGTATTGAGTTTCTGAACATATCATTAGTCTAAAAGTTAAAAAGTGAAAAACGACACAATGGAACCCAGGCTACAGCAAAGGTATCTGGAAATCTAGAGAATTAAAAAACAAAAGTAATCGAATTTAATATATTTAACACGCATGTCTTGAAAAACTTTGCGTGCGTCATTTTGAAACATGCAGAGGAATAATCGAGAACAAAAATGAGATGTCGAGCATCGGGTAGTTAGTGAAACTCATTTCGTTCATCACGGTGATATGTTTTCCCACTCCGTGCTATCGGAGAAAATATCCTAGGCAATCCGCATTTGGTCCGCTCACGCTTGATAAGAATTTCATGACAACCAACAAACGACAAAACTCACGCGATACGCGAAAGAGACTGACTGGAAGCTATTCACCAAAAAGCCGACAAGTATGCCCATGGTAGTTTTTTTTATAGCCCTGTACAATTTTTTGTGGCACATAATGGGACTATTTATGAGAATGGAGTCATGTCTATAATTCTATACCAGTGTCTGACCTAGATAATTTAATAGCAGTGTCTTACCTAAAACTTCAATGGAAACTCATACCATTCATTATTCATGACTTCGCGAAATTGCATGACAAATATCCTTTTAAAATATACAGGAAAAAAACTAAAATAAGACCAATGACATTCAGGTCACATCACACCTTACGTTAACACCTGTAGTACTCACCATCTAACAGTTTATTTAATTCTTCATCAATTTCTCCATCATCGTTTGAACCTTGTGACTTTTGATTTTCACTGGGAGCTGCCATGTTTTATCTGCTTAGATCAACGACAGATAAGAAAAATGTTTAATTTATTGTTGACAGTAGTCATGTTTCACATAGCTTAGGAATTAATACAAATTTCAAATAGTAGATTCCTATAAGCTTATTTCACTCCACTGATGCAAATACATGTATATTGCATCTTCATTTTTGATTGTCTCAGCGGCCAAGACCAAAATACAAGAGGCGCCCAGTGGGGACATTTATAAACTTGTGTGATAATTTTACCTGGACACCGGGCGGAAGTGATTGATTGCAAATTTCCAAAAATGATGAGGAGCTCAAGATCTTCCTTGAACAGAAATGACGATTTACGTCCTTTAAGAACACCTGAGCTTACACCTGCTGGACTGCGAACTGAATCCAGTCACTTTGACGATATAGAACTCCACTATGTTGAATTTGAAACAAAATATCTTGGAAACGTACCAGGTGTTTCACCAGAGACAGACACAACAAACAGAACTGATGTGCTAAAAATCATAGACAGGGGCAAGAAACAGGGTTTAATACCTCTTCACCTAAATTCCAAACATGATGCAATATTGTACTTGAGCAAAGAGAAGGTGCAAGTGAGCAGACGTGATACTAACGAAGAATTATTGCTACATCTGCAGTTGCACGAAATCGCTCATGTGTGTTACGTTCGGGAGGAACGACTAAACATCTTAGCAATTAAGCATGGGACGCCAGAGAGACTGAACTTGGCAGTATTTCTGTGCGACAGCCAGGCGATGGCAGAAGGGATATGTGCGCTCGTAAGCTGCTGTTTTCATGTGGTCTACTCGGCCGTTGTGATCGACTTGATTGAAGATACCATCGATATCGCCATCAGAGACGATGTTCGGTCATCTACGTCAAATTCAACACCAACACATCCGCAATTTGTGTCCGGCTCCTGCAAGAGTCTTCCAAGGGAACCAGATTCTCCCGGACCACATGGCAGTGAGGTTAGCAATGAGTCGCAAGCTGACCTGCTTAGAGATTATATGTGGCAACTCAATTTAAAACTGAAACCAGAGGAATTAAAATCATTTTCAACACATTTGAAGAACTGGAATTATTCTTCTAGCAAATTTCAAGAGTTTTGTGAAAATCTGTACACAATTTATGGATCTGAACGGAAATACTTACTGGCAGGGATGTACCCATTTATACCAGAGAAAGATTGTCATCATTTTGAGAATTTTTTGAAGAAGCACAATGTTACTTTGCCTGGACTTAGTACTCCGAGTAGCCTACATGGATACCCACCACAGTTTTACACTAGATCCATCAGTGATATATCTATAAACACTGGCGACAGTAGCAATACCGACTTTGGAACAAACACAGATTTTGACAGCGAGTTAGATGCAATGGGACAAACTATGGAGAGAATTGAAGTGAGCGTAGGAGAGACGACACAGCCGTACCTTTCGAATGTATTTGATAATAACAGCAAAATTTGAACTTTAAATGAATATAATGAGAAAATACAACATTGCTTCAGATGACAAGTTCGCTGCTCAGAAAAGAGACAATTTATTAAAGCGACAATACACCGCAAAGCACAAATTAATTGCATAAATCGAACACCAACTTTTTAAGTCTACAAATTCTCAAAATTGAAAGTAAGATTTCATATAACTGTCGGCCACGCTCCTGAATTGATGTTTGTTTATTATTGGAGTCAGTGCTATTATGGAGCATATGATGCTCATGTTTAGAGATAATAAATCGGATTAGTCTAAAAATCAAGAATTGTAGATATTTTGTATCAATTTAATGTCGCTTTATAACATTACAGAATCAGCTCTTGAACATCGGGATTAGTCGGGGTTCCCTGCTGTCGGTCGCCAATGGCCCCAATTGTAACAAAAAACAAATATTGGCGCTAAATTTTGTGAATTGGCGACAAATATTTGGCGCAACTTTTTTTTTTTTTGGGCACATGTTTTGTCAAATATGTGTTTGTGCTGAAACGTATATAACCAGTACCAGAACTGATTGACGAATCATTAATAAACCCGATACATGCAGGGGTCATTCTAGTGGGCGCAATTGTCGCCCTAGGGACCCTGATTTCGCCCTCTGGGGGCCCAACTTCTCCTTTTGTTTTGCTTTTTATGATTTTCAAACAAAATTTTGTCTTCTGCTTCTGCCGTTTATAAGCCTCCTTCAACTCGTTGAAGATTTTGCTTAGTAAGAGTTAACACATGCGCAGAGGGAGTATATCCTTCAGCGAAACAGCTATTTACAGTTCAAATATGGTTAAAAACAAGTATCTGTTAATGATTTAGAGTACTGACACCCGGGACTTGAATGTATCCAGGGTGTCCACTTCCACAATGTCTGGAGGCAGGGCATTCCAGTCTCTGACTGTCATTGGGAAGAATGACATCTTCCTGGTGTCAATGCGGCAGGTGAGAAGCTGGTAGGCACGTTGGTGATCATGGCGTGATTTACGCCGTGGGGGAACCAGTCTGTCACCTTTACCGGTAGCAACAAGTCCTCTGTCTATTCTAAACAGCATGGCCAGTCTCGCGTCCTTTCGCCTGTCTCTGGTAGACCTCCACTTTAGTTGGTGCAGCATGCCGGTAACACTGGATGTGTTGTGCTGTCTATTTAGCACGTATCTGGCAGCTCTACGTTGAACCATGTCTAGTTTGTTCATATTTGATTCCGTATACGGGTCCCAAACTGAGCTGGCGTATTCCATGAGTGGCCTAACTAGAGTGAAATATGCTCGTTCTTTGATTGATGTTGACGCGATTCTGAGATTTCTCCTCAGGAAACCAAGGGTTTTGTTTGCTTTATTGCAAATGTTTGTAATGTGTGCTTCCCAGCGTAGATTGTGTGTTGCTGTGACATCCAGATACTTTGCTGAAGTGACTGGTTCAAGGGTATGGCTATGAAGAGTGTAATTTGTCTGAATTGGTTTTCTCTTGTTAGTTACTGTCAGCACTTTTGAGGATGGAATTTCATTTTCCAGTTGGATTCCCATTGAGCCAGTTTGTTTAGGTCTTCTTGCAGTCTAGTAAGATACACTGGCCCATTATAAAGCACTCCTTCTATTCAAATGTTGTATTTAATGGTTGTACTGTGCATTTTAACCCTATTTTGCAGAAGTATATTAAAGAACACCATGAGTGCTTTATACCGGTAATGGGCCAGTGTATCTTACTAGACAAAATTTTGTTTGAAATTCGTAAAAACCAAACAATATAAAATTTAGGGAGAAGTGGTGCCCCCAGAGGGTGAAGTCAAGGTCCCTAGGGCGACAATTTCGCCCTCTAGAATGATCCCTCATGCTGAAAGCACTTTATAATCAACAAACAAAAATTATTTTAATTAAAAGAATTTTTTTAGAAATATATGCTATAAGCATGAACTGAACATTAATAGACTAATAGTCTCCATCAAGGTATGAACTACATTGGGCGTGTGTAATGGTGTGTGTAGGTCACTGGCATCCGTGAAACACGCCCAATGTAGTACCCGATGTAAACTATTTACCGGTACCTGTGATTCATAAATTATATTTACATTTGTTATTTTTGTCCAGATTTGCGAATTACTGTGTGTCGGACCTGATAAATAGATTATCCTTGGAACAGCATAAACTGTAAGATACTCCTTTTCTTGCGATAAATGCTGCCCAACATTGCACATGCCCGTAGCTTCGAGTACGCATTCTGCTGCATACATTGTATAATCTCGCGGGGACCTAGACAAGTTTTCCTGGGTAGGCTTAGCCTACCTAAGTAGTTAACCAGTACTAAGCTATGTGTGTGAGGTGCCTTGCTCAATGGCACTACATACGTGGCCTGACCGAGTAACGAACCCGGGACCGTTCGATTCCAAATCCGACGCTGGACCACGGACGCCACTAATGAACTATACAAGTATATATTATGTTCATCAAAGCAAATGCACTTTTTCTCAAGGATCGAACCAGTAGCACCAGAGATATTGCCATTTAATTGACAAATCTCCCCAAATTGTATGTCCAGATCCAGGTGGCTGCTTAATAGAGGTCAAATGTATAATAAAACATGATGTCTGGAAACTGGCTGCTTAATACAGGTTGACTGCTTAGTTTATACAAATTTATTTTAGCTCGCTTGCGAAACAAGTTCTTTCAACTTATATTAATCATTCTCGAGACCTCATTCCTGATGGAATCCATCGCCACGAAGGAGAGAAGAGGCAATGTGGAATTTAAATGCCTTGCCTAAGGGCACATTCGTAAATGCTCCAGCGGGGCTCAAACTCCGGACCATTTGCACCTGAAGGGAACGCACATCCACTGCGCTATCACGACTTCCATTTAATTGACAAATCTCCCCAAATTGTATGTTCAGATTCAGTTGGGTAAGATGTTGCTTGTTAAGCATACTTCGTAAAGCAAGCTTTTAAGTGATCAATATGTTGTCAACTGCAATGGTCTGCAACAGTTTAAGCCACCCGGGGTATAACTGCAGATGAGCTATCAATATTCTATAATACCTGTCTTAAGCAAATTGTCCACCTCTGTGGTCGAGTGGTTATGGTCGCTGACTTGTTTACCACTGTAACCTATCATAACTGATGGTCACGGGTTCGAGCCCCACTCAAGCTGTGTCTCATTTATATGAAAAAGTTGGCAGTTTCTTACAGAGGTTGGTGCACCCAAGTACTGGTTAACTGCTGCAGCCTGCCCAGGAAAGGTGTTGAGTAAACTGCCCGCCGGCGATATAGCCTGAAATGATGCTGATGCAGGCGTAAAACCCGAAATATAACATAATATAACTGTCTTAATAGAGGACCTCTATTAGAGGTCAAATGTATAATAAAACATGATATCTGGAAACTGGTTGCTTAATACAGGTTGACTGTTTAATGGATGTGACCACTAACACCTGACTGTAGACAGGATTAGGCCCGGTTGTGGTAGAGGACGGAGGCCTCCAAGGCTGAGTGGTTACGGTCAATGACTTCAAATCACTTGCCCCTCACTACTGTATGTTTAATTCCCACTGGGGGTGTCAAATGATTTCATGTGAGGAAGCTAGCCGACTAGCTTGTGGAAGGTTGGTGGTTCTACCTTGGTCTGTGCCTGAAATACTGCTCAGAGGACCACCCGGGATCTTTCTCCGTCAATATTAGCTGGAGAGTCACAATATGACCTTAACTGTTGGTGTGGCATTAAATTAAAAAATGAATCAAAATACAAAATGTAATTGTTATACATGTAGAATATCAACGCCACTCGTGGAAATACAAATCTTACACTAATAAAGACAAGTCTTCATTTTCTTTTATGATTTCCAATGATTTTGGCTAATATAATATTAGTTTTCAAATTTTATTTCATTCATTTTTATTGCCCTGTCTGGAGCCTCATTGCACTGCGTGACACAACCGCACAACCACTTCTGTTATTGTGAACATGCCTAACAAGAAATAGTTCCTGTATAATTTTCTAGTTAGTTTCTGTTTGTTGTCAAAATTAAAAACTACAGGCGAAACAAATTCATTAGAATATATTACTTAATAATTAACTGTCGGATAGTCGGAAAATAGCTCAAATACAAAAGTACATCTAACCACGCAGTTCTTACAACTTATATTAATCACTCTCAGGCCCTCATTCTTGATGGAATCCATCGCCACGAGGTAGAGAGAAGAGGCAAGGATACAATCGTAACGGCTCCAGTGGGGCTCGAACTCGGGGCCTGAAGCAAATGCGCTATCACAACGCTGTCACAACTTCCACGACAGCGTGTCTTGTGGATATGAATATTACTCGTAATCCATTATGTTTGTTTCCATTTCGTAATAAGGTTACAGGATCATTCTAGAGAGCGGTGTGGGCGAAATTGTCGCCCTAGGGACCCTGACATCGCCCTCTGGGGGCCCCACTTCTCTCTAAAAAAAATATGTTGTTTTTTTTACGATTTTCAAATAAAATTTTGTCTAGTAAGATACATTGGCCCATTATAAAGCACTCCTTCTATTCAGATGTTGTATTTAATGGTTGTACTGTGCATTTTAACCCTGTTTTGCAGAGAAGTATATTAAAGAATACCATTTAAGGAAGCGATAACACGCTTTCTCACTTCTCCCAAAAATGAACCCTGAGGTTACTATTCTGTAATTATTAGTTCAGGAGATAGGAAATATTGGATCTTTATGTGCACTAAGAGTCAGTATCCTTGAAGCATAATCATATTTTATCAACTATTGACCACATGTTTGCAGGTTCCAAACCACAAAACTAAAAAACTTTTGTTTTTATGAACACTATGATACACTATACATATAAAAATGCTATATATAGCCTTCATAGTGACCGGGTGTAGCCTTTATAGTGACCGGGTGTAGCGTTCATAGTGACTGGGTGTAGCCTTCATAGTGACCGTGTGTAGCCTTCATAGTGACTGGGTGTAGCCTTCATAGTGACCGCGTATAGCCTTCATAGTGACTGGGTATATAGCCTTCATAGTGACCGGGTGTAGCCTTCATAGTGACCAGGTATAGCCTTCATAGTGACCGGGTGTAGCCTTCATAGTGACCAGGTATAGCCCTTCATAGTGACCGGGTGTAGCCTTCATAGTGACGGGGTGTAGCCTTCATAGTGACGGGTGTAGCCTTCATAGTGACAGGTAAGCCTTCATAGTGACCGAGTGTAGCCTCATGTGACTGGGTGTAGCCTTCATAGTGACCGGGGTAGCCTCATAGAGCTCATAGTGACTGGGTTAGCCTCATAGTGACCAGGTGTAGCCTCATAGTGACCGGGTGTAGCCTTCATAGTGACCGGGTGTAGCCTCATAGTGACGGGTGTAGCTTCATAGTGACAGGGTGTAGCCTTCATAGTGACCGGGTGTAGCCCTCATAGTGACCGGGTGTAGCCTTCATATTACTGGGTATAGCCTTCTAGTGATCGAGTGTAGCCCTCATAGTGACCGGGTGTAGCCTTCATAGTGACTGGGTGTAGCCCTCATAGTGACCGGGTGTAGCCTTCATAGTGACTGGGTGTAGCCTTCATAGTGACTGGGTGCAGCTTATTAATTTATTGGTCTAAAAATATAGTGCACCAGTCCATGTCAGTTACTTGGTGTTGAATGCTTGATTAAAACAACATTAATTTTGAAACAGCAATTTCCATTAAAATAAAAACATGATTAATAAAATATCAGAATTGTTTGCATCTCAATTAACCCTTTCAACACCACAGACCTCTAAATAGGCTTACAAAAAGTGTAGATCCAGATGAGCCGGCTCTGACGAGCCATCTCATCAGGATCTGCACTTTTTGCCAGTGATATGACTATTTTTAGACATAATTACCCATTTTGATAAATGAACTTGTCCAAATGTGATTTTCTGATTCATTTATTGCTTTATGAATATCATGGACCAGTCCATGTGAGTTACTTGGTGTTGAAAGGGTTAACCCATTCAACACCAAGTAACTGACATGGACTGGTCCATGATATTTTTAGACCAATAAATTAATAACAAAATTACATTTGGATCAGTTCATTTATCAAAATGGGTATTTTTTTCTCTCTAAAATTAGTTATATTACTTGAAAAAAGTGCAGATCCTGATGAGACGGCTCGTCACGAGCCGGCTCATCTGGATCTACACTTTTTTGTAAGCCAATTTAGAGGTCTGTGGTGTTTTAAGGGTTAACAGACGGATCTGTAGTCCAGTGGTTAACACGTTGGACTGGTAATCCAGGGATCGCAGGTTCGATCCCCCGTCTGACCCTAATAAAATTAGCAGTCTTTCTGTTGGGACTTTAAACCGAGGTCTTGTGTCGGTGATTTCCATTATGCACGTAAGAGACTCTGGGATGGGTCTCTGTCTGTTTCATTTGCACTATCTTCCAAAAATCTAAAATGACTAATCTGTTCAGGAGGCGTCGTTCATAGGGACAACCGGTAGCGAGTCGTTCATAGGGACAACCGGTAGCGACGATAAATACAACGTAAAACACACACACTCAATTAAAAATATGTTTGCATTTAAAAATACGTTACATTTTGCATTCATTTACTATTATTAAAACACTATTGTGACGTACCTTTGTACTTACAGACCATTATTATTAATATTGGACTGCTGTCAAAAGACAGAGTTAAGACAGATATTAAATATTACGCATACATGCACGAAATTAACAATTTTAATTTGTAGAATCCTGTTATAAGTGTGTGTTTTAAATAAGATATTAACTTCAAAAGGACCCAATATGTAAAATATTGATATTGTCTTCGGTGCTGTAGTTGTACATGTCTCACACAGTCCAATATTTTACATATTGGATCGTTTTCGGCTTATAATTATTAACCAGAAGTTAGATTATTTTATCTACATACAAATACTCGATGTACAAACGATCGATTATGTCTTTAAAATGTTTATGAAAACTGAAGGTATTTGTGCAACAAGGGGGGTAACTCATTATATGTTACAACTACATTATTGGCACAGTTATCTTAAGTATTAATATAAGTTTTGAAACTATATATAATGTTAGTGTAGTTTATCAGAGACCTGTGCACAATGCTAGTTACAGGTCTCTCATTTATTTCCATATAGTTTTCGATATGATATTTCAACATGTCTACATCCCTGCTAGGGGTTTGACATTACAGGAATATAGATAGATAGCAATTAGTAAATTATTCATTTTAAATTATCTCCCTTTAATATCAATGTCTAATCAAATGTCCTCAAGTTAGCCCTTTGACGATATTTCAAAATAACTATATATTCCTAGATTATCTTTTATTATTTTTAAATGAATTGCTTACAAACATGAGCTTCATTATAAGTATGCTAATGAAACGCTAATTTTACTGTGACTTATGGAATATGGCCAATAATCCCTCTATGGGACCTCTATCGACCAATCCCCCCCCCCCCAATTTACCACAGAACAACCAAAATGGCCGTCGTTGATAATCCTGTATACAAAATGGATACTTCTTAACAAAATAATGATTTGCGTGAGTTATTAAACTTTTATAAACGTAAACTATCATTTCTTTAATGTGGATGAACTACCGATTTAATATTTAACCAAGAAACTTTAGCACATGTCGGATTTTAATGGTATCTTAGGACATTGTTTTCATAGGTAACGAAATGGTAAGGTCTAAACCGCTGATAGTCGGTGTATTTTACCTGATCGCCTCTGTTCCTTTAGGACATAGTATCCAATTTAGTATCTCACAGTTCTATAGATTGTTTCCAACGTAATAAAACATAATACAAAATCTGACGAGTCTAAAGGTAGATTGTGCATTTGTTGTTCACAATAGTAGCAGTAATAATTAAACACCTGCCACAATATCGTTATCATCACATGCATGTAGCGCTATATATGAAACAAAATTGGATCTATTATTTCCAGATGACTTGATAGTAAAATGTCACATTTCTTCAAGTCTTAATATTTGGACTACACATGCATTATTCGTTTTATATTTTATACTTGGTGAATCGTGGCTGGCAGCATCTGGATCTTAAAAATGAATTCATTTTGAATTAGGATGCATTATGGGTATATCGCGGTACTAGCTATTAAAAACCAAACTACAGATATACTATTATGTACCTGAATTTAAAACTCATTTTGCATCATCTTATGACTTCTCCACTTCAACATTACACATACACAAAGAAGAAATATTATTGGGAATCATTTATGTTTATCATGTTTTTGGCGCCATCGTGTCAGCAGTTACGTAGTCAGTAGTTCCGAGTATACCGCGGCAAATGGCCGATGCCCTGATTTGGGTGTTTATACAAAGGTGGTCATAATAAAATTATGTGAGTATTTGATAGAGACCTTAATCTGTATAATATGTAGGTCTAGCAGTAAATTTGTCATTTTAACATAACACATGAATATCTTTTTAATCTCCCACCAGAAAACAACAAACAGCCTTAGGCCCACGATGGGCCTACTTTTTATGAATAATAAAATGCGGGAATCTGGCTATATCACCACATGTCAATAGATTTACATCACGGAAGAAAGTTCAATAGATATGAACATCAACTTGTTTTTAATAAAAAATACTAACTTTGGTGGGAAATCTGTTTTGAAAAATAATCATTCAGTAGAAAAAGCGCGTCTCGGACCTTAAAATTATGCCCATATTTGGTAATACGGGAATTACGTAGTAACCTAAACATGTGATCAAAACAGCTTCATTCATAAATACCAGGTAGCAGACCACCATTTTACAAAGTTGGAATGAACATAAATATATATTATGGACATTTGGAGCATTTTATCAGATAAAGGGGTGGGGTAATTTTGCATAGATCTTGATATTCAGGTAAGCATCTTGCATCAGTAATTTTCGAACCACTTACGTTGACAGTTTATGATTTCTTGTTTATCAACACATGTTTACCTTTCTGGGTCAACACTGATCCAATGTAAAGATTGATAGGTGGCGTTATTTTACCTCGTTCTGAAAAAGTGTGGATGCCTCGGTATGTTACGACCAGCGAGCGGCATGTTAAGAAACGACTATAACTATCTATTTATATCACCTGTCAACCATAGTCCAAATATTTAGACTTGAAAAATGTGACATTTTACTATCCAGGCATTTCCACACAAGTCTAAACGCTAAACCTCAATTACGCATAGCATATTTTATATTCTAAAAAGTATTTTTATAAATTAAAATTGTTAAGATCAACACACATACCGTTGTTTGAATTCTGCACAGTCTATAACGTCTCTTGACACAATATTATACATGAAATCAACGTTTAAATTTCATGGCAGAGTTTCGCCATTCCAAATCGGCTATTTTGATTATTTGATTATTGCGAAAAATAGAAATCGAAATAGACGAAAATGTTTATCTCCATGCCATTACGGTGAACCAAATAAGATTTTGTTTAATATCCAATTGTTCATACGCATGAAATGCACTAAATAATAAATCATTTGGATTTCTTTTGTGAAGACTGCGCAGAAAAAATGGGAGAATTTCACCTGTCGACTTCAAACAGCTAAATGACATGCACAACGGTAATACAATATATTTTTAACGTTCTTAATATCTATATTTAGGATTATTCACCAATGCACACCGTTCATGTCCGAAAAGCTTCAAAATATTGGTCAGAAATCCCACAATCGGATCAGGGTGGAAAGTGCTATGCGAAAATTAGCTTTAACGATAAGACCTCGAAATAACAGAATTTTTTTATGTAGAGATCTTATTTATAGGACTACTGTCAACCCCTCTCTCAATCCAAGCTGGACTCCTTCAAGCTTAGTTCTATTTATAAGACCTCTACATCATTTTATTCAAGCTTAAGTTCTATATATAAGACGAAAAATGCCTTGATAGTAAAATGTCACATTTTTCAAGTCTAAATATTTGGACTACAGTCCCACCTCCCCAAACGTCATCTGGGTCGTGTTTGCTCTGGAGAGGTTTGACTGTACTTCAAGCTGGCTGTAAGGTATCAGACGTAAGCTATTACTATTGCCAGTGACCCTAATTAGCGATGATATCAGAATAAATACAAATGAACCGCACATGCTCATATAGTATTACTATTGACAATTTCCGTTGGATTTCCACAACTGTCCATAGCAAAAACAAGCTGAAATGTCATTTCTACGTTTAGGCCTAGATTTACCTTCATTTATTCAAAACTTGTATATATTTTTTTTCATTACACTCGTAAGTTTTCGTTCATGTAGTCAATATTTAGGTGAATTTCAATGAATTTGTTATCTATCGGCTGCATTTAACCTTTGTAAGGTGCCCACTACTTATGTAACGTCACATGATTTGTTATATGGCATGTTTTGCTACTGGTATAAACTTATGTAATGAAATTTACATTGTCACCGATCATTTGTATCACCGCGTAAATAAAAGATGGAGGCCAGTGCTGTTGCTTTCAGTTTGTTAATGATTCATTGATTCAGTTATGATTTATTTCTTACTAACTGATATTGCATACAATAAAATAAATATTATGCTTAATTGAGAGTGAACATTATTGGTACAGCCTCTTTTTGAAACACAAATACACATAGTATTGCTTATATCACCAGTTATCAGTAGACCCAGGATATTATAACAGTAACTTGAGTAGTCCGCCTCCATGATCGAGTGGTTAAGGTCGCTGACTTGAATACCACTGTAACTAGTGTTGTGCATCGGTTACAAAATCCATAATGGAATAATCAGATGGGCAAACTGATTAGATAATCGATTATTAATCGGCAATTGATATATTTACAAATCAAAATCAATGCATCTAATGTGTGAGATTAAAAATCTATTTAGTACTAATAAATTACTACATCTAACATACAAGTTAGTACATCTGATAACTAGACTTTAAGTTAGTAGACTGCCACCTGATATACAATTAGTTTTTTAAGTTAATAGAGGACAGAACGCTTAGTGACATACATGTAGTAATGAAAAGTATAGTACTATCTGTTAGTTAGAATGTTTGTTGCAGACGTGCAATGCACATAAAATACAGCCAACAGTAAATTATGTTTGTATCTATTTTAACTACAAACAAACATCAAAGTAAGAGACAAACATATGTCGATTATAATCGATTCCACATTATTTACAATCGATTATCGCCGATGTTCATACCGGTGAACGATTGTCGGCGACTTAGCGATAATCGGTTTATCACTAACTGTAACCTATCATCACTGATGGTCACGGGTTCGAGCCCCGCTCAGACCATGTCTCATTTATATGAAAAAGTTGGCAGTTTCTTACGGAGGTTGGTGCACCCAAGTACTGGTTAACCGCTGGAGCCTGCCCAGGAAAGGTGTTGTTAGGTAAACTGCCCGCCGGCGATATAGCCCAAAATGGTGCTGATGCAGGCGTAAAACCCGAAATATAACATCAAATATAACAGTAACTTGAGTAAGCATGCTTTTACGATATTTTACACCTCGCATACTTATCTTACACACTTACTATCTGCAATGTACCACGATGACAGTGAATAAAATGAGTTCATTTTTTAATTGCCCCGCACACCATTCCTAAACCATTTCCCTCATTTGGTAATTAGATCATCCTTAGTTTAAACATTTTTATTCAAGAATGATACATAAATTACACAGGAATAGTTGCAACAGCATGTTACATAGTAACTTATTCGAATCCCTTTCCATAACCCTTTCCCTCATAGAAGCACCTCTTGACTCCATTACCAATACGACATACATTAACCCTTTCCCTCATAGAAGCACCTCTTGATGCCATTACCAATACGACATACATTGACAATGTAGTAGCCAAACCAATGTTCTTAATAAAGGCCAGAATCTCATGTAGTCCCAGTAATATCTATGGAGGTGGGATAGACATGGCGACTACTTATCTACTGCATGATAGCTAAATGGCTGTCATTTGTATGGAGGTATAATAGTATATTAACCTAAATATCTATGAAGGAAAGGGTTAAGCTATACCGGTAGCTTAATTACAGCAACAACAGATTGCTACAAGTTTTCTTGTTTTCCAAGAACCATTTTTCATTGGAAACGATCTCCCTTCTGGTATTGCACACCTCCCTACCATGGAGCAGTTCAATGCGGCTGTTTGCTGATCATGCCATCCCCTAGTTGGTTTAAACATATTTATTTTCTATCATGTACATGGTTATTTACAACAATTTACAACATCCCCTAGTTCTGCCTAGCTACTTTTTAACATTTATCCCAACTTATTTTTTCATTTCTGTCTCAATATTTTGTTTTTCACTTCTCATCCTTAAAGCGACATTACATCGCAAAAAGCCAAATAAATTCATTTGTTCACGTATAAATGCATTGCTACTACACATTCTTCCGAATACATTCGAACACTAACATTGAATCAATAAACAGTGTTTTTGTTGTCTACAAACTTTCAAAAGTGAAAGTAGGATTTCATATAACGGTCATCCACGCTCCTGTTTGTTTGTCATTGGAGTCATTACTAAATGTGCGATATTTCGCTTAGAGATAATTTAACTAAGATTAGTCTATAAATAAATATGCATAGGCACAAATGTGAGATATAACGGTAAATCTGTACGATAAATCGTGTTATTCAGGATACACGAGTTGTATTACGCATAAATGTTGCCCCTATTTACATTATTGTGTTATGTCAACAATCCGCGTATACGACGCTTGTTTATTTGTTGAAATACTCAGTTTTTGAGGCAAATATTTGGGGGGGAATTATACCATATAATAGGGCATTTGCATTTTCATCAATGTAGTGTCGCTTTAACTTTTTTGTGGTTTAGTTTAAACATTATTTATTTCAGTATGTTTACATGTAATCAAAGAATGAACATTTTACATATAATTTAACAGCAATAGACTGAAAGGGATTAGAACTAAAGAAACCTTATATAGTTCTTCTCCCTATCAATTGATTGATATACAATAGGCAGGAAAATAATATATATAACAATGAAAATACGTGAAATCTATTCTAGGTATATGCTAAAGAATTTCAGAACTTATTGTATTAGTGAGTCAATAGTTTTGGATGTAAAAAAGAAAATGGTTAATATTTAAAGAAATAATTGAAGACAGTTCAAGAACATGAACTATCAAATCGGAGCACGAGAAGAAAAAGAGATTAGTATAGAGAAAAGTGGTTTGAATAGGATCGGTTGTTGCGTCAATAACGACAGCATTCAGATTGGAATCCGCCATATGAACCTTTTAGAAATCATCCATCTCAGAACCTTTCACTGCCAATAATGTATTCGTGTACAGTAAGGAAAATTACGGTGTTGGTTGCAATATCCTTATAAGTGTCACCGAGAAGTAGTGTATTTAAGTTGACATTGCAAATTGTGGACAGCTTATTGAAGAGTGTTATACGTAGTTGATCATAGAAATGGCATCTTTATGGTTTGACGCGCAACATGTCTACATCGCAGGTTTGATCCCCACTATACTATACTAAAATGACTCCTATCATATCGGATGAGACATTAAACCGAGGTCTCGTGTTCGTGCTTTAAACCATGCATGTAAAAGAACCAGAGGACACTCTGAAATGGATCTCTGTCTGTATCCTCCAAAATCTAGAATGACTAATCTCTTCAGGAAGCGTCGCTCATATGGGCAACCGGTAGTGACGCAATAAATAAACGCAACTCGCAGATCGCACATGGATTATAGTGTTAGTTTTCCATTTGCATAGAAAACAACAACCGTTATATAAATTTATCTTAGCTCGATTATGAAACAAGTTACAACTTATATTAATCACTGTTGAGACCTCATTTCTGATGGAATCCATCGCCATGAGGGAGAGAAAAGAGGCATGTGGAATTTAAATGCCTTGCCTAAGGACACAATCGTAATGGCTCCAGTGGGGCTCAAACTCTGGGTCTTTTGCTCCACTGTGCTATCATGACTTCCACTGTATAATAACAACTGGAAGTCGTGATAGCGCAGTGGATGCACGTTCGCTTCAGGTGCGAAAGGTCCGGAGTCCGAGCCCCACTGGAGCCGTTACGATTGTGCTCTTAGGCAAGGCATTTAAATTTCACGTTGCCTCTTCTCTCTCCCTCGTGACGATGGATTCCATCAGGAATGAGGTCTCGAGAGTGATTTATATAAGTTGAAATAACTTGTTTCGTAATCGAGCTAAAATATAAATTTGTATAAACTAACAACAACTGAGGAATATAGGACTGTCACAGATTATTCTCAAAATAGAAAACCATGACATTAAATTTTGGGGCATCTTTGTTAATCACAGAAGATATGTTTACCGTATTAGTTTGTATGAATACAATGTAAGAAAAATAAAACAGGAATATATTACGGTATATATATATAAACTTAAGCTAACTAAGCATGCATTCTATTTGATCGACTAACACTTTTATCCTTATTATGCAATAACTTGGTATGTCTTAATTTCTCAATGTCAATAATGACAAATTGTCATCTGTGCATATTTCCACCAATTTTCACTTTCTACGCGAGTCTTACGGCTTCCTAGGATTTAGGATTTACGTCTTGGCTCCTAGTCTTACAGCTCCCTAGGATTTATGTCTTGGCTCCTAGTCTTACGGCTCCCTAGGATTTAGGATTTACGTCTTGGCTCCTAGTCTTACGGCTCCCTAGGATTTACGTCTTGGCTCCTAGTCTTACAGCTCCCTAGGATTTACGTCTTGGCTCCTAGTCTTACAGCTCCCTAGGATTTACGTCTTGGCTCCTAGTCTTATGGCTCCCTAGGATTTAGGATTTACGTATTGGCTCCTAGTCTTACAGCTCCCTAGGATTTACGTCTTGGCTCCTAGTCTTACAGCTCCCTAGGATTTAGGATTTACATCTTGGCTCCTAGTCTTACAGCTCCCTAGGATTTACGTCTTGGCTCCTAGTCTTACAGCTCCCTAGGATTTACGTCTTGGCTCCTAGTCTTACGGCCACCTGAAATTTCCCCCTGGTTCTCGCTTCGACAGTCTTCACCCTATCTGATTATCCGTCGGCTTATCTGGTTTTATGTCGGCGTGTCTGATTACACGGCCTCTTCAGCTGTTACATGAATTACTACTGCCATCTATTTTACGGGATATCGGTTCCCGTCACCTTCCTCCTCACTGCTGGGATCTAAAAGTAATTATGTACATATACGTTGTTTGTGTTATAACAAAGTACAGTCAAACCCGTCTTACGCAACCAGCCAAGGGAATCACAGAAAGTGGCTGCTTAGCACAGGTGGCTACTTTATAGAGGTAAAATGTATAATAAAATACAATATTGAGAATCTGGAAACTGGCTGCTTAATACAGGTTGGCTGATTAATAGAGGTGACCTCTAATACAAGTTTAACTGTATATGTATATTTCTCACTGAAACAAATACTTAAAATCATTATCTACATCATATCTATTAACATGAGCCAAAATACATTTGTACAGTAGACGAAAATATGTGCCCTACTCATCCCGACAAATTGTACATATCATAATATAGCTACACAATCAATTAATTAATCATTATTTCGAAGAACGTTATCGAATAGCAAAAGAGGCTGTACGTGTCATAAGACGTAAGTAATCGCCATTTGTTCCTTTCAATTTTAAGTAAACAGTAATGTATCTTAATCCTGGCCCATCCGGGAGCCATTAATCCACACACTGAACCGCAAGTGTGAAAATAATCCTTGATTACACAGGTCAATAAAGCAGTCTACATTATTGGCGTATACGTTTGTGTCGCTTATATCTAGTTTACTAATTATGTCAATAAGCAGATAAAGGGAGATAATTTCAAGAAGGTTATTACCAGTGGTCTGCTCTCGTAGTTTGTTGCAGTTAGCATGCTATTTACAAATAAAGGGAGATAATTTCAAGAAGGTTATTACCAGTGGTCTGTGCTCGTAGTTTGTTGCAGTTAGCATGCTATTTACAAATAAAGGGAGATAATTTCAAGAAGGTTATTACCAGTGGTCTGTGCTCGTAGTTTGTTGCAGTTAGCATGCTATTTACAGATAAAGGGAGATAATTCCAATAAGGTTATTACCAGTGGTCTGCTCTCGTAGTTTGTTGCAGTTAGCATACTATTTACAAATAAAGGGAGATCATTTCAAGAAGGTTATTACCAGTGGTCTGTGCTCGTAGTTTGTTGCAGTTAGCATGCTATTTACAAATAAAGGGAGACCATTTCATGAAGGTTATTACCAGTGGTATGTGCTTGTAGTTTGTTGCAGTTAGCATGGTATTTACAAATAAAGGGAGACAATTTCAAGAAGGTTATTACCAGTGGTCTGCTCTCGTAGTTTGTTGCAGTTAGCATGCTATTTACAAATAAAGGGAGATAATTTCAAGAAGGTTATTACCAGTGGTCTGCTCTCGTAGTTTGTTGCAGTTAGCATGCTATTTATAGATAAAGGGAGATAATTCCAATAAGGTTATTACCAGTGGTCTGTGCTTGTAGTTTGTTGCAGTTAGCATGGTATTTACAAATAAAGGGAGATAATTTCAAGAAGGTTATTACCAGTGGTCTGTGCTCGTAGTTTGTTGCAGTTAGCATGCTATTTACAAATAAAGGGAGATAATTTCAAGAAGGTTATTACCAGTGGTCTGTGCTCGTAGTTTGTTGCAGTTAGCATGCTATTTACAGATAAAGGGAGATAATTCCAATAAGGTTATTACCAGTGGTCTGCTCTCGTAGTTTGTTGCAGTTAGCATACTATTTACAAATAAAGGGAGATCATTTCAAGAAGGTTATTACCAGTGGTCTGTGCTCATAGTTTGTTGCAGTTAGCATGCTATTTACAAATAAAGGGAGATCATTTCATGAAGGTTATTACCAGTGGTATGTGCTTGTAGTTTGTTGCAGTTAGCATGGTATTTACAAATAAAGGGAGATAATTTCAAGAAGGTTATTACCAGTGGTCTGCTCTCGTAGTTTGTTGCAGTTAGCATGCTATTTACAGATAAAGGGAGATAATTCCAATAAGGTTATTACCAGTGGTCTGTGCTTGTAGTTTGTTACAGTTAGCATGGTATTTACAAATAAAGGGAGATAATTTCAAGAAGGTTATTACCAGTGGTCTGTGCTCGTAGTTTGTTGCAGTTAGCATGCTATTTACAAATAAAGGGAGATCATATCAAGAAGGTTATTACCAGTGGTCTGTGCTCGTAGTTTGTTGCAGTTAGCATGCTATTTACAGATAAAGGGAGATAATTCCAATAAGGTTATTACCAGTGGTCTGCTCTCGTAGTTTGTTGCAGTTAGCATGCTATTTAAAAATAAAGGGAGATAATTTCATGAAGGTTATTACCAGTGGTATGTGCTTGTAGTTTGTTGCAGTTAGCATGGTATTTACAAATAAAGGGAGATAATTTCAAGAAGGTTATTACCAGTGGTCTGCTCTCGTAGTTTGTTGCAGTTAGCATGCTATTTACAAATAAAGGGAGATAATTTCAAGAAGGTTATTACAAGTGGTCTGCTCTCGTAGTTTGTTGCAGTTAGCATGCTATTTACAGATAAAGGGAGATAATTCCAATAAGGTTATTACCAGTGGTCTGTGCTTGTAGTTTGTTGCAGTTAGCATGGTATTTACAGATAAAGGGAGATAATTTCAAGAAGGTTATTGCCAGATGGTCTGCTAAAATTTGTCATTAATCTCGCGTTTTTAAAAAATTGAAGTTAAAGTATTTTATGCGTTGTTCTGATGATAAAAAGGTAAGCAGACGGATCTGTAGTCCAGTTGTTAACACGCTGGACTGGTAATCCATGGATCGCAGGTTCGATCCCCTGTCTTTCCCTAATAAAATATACAGTCTTTCAGTTGGGACTTTAAACCGATAAAGGGACACAAACACACAATAAAAAGGTAAATTGTACATTATGCAGGACTGGAACAGACGTACTCCGGAGGTATAAATTTAAGAGACAGTCATTAACCCTTAACCTGCCAAACGAGACTAAATGCATTATGCCCAAGCTGATCTGGATCTTTGTTGTTTGCATATTCCATCCAATTTATTCGGCAGGTTATGGGTTAATTGTTGTTTTGAAGCTGTTGTCTGCTTCGATCGATGAAATTGATTGATGTTGAATAAAACGTGCTGACCATATATACATGTATATATATCAGTATATATAGTCTAGAATCAAATGATCGTTTCCGAGTACACAATCAGAACATTGAGTATATCTATTTGTGTATCAAAATTGTTATTCATTGTCATCCTTAGTCTCCGTGGCCTAGTGGTTAGGGCGTCCGCCTACGGAGTGGAAGGTCGATGGTTCGAACCTCGTTAGGGGTTCATTCTGATATGGCATGTTGGTGAGCCGCCAGCTAGTTAAATAATGGTTATCAGCCAGGCGCCTGGCCTTAAATGATACGATTCGGGGAAGTACTGATGTCCATGAGAGGTGTCTCATAAGTCAGAAAGGGCTGGCCCTTTAAATAGGGGTGACACTATAATAAACAAAACACTTTACACTTTCATCATACAGATGGATCTGTAGTCCAGTGGTAACACGCTGGACTGGTAATCCAGGGATTGCAGGTTCGATCCCCCGTCTGACCCTAATAAAATTAACAGTCTTTCGGATGGGACTTTAAACCGAGGTCTCGTGTCGGTGCTGTACACCGTGCACGTAAAATAACCAGAGGAGACTCTGGAATGGGTCCCTGTCTGTACCATTGCACTATCCTCCAAAATCTAAAATGACTAATCTCTTCAGGAGGCGTCGCTCATATGGGCAACCGGTAGCGACGATAAATAAACGTAAAACACACACACTTTCATCATTGATATTGTTCTACTGGAGAGGTGACTTCACAATACATTCCGAAATTTATTCATTAACTATTGACCAATTTACTTTGCTCTTGTGAGATGGTACAGTCGTCGCCAGATCGGAAAGTTTGTTTTTCTCCGAGTTCTCTGGTCTCCTCCCACACGAACCACATTTACGCTTTCATTCGCGCCAACAAGAGTGACTAATATAAGTTGTTACAGCTTGTTTCGCAATCGTTGTAAAATAAATAAAGTTTAACAAATACTTAGGTCTTAGCGCTGAAAGTAACAGTCAAAATATGTAACAACACAATTCTAATGAAATTCCAAGAAATATTAGAGTTTTCAGTTGCAAAGAAGAAATCACATCAATGAATTGTTGTCTGCTACAATTATTTATTTTACCCAGCATGCAAAGAGCTAAAACATTGTAATTAGTAGATACAATCATGTGGAAGTCGTGATAGCGCAGTCGATGCGCGTTCGCTTCAGGTGCGAAAGGTCCGGAGTTTGAGCCCCGCTGGAGCCGTTTACGATTGTGCCCTAATCAAGATATTTAAATTCCACATTGCCTCTTCTCTCTCCCTCGTGGCGATGGATTCGATTCCATCAGGAATGAGGTCTCGAGAGTGATTGATATAAGTTGAAATAACTTGTTTCGCAATCAAGCTAAAATAAATTTGTATAAACTAATCATGTTCTTTGAACTTTCAACGGATATAAAATTAAAAACCATTACATTACAAGTATTTTACTAGGAACTGATATAAAATATATGTCTACAGAATTATTATATTAATACCGCTTCCATGGTCGAGTGGTTATGGTCGCTGACTTGTATACCACTGTAACCTTATATTTGTGTAAAATATGTCTGATTCATAATATTTGTGCAAAATATCTCTGATTCATAATATTTGTGTAAAATATGTCGGATTCATAATATATTTGTAAAATATCTCTGTATTATATTCTATAGAATATTCAAATTTAAATGTCCATAGGTTTAAAGTTTGTTGTTTTGTCGCTAAATATAAAGAGATTAATATTTCGCAAGTCTATGAATATGTGTACCTGTAGGAATCATTGTGTGTCTTCAAAAGATTTTCGTACAAAAAAACAAAGGATACTGTGAATCCGGCAAAGTTTTTATTAAACTATCGTATATCTGGGGGGTTTTCACTAATTTTCGTATTTTACGCGTGCACCTTTAATAGCCAAAATTAGAACAGCGAAAATTTTATTCATACTGATCGAAAACATACATGTACAGACTGTACGTAATCCATTACTGATGACGTAGTCCGCCTCCGTGGTCGAGTGGTTATGGTCACTGACTTGTATACCACTGTAACCTATCATCTCTGATGGTCACGGGTTCGAGCTCTGCTCAGACCGTGTCTCATTTATATGAAAAAGTTGGCAGTTTCTTACGGAGGTTGGTGCACCAAGTACTGGTTAACCGCTGGAGCCTGCCCAGGAAAGGTGTTGTTAGGTAAACTGCCCGTCGCTCAAATGGGCAGTTAAGCGACGTTAAATAAACTTAAATATAAAAAAAATTATGATAATAATGTTCATAATGTTCCTACCTGATTTAATTAATACGTGTTTTATCATGCGTAACTCACCTGTTGGTTGAAGCCGTTTGTCTTTTGAACATATTTTAACTCATTTGAACCCATTTCTGAAAGAAAATCAGTGAAATGTGTAAAAATATTTGAATTCAGTCCAATATTTATTTCTTATTTAACACAGTTGTGATATAAGACAATTTCTGGTATGCTTTTCAGGGTTCCCTCTGTCTGAATGTTTGTCTGCGCCACTTCTGTCGCCAATTAAAAAACACTGGAGCCAATTTAAAAAACTTGGAGCCAACTAAGAGTTCACAAATAAATATTTGAAGCCATGTATTTGACAAAACATGTTCCAAAAAATTTTTTTTAAAATAAGTTGCGCCAAATATTTTCGCCAATTCACAAAATTTGGCGCCAATATTTGTTTTTTGTTGCAATTGGTGCCATTGGCAACCGACAGCGGAAACCCTGATTTTCAATGAATGATATAATTTTATCAGTAAGAGATAAACCCTTACAAGGTCTTACTGCATGTCTCCCTGTGGAACATAGACAGGTCAGCAGTAGTCCAGTGGTAACTGGTATCGACGATAAATAAGTGTAAAACACACTCCCTGTGGAAGAAAAGATATTTCCACTTAGATTTTTTAAATTTATTAATGTTATACATGACTGACTTTACTATAAATGTAAAGTAAAGTGTTTGTTTATAATAGTGTGGTGTTACAAAAGGGGACAGCCATTTCTGTTTACTATAAATGTAAAGTAAAGTGTTTGTTTATAATAGTGTGGTGTTACAAAAGGGGACAGCCATTTCTGACTTATGAGACACCTCTTATGGACATCAATCAATACTTCCCGATTCCTATCCTTGCAGGCCAGGCACCAGGCTGATAGGCAATCAGTAACCATTATTTAACTGGCTGGTGGCTCACCAACCCGCCATATCAGAATGAGCCCCTGACAATGATTGAACCTTCGACCTCCCACTTCGTAGGCGGTGACCCACTTGAGACCTTTAGTTGCTATTATTCAGCACTGCACATTCCATTCTGGAATTTATGGACTAAATTACATTGCAGAGGATTTATATTAACCCTTTCAACCCCACAGGCCTCCAAATAGGCTTATGAAAAGTGTAGATCCAGATGAGCCGGCTCGTAGCGAGCCGTCTCATCAGGATCTGCACTTTTTTGCCAGTAATAATTATTACTATTTTTAGATAAAATTACCCATTTTGATAAATGAACTGGTCCAAATGTAATTTTCTTATTAATTTATTGGTCTAAAAATAGCATGCACCAGTCCATGTCAGTTACTTGGGGTTGAAAGGGTTAATCTACAATGATCAATATATGTGATAATATATTTAGCAATTTGCGAAAATGGAAATCTTCAAGAGATAGGATCCTTTGCGCCAGTTATATGTTTGCATAAACTCCAAAGATCATCTAATTTTTTTGGATTTTCATTTAAAAAGATTAAAGCGACATTACATCGCAAAAAGCAAATAAAATGCATGTTTTCAGGTATAAATGCATTGCTACTACAAATTCTTCTGAATACATTCGAACACTAACATTGAATCAATAAACAGTGATTTTGTGGTCTAGAATTTCATATAACGGTCATCCTTGCTCCTTGTTTGTCATTGGTGTCAATACTAAATGCGCGATACTTTCGTTTAGAGATAATTTAACTAAGATTAGTCTACAAATAAATATGCATAGGCACAAATGTTAGATATAACGGTAAATCTGTATCATAAATCGTGTTATTCAGGATACACACATTGTATTACGCATGAATGTCGACCCTCTTTACATTATTTTGTTATTATAAACCGCGTATACGACGTTTGTTTATTTGTTGAAATAAGGCAAATATTGGAAATAAAATTATACCATATAATAGGAAATTACATTCTGCAGACATTTGCGTTTTCACCGATGTAGTATCGCTTTAAATGTCTTGATAATGCTTCTAGAATCCTTACACTATGTTGAATGTTGAAATTCTGTTAATTAACCTTTAGCACGCTGTAGACAAAATGAGCAGATAGCAAACTTGTAATATTTTAGCAAACTTGTAATATTTTTATTATTTTCCTATGGCTTGATTGTTATTGTGGTAATGCGGAAAAAAATGGGGGTGGAAAACGGCTCGCTTAATAGGAAAATTCCAAAACGAGCTTCATAGTGAATTCACCACTCATATAAATACGGTATATAAGCCTATTGGTTAATGGGTACAGACGGATCTGTAGTCCAGTTGTTAACACGTTGGACTGGTAATCTAGGGATCGCAGGTTCAATCGGCGCTACCGGTTGCCCATATGAGCGACGCCTCCTGAAGAGATTAGTCATTTTAGATTTTTGGAGGATAGTGCAATGATACAGAGAGAGACCCATTCTAGAGTCTCCTCTGGTTCTTTTACGTGCACGGTGTAAAGCACCTACACAAGACCTTGGTTTAACGTCACATCTGAAAGACTGTTAATTTTATTAGGGTCAGACGGGGGATCGAACATGCGATCCCGGGATTAGAGATTTCTTACACTGGTTGATGGTCTTGTTTTCGAAAGTTCGAAGTACATATTTCATTTTACTATTCTTACAACAGCGTAGTATACAGAAGCGTCTTTTTGACAAGATTTTCAGAATCTATATATAGTTAATTGTATATATTATATTATATACAACTCAACATCAGGGTTCCCTCTGTCTGAATGTTTGTCTGTGCCACTTCTGTCGCTAATTATTGATTAAATGTTATTTTATAAGTTTGTAATTGTCAATACAGTCTACATCCGTTATGTTGAATTCCGCCAGACCGAACAAAATATTCCGACATAACCGAAGTTTGATGTAACGAAATTCGATATAAACAGAGTCAATTATATATGTAAAATGATAGTGTCTGTCTGAAATGGGACTTTGATTGATCCGACTTCGAGATAACCGGAGAATTCCACATAACCGACTGACATAGCGGATGTGTGTCTGTAACGGGACTTTGATCCGACTTCGGGATAACCGGAGAATTCGACATAGCCGACTTTGAAATAGCGGATGTAGACTATTTAGTTTTTTGATCTCTCAGAGTGTGATACGTTTTTGTTCATATATCCAAGTTACGAACATGCAATATAAAGTTATAATGACAATGATTACAGTGAGCTTGGACCTTAGTGGAATATGTTTCATGAAATCTAGATGTCACATAAAATGAAATCTAGATGTCACATAAATGAAATCTAGATGTCACATAAAATGAAATTTAGATGTCACATAAAATGAAATCTAGATGTCACATAAAATGAAAATGAAATCTGAAGGCAGATATTTTATTTTTAAAAATATAAACTCGGTTATAAATATGTTTTCTATGATCCAATTTTTTGTGGAAGTAATGATTAGCGCAGTGTTAGCGCGTTCATTTCAGGTGTGAAAGGCCCAGCTTTAGTCGTTATGATTGTGCCCTTAGACAAGGCACTTTAAAAATTCCACAATGCCTCTGCTCTCTCCTTCACATTGAGAATGGGTTGCATCAGGAATGAGGTCTCGAGAGCGATTTATCTATTGTTGTAGGAACTTGTTTTAGAATCGAGCTAAAATAAATTTGCATTAACTCATATTTTTTTATCAAAATTAATTTTGGGATAAATAATTATTACCAATGCATGTCTATTAATGTATTGTAAATATAAGTTCCTAACCACACCCTTCCACAACCCCCTCCCCACCCCAGGCCCTCTTTATTAACATATTAAGTAATTGTTGACCATTTTTAAACTTAACAATATATTAAGTAATTGTTGACCATTTTTAAACTTTACAACATATTAAGTAATTGTTGACCATTTTTAAACTTTAGTTTAAACATATTTTATTCAGTTCATAACATTGTTAAACACATACATTCAAATACACCAGACAAAAGAAAATGGATTGGAAAACAAGCAAAAAAATGCTTATATGAATTCCTTTCCATGGTGGAGTTTGCACACTCTGTATTTACGCATTGCGGTAAGTAGACATGGCGAGAGCAGATGTGTTCGTTGTAATTTAATACATTTGTTGCTACGTTACCAGCTTGAAAATATAATAATATTCATGTTGTTTAATAGTTCGAACCTTTTATGCAAACTAAAGGAAGTACTTTGATTTGCGTTCTTGCGATATTTTATTGAACTGGTAAATATAGGTTATAGTTACAAGCATAAAAAAAGAACGAAAACACATATATCCTGATAACACACACATGACCGGAGAACGATTACCCGGGGGACCAACCATCATCACAGACCTATGCGTCAAATCGCTTAGTTGCTGCAATGTAACCCTGGACATGCAGGAAGAGGAACTTGTTACTTTCGAAAGACAGATGTTCATCACCAAACAGAAGAATTGTTAATTACAAATGCACAAGGAAGGTCGGAAAAGAAGAGTTGGCGTGCTCTATCGTATCTCGGACAGTGTATAAGATAGTGAAGTGGTGTCTCAATCGCCCCACAGATGCACAACGGTGAATCCACAATATTTCGACGATTGAGATCGTAGTTTAAGGAACTGCATCCAAGACGAAGACGAGTGTGCTGGATCTGTTGTCTTCTATTTCCAATGTTGTAGAGAGGCGACGATTTTTTAGGCCTGTTGTGAAGCTTTCCCTTAAATTCAAATATTGTGGAGACGTTTCTTACATCAGATGAAAGTGTATTCCACTCTCGAATTGTCAACGGAAGAAACGAAGATCCGTATGATTGTGTGTTTGTGTGAATGAGTGGAACATTGTGGAGAGAGCGAAGTGAGTACGCTTGATTGCTATGTTCTGGAATGAGGTTGGAAAGATACAGAGGAGAGAGGTTGTTCTTCATCTTGAAGAAAAGAATAAGTCGGTGTTTTCTTCTTCTGTCGGCCAAACTTTCCCAATTGAGTTCGCTCAGCAGCCGATCCAAATTGCGAAGTTTGGTGGCACCCGCTACAATCCTCGCTGCTTCGTTTTGAACTGCTTCCAGATCGATTTTGAGTTCGTTAGAACAGTTGTCCCAGACAACATCACCATACTCTAGGAGCGGCCTAATAAACGATATGTACATGCGTTCAAGGCTTGACCGGGATAGAACAAACTTTAGTGAACTTTACAACATATTAAGTAATTGTTGACCATTTTTAAACGTAATAACATGTTGAGTAATTGTTGACCATTTTTAAACTTAACAACATATTAAGTAATTGTTGACCATTTTTAAACTTTACAACATATTAAGTAATTGTTGACCATTTTTAAACTTAATAACATATTGAGTAATTGTTGACCATTTTTAAACTTAACAACATATTAAGTAATTGTTGACCATTTTTAAACTTAACAATATATTAAGTAATTGTTGACCATTTTTAAACTTTACAACATATTAAGTAATTGTTGACCATTTTTAAACTTAATAACATGTTGAGTAGTTGTTGACCATTTTTAAACTTAACAACATATTAAGTAATTGTTGACCATTTTTAAACTTTACAACATGTTGAGTAATTGTTGACCATTTTTAAACTTAACATCATGTTGAGTAATTATTGACCATTTTTTAACTTAACAACATATTGAGTGTGTGTGTGTTTTACGTTTATTTAACGTCGCTACCGGTTGCCCATATGAGCGACGCCTCCTGAAGATGTTAGTCATTTTAGATTTTTGGAGGATAGTGCAATGATACAGATAGAGACCCATTCTAGAGTCTCCTCTGGTTCTTTTACGTGCACGGTGTAAAGCACCGACACAAGACCTTGGTTTAAAGTACCATCTGAAAGACTGTTAATTTTATTAAGGTCAGATGGGGGATCGAACCTGCGATCCCTGGATTACCAGTCCAACGTGTTACCACTCGACTACAGATCCGTCTGTCAAGATATTGAGTAATTGTTGACCAGTCACTATAACCCAGTTTGTACAAAGTTTTGTTAATTGTCAATAAATACAATACGTGTGTGCAATTCTCTGTGTGCATAATACGCTAATATCATGTTCAGTGTTCTATTATAGTTTTCAGCTAGATAATCTTATTTGTGTAAATTGATCACAAACGTTTATATACAAATTATTGATCCTAATAACATGTAGGTTTGTAAGTGCCGATTGACCCTAATATATAACATACTTACAAATACACAATAATGGCCCACGTTCTTGTAAAAAGAATGGTTTGCCAATATTGAAACAAGGAATTTATTGTGATAAATCTGTTATCAGTCTACTGTACAAAGTCATGATGTTGTGTAAAAAATTCTGTAGCTTTTGAAAAAATTAGATTAAGTGGGAAAGGAACCGAGGTAAACGATTCAAGAAACAGGATATTATGACCTGTATGTGATTTAAATAAACTGGAATATTGCGCCTTGATAATAATGATAAGGTAAATAATGTGTTTGCTTTATTATATATGCAATTATTATACTGGGCAATTACCAGTTAGAAATATGGTGGAAAATTTTCTTATTAATTAAAATTAAAAGTTTTAATTTATGTTTAGTTTATTTTATACAAATTTATTTTAGCTCGATTGCGAAACAAGTTCTTATAATTTATATTAATCACTCTCGAGACCTTATTCCTGATGGAATCCATCGCCACGAGGGAGAGAGGAGGCAATGTGGAATTTAAATGCCTTGCCTAAGGGCACAATCGTAACGGCTCCAGCGGGACTCAAACTCCAGACCTTTCGCACCTGAAGCGAACGTGCATCCACTGCGCTATCACGAATAATAGAGGCACAAATATTGATACACGCCTACACGGACACTTTTCCCGATTGAGTTCTCGGAAACGATCATTTCATTCTTGGCTAGATTGGCGACACCTTTAATTGGAACGTATGTTTGCTTTGATTCAAATATTTGTATTTAGGATGAGAATGTTCGAATACCGATACTATTTTTATCAGATTATGCAATAAAAACATTGCATTGTAGTTAACCCATTTCATTCTGGATACATTTAAAGGCTTTTGCAAACAACATAGATCCAGATCAACTGAAGCGAACTGCGCTATCACGACTTCCACTAATATTTATGTTATTGTATTATAAATTAATCACTAGTAAATTGATCATCATTTACTCAGTTTTTACTGATTTTTCTATAAAATATCCATAGTTGGAGATAATTTACAAGTAAATATTTCGCAAAAACTATTACCTTTATGTGAGCCTGCTTTAAATGATCTATTGAAATTGGACGAAATGCGAACAGTGAAATGAAAACATGCACTTGAGGGCCTCGTGATAGATTGACTTAATTGTTCAAATGAGTTCTCTCATTAAATAAAGTCTTTATTATTATTATTATTATTACTAAAATGCTATTAACCCTTTAAGTTGCTTTTGCAAACAGCATAGAGCCAGATCAAATGGTACAAAACGTATGGCACAAAACGTGCTGTCTGATTATAGGCTCTATGCTGTTCATGCAACTCGAATAGTGGAGCTAAAACACTTGACTAAATAGCAAACAACATAGATCCTGAATAGCAAACAACAATTTACGACCCTGCTGATCTGGATCTATGTTGTCTGCACATTCCTTCTAATTTACTCAGCATTTTAAGGGTTAAGAAATATCTTAAAAGATCAGTTATCACATTCATGTACTTTACATGGCATAATTAATTTTGTTTTTGATTAGCGCAGTGGTTAGTGCTCTCGCTTCTCACCAATGCAACCCGGGTTCGTATGTGGGATGGTACGATGGTCGCCAAATCGGACAGGTGGGTTTTCTCAGGGTATTCCGGTTTCCTCCCACACGAATGACCACATATACTCTTTCATCCCCGCCAACGAGAGTGATTAATATAAGTTGTTAGAACTTGCTTCGCAATCGTTGTAAAATAAATAAAGTTTTAAACTAATTTCGATTTTGAATTGAACCAATTTAAGCAAACAAACATGGATTAAGCCCCAGTAATTATATAATTACTTATAATGTTTAGGAACAATGTATGGATTAGGGATGGATCAGCGGGCTTAAATGATTAAAACATGGAACGGCAAAGCCAGCGGTGGACTCCAAATATATTAACACTCTTTCACATTCAGACAGTAAAAATAAGGTGCCAATCAACGATGCTATGCATCGTCACATACCAGTGTTTGAAAGAAGACTTGGGAAAAATAAAGTACGGATCTGTAGTCCAGTGGTAACACGTTGGACTGGTAATCCAGGGGTTGCAGGTTCGATCCCCCATCTGACCCTAATAAAATTAACAGTCTTTCAGATGGGACTTTAACCCGAGGTATCGTGTCGGTGCTTTACGTATACACCGTGCACGTAAAAGAACCAGAGGAGACTCTGGAATGGGTCTCTGTTGTCTGTATCATTGCACTATCCTCCAAAAATCTAAAATGACTAATCTCCTCAGGAGGAGTCGCTCATATGGGCAACCGGTAGCGACGATAAATAAACGTAAAACACACACACAAAGTAATTCCAAGAAAATATAAGTATGGTAAGACTTTGCGCAATCAAATGTCGGATCAAAATCCTTCAATTAAATTATTTATTGAGGTTAGATTAAAAAATATCAGCATTGTCTGCCATACAGTCTGTACGGTATTGGTACCCAGCCAGCAGAGTACGGTATTGGTACCCAGCCAGACAGGGCCATGCATAAAAAATTGTTTACTTGGCATAACGCAACGCAGAAAATTTAGGTAGGTAGGTCGAAAAAAAAAGTTACTGAATTTTCAAGGTGTGGGATTGTTGTTACCTGTAATTAAAGGAAAGAAAATAAACAAGTAAATAAGCAAGGGTATCTGACACTTGTGTTATTAACCCTTTCCTTCATAGAGATTCAGGTTAATATACTATTATTTCTTCTTACAAACTACAGCCATTTATCTATCATGCAGTGGATAAGTAGTCGCCATATCTATCCCACCTCCATAGATATTACTGGGACTACATGAGATTCTGGCGTTATTATGAACATTGATTTGGCTACTACATAGTCAATGTATGTGGTATTGGAAATGGCATCAAGAGGTGCTTCTATGAGGGAAAGGGTTAAATTAAACTTGACTAACTAAAATGAACACATTCAGATCTATTGCCTATTTTTTAATTTTTTATTGTTTTTTATTCCTCATAATTTCATTATTTTATTATTAACATAAATATATATATATATACAGATAAATACATAGCATGACAGTATCAACGATCTATTGCCTATTTTATGTATTTTTTGATATTCTGTATCCGGGGTCGAATGAAGCGAAATGAGAAGAAAAATACGGAAATGTTTAAAAACTAGTGAAAAGTGCATACACGACTGCAGCGCTCGTAAAAATCAATCGGTGATACGCTTCATAAAAAAAATATGGCTAGTAGGAATTTATATGGTCTATGCCACCTAACAAATAATTTTTTATGGATGGGCCAGCATAGGAATTTGAGGCTTCTATAATGCAGGGCTCATTCTAGAGGGCGATTTGGTGTTAGACCCTGGGGTCATTCTAGAGGTCCCACTTCTCCCTACCCTAAAGATTCCAGGCAAAATATTGTCCAGTAAGATACACTGGCCAATCATAATGCACTCCTATTCAAAATTGTCAAATTGTGACTTTTAACCCTATTTTGTTGAAATTTATTAAATAACATAATTTACGAGTGTAATCGCGGGCTACCTCACCTCCCCCAAACCTAGAATGAGTCCTGCAACAGTATGGAATAGCGCAGTGGGTGCACATTCGCTTCAGGTGCGAAAGGTCCGGAGTTCGAGCCCTGCTGGAGCCGTTACGATTGTGCCCTTAGGCAAGGCATTTAAATTCCACGTTGCCTCTTCTCTCTCCCTCATGGCAATGGATTCCATCAGGAATGAGGTCTCGAGAGTTGTTAATATAAGTTGAAAGAACTTGTTTCACAATCGAGCTAAAATAAATTTGTATAAACTAACAGTATGGAATAATTAACTGTCATGGATTTTCACAAATAGTGGATATTAATTTTGTTTGTTTCAGCGTATGATTGTATGATATTTCCTGGAAGGAAGTTTGAAAGCAATATTATCATGACATGACGCTATCCAATAGAATGTTCATTTCAATATTCATGAAATTTAATGATCTCAGGCTTGAATAGTCACGTTTTATTGTGACAGAAAACGATGCCAGTCCATACTTTATTGGTACTAGAACATCACGTTTCACTTATGGATTGAGGCAGAAAACATGCAATTTATTAGAATCAATTACACCAGCTAGCTTAAATATGAACCAGTGGAAGTCGTGATAGCGCAGTGTGATTGCACATCCACTTCATGTGCGTAAGGCCCGAAGGAAGTCGTGATAGCACAGTGGATGCGCGTTCGCTTCAGGTGCGAAAGGTCCGGAGTTCGAGCCCCACTGGAGCCGTTACGATTGTGCCCTTAGGCAAGGCATTTAAATTCCACGTTGCCTCTTCTCTCTCCCTCGTGGCGATGGATTCCATCAGGAATGAGGTCTCGAGAGTGATTTATATAAGTTGAAATAACTTGTTTCGCAATCGAGCTAAAATAAATTTGTATAAACTAAGGCCCGGAGTTTGAACCCCGCTGGAACTGTTACGTTGTGCCCTGAGGCAAGGCATTTAAATTCCATGTTGCTTCTTCTTTCTCCCTCGTGGTGATGGATTCCATCAGGAATGAGGTCTCGAGAGTGATTAATATAAGTTGTAAATCTTGTTTCGCAATCGAGCTAAAATAAATTTGTATAAACTAAATTGGAGCAAGTGAGAATAAAATATATTACACAACAGTTGCAAACTGTTTCATGTAATTATTATTCATTTATCTGGACGAATGGGAATTTATGTGATAAGAATAACTGCTATGTATTCGTATTATAGGTATTAAAATTGTCCAATTGTTTTCTGGGAACTAGTTCCAAGCTTTCACTGGTGTGCACATAAAAATACAGACTTGAGCTGGAATCCAGAAATTGCCAGGTCAATGTATTTACGAAGTTAAATTCTGCAACAATATTTAGTTTAAACATTATTTATTTCAGTATTTGTACATGTAATCAAGAAATGAACATTTTACATATAATTTAACAGCAGTAGACTGAAAGAGATTAGAACGAAAGAAAACTTATATAGTTCTTCTCCCTAACAATATTTGGTTCACATATGATTCGCGGATATTCCAGCAGGGATGTGTGTGGTATATACTATTATGTTGGACAGGGTTTCATGTTATTGTCAACATATTTGCATTTAATTACTAAATTATGCACATTATAATTTATATACATTCACTCAATACGCTAACCAAGTGTGTATTATGCAGAGTGAATTTTCAATCGTCCTTCTATTGCAAACAACATAGATCCAGGTGAGCCACGGCATAACGCTGCGTCTGATCAGGATCTATGTTTTTTCAGCTCCACTATCCGAATAGCAAACAGCATAGATTTTGATCAGACGGAACATTCTGTGCCATCTGATCTGGCTCTATGCTGTTTGCAAAAGCAATTGGCATGTTACAGGCTAAGTTATTTTAGTTGTGGTGTAGCAGGGTTTTGACATACCGTATTTAGCTATGTATAGTGCGCACATTTCTTACTGAAATCCTCATCCATTTTATCTACTGCGCATTATACAGACATCAGGACATTTTTTTCCGGACCAAAATTGACCAATATTTCATGAAATTCGACCCGAACGCCCCCACAGTCATTCTATAATTTGTTACATTCGACAAACGTTATAAACTAGCTATTAAAACCAGTTGCCGATAGTCTATATAAATAAATGAAATGAATAAGACCACAAAATTAGCATATATTGCGCTTATTTTGGCAAACTTTGAAGAATTTAATTGAAATTACTAAATGCATAAAAAATGGCGATTTGATAACATCACATGGTTTTATCGTATGTAATATTTCCCGTACTTTTCGCGTACTTCGCCGCATAAAGCGACACTGCCTTCGTACGATATCATAGAGGTAAAGAAACTTTGTAATTATAGTTTATTTGATTTAATATACCGTATGTTTTTAAATAAGACATGATTTTTTGGCTGCAGTATTTCAATTGTTTGTAGCGATAATTAATTTCGACAAACCATTCACAATGGGTCCCAGTTAATTAGGTAGGCTACACGTGTTGAGAAGTTTGAGCATCTGCTAACATGTTTGAGAACGTGTTGAGATGTTTGAGAATGATATGCATGTAATTTTCATGAAATCATGCCTGAGTGCGTTACCGTTTCTCGAGTGATTAATATAAGTTGTAAAAATCACGGAGCACAATTTTTAGCGATTCTTGAGAAATGATAAATTTTGACTTGGAAAATTGCGTTTTTCACGTGCGCAGTGCAGTATTTATCGGAACTCAGTTTTTCCCCCGATTTTCGTGCCAAATCGTGGGTGCGCATTATACACGATAGCGCACTATACATAGCTAAATACACATTTGTTTATTTGTCTGTTTGTCACAATTCATCATATTGGTACAAAAATAGTACATGTATTTGTATAGTGTCACATTATGGTCATTCCTCGATATAATGTGAATTTCAAATAATATATTGTGATACGACAGATCAGGGTTCATTCTAGAGGGTGACATGGGCGAAGTAGTTGCCCTTGGGACCCTAACTTCGCCCCCCCCCCCCAGGGGCACCACTTCTCCCATAACAAAATTTATATATTTTTTTACAATTTTCAGACAAAATATTGTCCAGAGATACACTGCTCATTGTAATGCACTCCTTCCATTCAATTATTGTATTTAATGGTCATATTGTGTATTTTAGCCCTATTATGTTGAAATTTATTAAATAACACCATTAGATGACGCAATCAAGCGCAATCAAGCGCTTTCTCGCTTCTCCCATTGGCTCTAGTTTGAGCCCTGCAGATGATGCGATTTACTATCAGAATATATTGCGAAACACAATACAGATTCTTGTGATTATTGAGATGCACAAAGAATGTATTTTGAATTGCTAGTTTCTTGTGATTATTCGACATACCGTATTTACTCGACTATAAGACGGCCCCCAACTTAGGTCTTGAATCAAAGGTCTTAACTCTTTGAACCCAATATCCCGAAATACCGGGACATCCATACTTTAACCCATTCAACCCCAAGTAACTGACATGGACTGGTGCGTGATATTTTCAGACCAATAAATTAATAAGAAAATTACCGTTGGACCAGTTCATTTATCAAAATGGGTAATTTTATCTAAAAATAGTAATAATTATTACTGGCAAAAAAGTGCAGATCCTGATGAGACGGCTCGTCACGAGCCGGCTCATCTGGATCTACACTTTTCATAAGCCTATTTAGAGGCCTGTGGGGTTGAAAGGGTTAATATATCCCGAATTCCCGATATTCCGGGATGCACACGGTACACACTATATAGAACTTGTTGGCAAGTGCATTGTACACTATGATATTTTAACCAATCAATATCCAGGAAAGTATTTTCTGCACAAAACAACATGTCTGCGCCCAGTAGTACATTCATTTGTGTATTTTAAGCTATATTTATCGAGTTTATGTGGGGTTGATAGATGTTGTCATTTTCCTGATGTTGGAATGGCTACTAGGAAACGTAAATACACCGCGGATGAGGTTGCACAGCTGATTGAACAGTCTTAATTAGGACAAACTGGTCCAATACGGAGGAAATTATGGGTATGTCATATGAAAACAAACATAACATTAGTTTTTCAATAATTGTTTTATTATTTCAAATGTTTATTAAGTTGTGTACAAAAATATGACTTACCTGTCATTTTGTCACCTGTCACGCAGGTAATATGAGGAATATGACAGGTATAAATAGAGGAATAGTGATAGGGTCCATTTATTTACAGGTTCTCAAAATCTCATGAGGATCTACCTTACCGTTATTTAGATATGGATACACATGCAACATAACCCATATATCCAAAATTCTGCTCAGGGCTGAAGGGTTCAAAGAGTTAAATCAGTGCTATTGTGCATTGACACGCGGCGTATAAGACAGATTGATCAAATGGAAGCCATTAGGAAGTAATACAGTACTGAAATGATGTCAAATCATTAAAAAAAATAGACTGATGCACAACAATAAATTTGATTTGCTAAAATGCTATTGACAAGTTTGGTTTATAGACAGAGCTTGACAGTCTATGCTTTTGTTACACCTTTTCAGTTATTTCAATATAAGAAGGTCATCAATTATTGATTTGGAACAAACCGATTTTTAAAATATGTTTTTTTTCTGGCTCGATGCTGTTTGCAAAAGCGACTTTAGTTGTGATTGGCAGGTTAAGTGTTAAGATTAAAGAATGTATTGTGATATGCAGACTGTTAACGACACCATATTGCCACTTAGTAGCTAGGAATTAAATTCTCTGGTCATATGATTTATTTAAAGCGACACTACAGCGATGAAAACGCAAATGTCTGCAAAATGTAATTTGCTATTCTATACCGAATATTTGCATCAACAGCTGAGTATTTCAACAAATAAACAAACGTCGTATACGCGGTTTGTTGACAACAAAATAATGTAAATTGGGTTTATCCTGAAAAACACGAGGTATGGTACAGATTTACCGTTATATCTCACATGTGTGCCTATATATATTTATTTGTAGACTAATCTTAGTTAAATTATCTCTAATCAAAAGTATCGCGTGTTTAGTATTGACTCCATTGACAAACAAACGTCAATTCATGAGCGCGGATGACCATTATATGTAATCCTACTTTCAATTTGGAACGTTTTTAAACCACAAAAACACTGTTCATTGATTCAATGTTAGTGTTCGAATGTATTCAGAAGAATGTGTAGTAGCTATGCCTTTATACGTGAAAAAATGCATTTTATTTGCTTGTTGCGATATAATGTCGCTTTAAATACCCACAAATGGATGTGCATTTAAAACAAGTTCTCATATCGCATAAGTGCTTAGACCATCTGTTGTGTTTTTTGTGCCGTGAGAGACACAGTTACAGCATCAAAATAAACTGTAATGTGGTGTTGTGTTGCATTATTGTATTTTTATTATGTATTAGTTTTACTGAAATATACTCAGATTTGTTGTTGCTAAGCAACGTCTCTAGGCATTGTGGATTTGAAACATGTTTTTTCATGCTAACATAATTGTAATATGAAATAGCTAGGCGCACTATATATATATATGTATGTATGTATCAACGGGGGAAACCAATATCACAATATTAATTACTGAACTAGACATTATAGGTGGAATATGACTATATCCCGCGTGAGTGGTTGAACATGTAAGGTAGATAGAATGATGACAATTTCTTGTAGATGTTAACATTATTCTCACAGAAATCACACAGACTCTAATAGGACTGAAATCATTTCTGTATCATCGAGAATTAAAGTGCTTGATCAATTTTATTATTTCATATAAATTATAGCGTCTGTAAGTTACGATGACATCAAATTTATCAATTGTGATAATTGATCAGTTTAGGGAAAATTATTTGGATAATTGAGTTTTTAAGTTGTAGGTTCTTAAATTTGGATAATTGAGTTTTTAAATTGTAGGTTCTTAAATTTGGATAATTGAGTTTTAAGTTGTAGGTTAAATTTGGATAATTGAGTTTTTAAATTGTAGGTTCTTAAATTTGGATAATTGAGTTTTAAGTTGTAGGTTAAATTTGGATAATTGAGTTTAAATTGTAGGTTCTTAAATTTGGATAATTGAGTTTTAAGTTGTAGGTTAAATTTGGATAATTGAGCTTTAAGTTGTAGGTTAAATTTGGATAATTGAGTTTTTAGGTTGTAGGTTCTTAAATTTGGATAATTGAGTTTTAAGTTGTAGGTTCTTAAATTTGGATAATTGAGTTTTAGGTTGTAGTTTCTTAAATTTGGATAATTGAGTTTTTAAGTTGTAGGTTCTTAAAATTCTTTTTTCATGCATATTTTGTCTACATGTTATCTATTGGTGGTTACAAGCCTGAGTGGGCTGAGGGCTTTCCCCATATAAAATCCAAGGTATTTAGACATTGAATTCCGGTAACACAGTAATGTATTCGTGTAGTGACGTATGGAATATAACGATCTAAAATTAGATTATACATTTTCAGGTGCAACCAGACGGCAATGTGATGAAAACAGCTTCCGTAACCACGGCAATATACGGCTTGACCAGTGAAAGCATTTTCATTGGTTGAAGTGAACATTCATGTCGGTATCAATAGCTGAAACAATGGCGCGTCGGGCCTTTAACTTTAACACAGTGTCACAGGCCCACCGAGACGTCGTCGATGATAGATACCGTGATCTCCGTCGACCAAGAAAAGTGCGTTTTTATGTTAACGGAGATCGTTACTTTAAGGGAAAGAAATTGTACATAACTCCACACCGTTACTTCAACTTCAATGACCTACTGAATGACCTCACAGGAAAGCTTCCGTCCAATTTAAGCTTGCCATACGGTGTACGGCAGATATTTACACCGCAGAGTGGACGCCGTATCGTAGATATCGAAGACCTTCAGGATGGACATGCGTACATCTGTGCAGGCTTTGAAGGATTTAAACCTATCAAATATGGAAAAGCGGAGCTCGAGCCATGGTCATTAGGTACGTGGTCTATCTTTACGGCAATATAAAATCAACTTTTTGTAGACTAGTGTTATTACTTGCTTTTGTTTTCAATGAAGAGCTATGAATAATAAGCAGGAAAATAAACGCAATCAACGTCAAAGTAAACATAAAACCAAGTGAGACGACAGCAACATGTTGCTACCTGACAGCAGAGGGTTAGACTACAGCTACAGGGATCATTCCAGAGGGCGATGTGGGCGATATAGTCACCTTAGTGACTTTGCTTTATTTTTTTATTTTTTTTATTTTTTTTTTTTTTTTTTTTTACAATTTCATACAAATTTTTGTCCAGTAAGATACACTTGCCCATTATAAAGCACTCCTATTCAAATGTTGTATTTAATGGTGATACTGTGCATTTTAACCATATTTGTTGACATTTATTAAGTAACACCATTTAAGGACGCTATTGCGCGCTTTCTCACTTCTCCACCAATGGTAATTTGTTTTTTAAAAATGGTATCCATAATTACGTTTTAAGAAAGAAAACACTCTGACTCTAAACTTTTCTTCAACTGACCAAACATGCAATTTACCGGTATACTTATGTCTGGGGTCCATATTATAAATGACGTATGTGCAAGTGCATGCCAAAACCTACCGATTTCAGGACCAAAGTATGTTTAATGGGTTAATTATTTATATAAATTTCTAGTTGTCCATGTGATAATGATTTTTAATCGTCCGCTCTTTTTTTAATATCTCATAAACATATACCGTATTTAGCTGTGTATAGTGCGCACATTTCTTACTGAAATCCTCATCCATTTTATCTACTGCGCATTATACACCAGTACAGACATCAGGACATTTTTTTCCGGACCAAAATTTCATGAAATTCGACTCGAACGGCCCCGCAGTCATTCTATAATTTGTTACATTCGACAAACGTTATAAACTAGCTATTAAAACCAGTTGCCGATAGTCTATATAAATAAATGAAATGAATAAGACCACAAAATTAGCATATATTGCGTTTATTTTGGCAAACTTTGAAGAATTTAATTGAAAGTTAAAAATAGTAAATGCATAAAAAATGGCGATTTGATAACAGCACGTGGTTTTATCGTATGTAATATTTCCCGTACTTTTCGCGTACTTCGCCGCATAAAGCGACACACTTTTTTTTGGGTGCAGTATTTCAATTGTTTGTAGCGATAATTAATTTCGACAAACCTTTCACAATGGGTCCCAGTTAATTAGGTAGGCTACACGTGTTGAGAAGTTTGAGCATCTGCTGACATGTTTGAGAACGTGTTGAGATGTTTGAGCAGGTGTTAAGTTTGAGAAATTAATTATCACTCAACTTGTCAATTTAATGCCATGTCATCGAAGCTGTCATCAGACAAGCAGTAAACATTCTCTTTTTTCATAAATTATGGGTGCGTTACCGTTTTTCGATGAGGTATCTCGAGTGATTAATATAAGTTGTAAAAATCACGGAGCACAATATTTAGCGAATCTTGATAAATGTTTAATTTTGACTTGGAAAATTGCGTTTTTCACGTGCGCAGTATACATAGGAACTCAGTTTTTCCGCCGATTTTCGTGCCAGATCGTGGGTGCGCACTATACACGGTAGCGCACTATACACAGCTAAATACGGTAAAGCTCTTTAAAATATCTCATAAACACATAAAGCTCTTTAAAAATATCTCATAAACACATAAAGCTCTTTAAAATATCTCATAAACACATAAAGCTCTTTAAAATATCTCCTAAACACATAAAGCTCTTTAAAATATCTCATAAACACATAAAGCTCTTTAAAAATATCTCATAAACACATAAAGCTCTTTAACATATCTCAAACACATAAAGCTCTTTAAAATATCTCATAAACACATAAAGCTCTTTAAAATATCTCATAAACACATAAAGCTCTTTAAAATATCTCATAAACACATAAAGCTCTTTAAAAATATCTCATAAACACATTAAGCTCTTTAAAATATCTCATAAACACATAAAGCTCTTTTAAAATATCTCATAAACACATTTTATAAAGCTCTTTAAAATATCTCATACAAAGTAAACACAAAGCTTTTTAAAATATCTAATAAACACATTTTATAAAGCTCTTTAAAATATCTCATACAATTTAAACACATTAAGCTCTTTTAAAATATCTCATAAACACATAAAGGCTCTTTAATTATGAACAGTATGTTGGTTTTGTCATTCAGAATCTCGGAAATGAAGACTGCAGTTTATAAAAACCAGACACATAATTTAGAAAATCCTGCTACAGTATCAAAAGAATAAAAAGTATATTAAAATAACACCAGGAACACATTTTCATAATTATAGCCTTAATGTTCATGTTAACATTATTGTTACTGTATATCAAGGTTTTGTATGCCAAGTTTGATAACAATCTTCAATGTCGAAATCTGGCATTGTTATTTCAAAATTTCAAAATTTAAATATATAGAGAAAATAGTGAATGCGAATGTATTGCTAATAGAAAGGTTAGACGACACCATACTGATCTTAATTGGCCGCATTAACTAGGTACTTAAATCAGCTCATTGTCGCGAAATATTTAAAGGGGGTACTAACATAAATAGAACGATATTAATGAAACCAGGGATAATTACAGCAGCAATTAGGTTAACATTTTTATAACTTTCCCCATTAATAAATTAAAAATAAATGACTTTCGAATTAAATAAATTAAAAATAAATGACTTTCGCATTAAATAAATTAAAAATAAATGACTTTCGCATTAAATAAATTAAAAATAAATGACTTTCGAATTAATTAATTAAAAATAAATGACTTTCGCATTAAATAAATTAAAAATAAATGACTTTCGAATTAATTAATTAAAAATAAATGACTTTCGCATTAAATAAATTTAAAATAAATGACTCGCAATAAATGACTTTCGCATTAAATAAATTAAAAATAATTGACTTTCCTCGTGCAAAGACTTGATTTTAGATTGTGCAGAAACTTAGGTACGACAAAATACACAATAATTACGGTGTCCTAATTCTCTGGAACATGAAAATTATTAATGTTTACAGAAATTGATGGTGTCCCAATTATCTCATTCATGGTGCCAAGACTTGGGTAAATACGGTAATGTAAGTTTGGTTGTATAATTGCCCCCCCCCCCCTACTAATCAGTAAATAGCAATTGGAACAAGAAACATACCTGTATGTATGTATGTATGTATATGTATGTATGTATGTATGTATGTATGTATGTATGTATGTATGTATGTATTAGTATAAGCCGAAAACGATCAATATGTAAAATAATGGACTGTGGGGCATAGCTCCAAGACAGTACCAATATTTTACATATTGGTCTGTTTGAGGCTTATATCTTACTTAACCCATTCACACCAGTAACTCACATGGACTGGTCCATGATATTCATAACCATAAATGAATCAGAAAATCACTTTGGACAAGTTCATTTATCAAAATGGGTAATTATGTCTAAAAATAAAATAGTCATATCACTGGCAAAAAGTGCAGATCCTGATGAGACGGCTCGTCACGAGCCGGCTCATCTGGATCTACACTTTTTGTAAGCCTATTTAGAGGTCTGTGGTGTTGAAAGGGTTAAAACATACAATTATATAACAAGATCCTACTAAATAAAATTGTTAATTTCGTACATTTATGCGTAGGATTTAACATAATACTATGGCCTTTTGACAGCTGTCCAATATTAATAATAATGGACTGCAAGTACAAAGGTATGACGTCATGACAGTGTTTTAATTCAAAATACATTCAGACTAAGAAAATATATGTGCATGCATGCATTATGCAACCGTATTTACCATTATTCAAAAATATATGTGCAATTAGCATTATGTAACCAAATTTACATTACCGTATTTACCATTATTAAAATATATATGTGCATGCATGCATTAGCATTATGCAACCAAATTTACATTACCGTATTTACCATTATTCAAAAATATATGTGCATTCATGCATGCATTCATTAGCATTATGCAACCAAATTTACATTACCGTATTTACCATTGTTCAAACTCAATCCATATGGAGGTTCGTCTAGATAGCCTGCAAAAGGTTAACTGTCAACAGTCTGAGTCGATTGTGTATGTATACTTGTCAATAAATAATGCAAACCAGTATTTAGTTACGGGGGGGGGGGGGGATGAATATATGGTGACAAGGAAACGCCAAACAATTAGTGTTCATATGTAGATTTAGCGACTTAGCTTTCCTCTAATGTGTGTTTTACGCTACCGGTTGCCCATATGAGTGATGCCTCCTGAAGAGATTAGTCATTTTAGATTTTTGGAGGATAGTGTAATGATACAGACAGAGACCCATTCCAGAGTCTCCTCTGGTTCTTTTACGTGCACGGTGTACTGTGCAACACAGACACGAGACCTCAGTTTAACGTCCCATCTGAAAAACTGTTAATTTTATTAGGGTCAGACTGGGGGATTAGGACAGATGATATTCATGTATAAAACGGGAAACAAATCACCTTGGCCTGATGTGTAAATGCGGAGAAAGAAAAGAGACTTCTTTAATGATGTTATATATACACTGGGGAGAGATTAATTATTCATCAATTTGAGTTCAAACATTTATTGAAGAGCATAACATCAAAGTCAAACAGCAGAATCTGGCTCATTTTGCAATTTATTAATGGCATAAATTACCAGATGTAATGTGAAAATTGTCTTTATATATATTAGAAGTTAGTACAACTTAACATGAAATTTAAATAACTGACGGTGAGCAGCAGGTGTACCCCAGATGGTTCTGTAGTCCAGTGACGCCTGTAGAGATTAGTCATTTTCGATTTTTGGAGGATAGTGCAATGATACAGACAGAGACCAATTCCAGATTCTCCTCTTGTTTTTTTACGTGTACGGTTTAATGTCCCATCTGAAAGACTGTTCATTTTATTATGGTCAGATGGGTGGATCGATCCGATGCGATCCCTGGATTACCAGTCCAACGTGTCAACCACTGGACTACAGATCTGTCTGTTTTTAGTGTAAAACACATGGTAGGAATTTTTAGGTACATGTCAAATTCTGGTTCAATGTGGGAAATGTTCGACTAACACACTCTCATACCACAGGTGTGTGAAGTCACAGCAATGCATAATAAAATGTTCATTTTAAGTGTTTACTGTACACCATCCATCTACGATAGGCTACATACTCCATAATGATTCTACTTTTTACCGATAACTAAAGTATATTTTTTTAGAGGTATTTAACCTATAACCTGACCGAATGTGCAAACAACATAGATCCAGATCAGCTGTGGCGTACCACGTCTGATCAGGATCCGTGTTATTTACTATTCAGTCAAGTGTTTTAGCTCCACTATCCGAATAGCAAACAGCATAGAGCCTGATCAGACGGCACACAAAATCTACCGTCTGATCTGGCTCTATGTTGTTTGCAAAAACGACTTTATTTGCGATTGACAGGTTACGTGTTGGCTTCAAGCTCCTGTGCTGAAATTTGGCTTGTAATATTATATGACTGCTATCTCGGTAGCTCATCCGTTTATAACCATAATCCAAGACCTTCCACCATAATAATGATTTTAGTACCTTACTGTCGTCAATTTTATTGCCATATTTGTATAGGTGATAAAAATTGGGTGATATATCCGAGATCAATCCTGTATCCTAGGTGTTCACCTAATCCTGGGACTTCTTTTGGACCACAGCTACTTTATGTCAACACAGCGTGTCATTAAAGATGTCACACGAGATTCGGGAGGTCATTCCTCGAGGTGCGATACGTGTTACCTAGATATGACCAAGCAATATAAATGCATCCTGTGATAATAATGCGATTATTTGCCCAATAATCCATATTGCCTGTCTTTAATTTACAAGCTCCCGTCGGCCGCTTACAAATCCACTTATTAGACTGCTTTCAGAAAATATAATCATTTGTTCATTATATTTTCTAATGACCTTTAAAACGCCGAATAAATTGCAAGGAATGTGCAAAATGAATCAATTGCATCTATCGCGAAAATACAAAACAGACTTCAGCTGCTAAGCAACAATTAACCCGTAACCTGCCGAATAAATTGGAAGGAATGTACAAACAACTTAGATCAAGGTCCAGCGGCAGCATAGCGCCGCGTCTGATCAGGATCCAGGGTCAGCTATGCCACTGCCAATACTAAAGTATATTTTTTGGAGGTATTTAACCCTTAACCTGCCGAAAAAATTGGACTTGATGTGAAAACAACGTAGATCTAGATCAGCCGTGATGTAACACCACGTCTGATCAGGATCTATGTTGTTTGCTATTCAGACAAGTGTTTTAGCTCCTCTATCCGAATAGCAAACAGCATAGAGCCTGATCAGCAAAGAACATTAGTTGTGATTAGCATTTTACAGGGTTAACCCTTAAACTGCCAATCACGACTAAAGTCGCTTTTGCAAACAGCATAGAGCCAGATCAGGCAGCGCAGAACATGCCACCTGATCAGGCACTATGCTGGTTGCTATTCGGATAGTGGAGCTAAAACACTTGTCTGAATAGCAAACAACATAGATCTTGATCAGATGCAGCGTTACGGCGCGGTTGATCATGATCTATGTTGGTTGCACATTCCGTCCAATTTATTCGGCAGGTTATACGGGTTAAGAATTGTTTCCATACGGGATCCATAAATAGGGCATTAATTAATGAACTACAATCAGAATATTCTTATATGGGCTTATTTTTTTATCAGCTTCCTACCGTATACCTCCGTTTAAACGCCCGACGGCGGTGCAATTTGCGACAACTTATATGCAAAATATGTCTGGGACTCCTTTAAACGCCCCCCTTTCTTCATACCTCTGACATTGACACAGACCACTGTGTTTCTAGCAGTACAGACTATGATAGCAGCGGGCACTGAGGTGAGAATTATTTTGTTTTGCTTCAAAATTGGGGGGGGGGGCATTTATTACGGAGGGGGCGTTTAAATGGGGGTATATGGTATTTCATATTCATGGATTTGTTTTTTTCAATTAGTTTAAATTCCAGTTTGCATAATCATGTCATTGTCCTCATCACACACTCCTCTATCTATGACAAGATTGTAAATTAAAATTACACTGTTGAATGTTTAGAATCTATCTCTTGAAATATTAACATGAAAATATCCGGCACTATGAACATATTGATTATAAACACTTTACCTGCTGAGTAAATAAAATCACATTTGTAAACAACATTGATCCAGATCAGCCATGGCGTAGTGCCGCGTCTGATCACGATTGATCAGGATCTATGTTGTTTTGCTATTTAGCCAAGTGTGTTAGCTCCACTATCCGAATAGGAAACAGCATAGAGCCTGATCAGACAGCATGTTCTGTGCATTCTGATCCGGCTCTATGCTGTTAGCAAAAGTGATTTTATCTGCCGCTAGCTTGCAATGGGTTAATCCGATCTAGATCAAATTTGAACAATCTCGATATATGTATAGAAAATACCCACATAACAGGGTTCATTCTAGGTCAGAATTTTTGGGAGAAGTGAGAAAGTGCATGATCGCTTTCTTAAATGATGTTCTTTAATATACTTCTGCAAAATAGGGTTAAAATGCACAGTACAACCATTAAATACAACATTTGAATAGAAGGAGTGCTTTATAAAAACAATGTGATGTCTCAATATAATTCTTCCTGGTATGACTATATGCTTTTAAGGAACATTTGTTTATACTTACCATATCAAATTATAGATATAATTAAAAATTTTGTTTTTAATTTTTTTTTTTTTTTCGTGTGGATTGATCTAGCTCAATAATAATTTTGTATTTTATTCTGCTTTATTTTCTGGGAGCAGCGTTACTAAATATAGAATACACTTTGCAGCAGTTTAATTGCTTCCAAACATGATATTACATACCAGACTACTTTCTGCTGGCTACACTGTTGAACGTTACACAAACATGATATTACATACCAGACTATTTTCTGCTGGCTACGTCGTTGAACGTTACACAAACATGTTATTACATACCAGACTATTTTCTGCTGGCTACACTGTTGAACGTTGCACAAACATGATATTACATACCAGACTAGTTTCTGCTGGCTACACTGTTGAACGTTGCACAAACATGATATTACATACCAGACTAGTTTCTGCTGGCTACACTGTTGAACGTTACACAAACATGATATTACATACCAGACTACTTTCTGCTGGCTACACTGTTGAACGTTGCACAAACATGATATTACATACCAGACTATTTTCTGCTGGCTACACTGTTGAACGTTGCACAAACATGATATTACATACCAGACTACTTTCTGCTGGCTACACTGTTGAACGTTACACAAACATGATATTACATACCAGACTATTTTCTGCTGGCTACACTGTTGAACGTTACACAAACATGATATTACATACCAGACTATTTTCTGCTGGCTACACTGTTGAACGTTGCACAAACATGATATTACATACCAGACTACTTTCTGCTGGCTACACTGTTGAACGTTACACAAACATGATATTACATACCAGACTATTTTCTGCTGGCTACACTGTTGAACGTTACACAAACATGATATTACATACCAGACTACTTTCTGCTGGCTACACTGTTGAACGTTACACAAACATGATATTACATACCAGACTATTTTCTGCTAGCTACACTGTTGAACGTTACACAAACATGATATTACATACCAGACTATTTTCTGCTGGCTACACTGTTGAACGTTGCACAAACATGATATTACATACCAGACTACTTTCTGCTGGCTACACTGTTGAACGTTACACAAACATGATATTACATACCAGACTATTTTCTGCTGGCTACACTGTTGAACGTTACACAAACATGATATTACATACCAGACTACTTTCTGCTGGCTACACTGTTGAATGTTACACAAACATGATATTACATACCAGACTATTTTCTGCTAGCTACACTGTTGAACGTTACACAAACATGATATTACATACCAGACTACTTTCTGCTGGCTACACTGTTGAACGTTACACAAACATGATATTACATACCAGACTATTTTCTGCTAGCTACACTGTTGAACGTTACACAAACATGATATTACATACCAGACTACTTTCTGCTGGCTACACTGCTGAACGTTACACAAACATGATATTACATACCAGACTATTTTGGCTATGCTGTTGAACGTTACACAAACATGATATTACATACCAGACTATTTTCATATTATTTTGAACAAATATGACTCCATTGAACTTTTAAAATTCTCCGATAGCACACCATTCATGGGTGTAATATTAATTTGTACATGCATTTATCAGCTAGCTTGCCAGTCAATATTGACCAACATCCAGACAACATTGAATGCAACATTAAACTAATATTTACAGGCTTTGCTGTGTCCATCCTTACATCGAACTCAATTGTTGGAACAATTTGAACGTGTAAAAGTCAAGTTCAAAGTATAGCGGGACAGTTTCACAAAGAAGAAAAAACCATTGTAATTTTTTTTCCAATTCCCTCCAAAGGCCAATATCGTTATTGGATTTATAAAAGTAAAGTGTGTTTGTTTATGTGTGTTTTACGTTTATTTATCGTCGCTACCGGTTGCCCATATGAGCGACGCCGATTTTGGAGGATAGTGCATGATACAGACAGAGACCCATTCCAGAATCTCCTCTTGTTCTTTTACGTGCACAGTGTAAAGCACCGACACGAGACATTGGTTTAACGTCCCATCTGAAAGACTGTTAATTTTATTAGGGTCAGACGGGGGATCGAACATGTGATCCCTGGATTACCAGTCCAGCGTGTTACCACTGGACTACAGATCCGTCTGTGTGTTTGTTTATTATAGTGTCACCCCTATTTAAAGGGCCAGCCATTTATATTTAAATAACCGATCAAACAGCCTTTTCTCTCTCTCCCTCATGGCGATGGATTCCATCAGGAATGAGGTCTCGAGAGCGATTTAACTAATGTTGTAAGAACTTGTTTTGCAATCAACTTTTTTGACTACTTGAGTATTGAAGCACAGATGTTAACACATTGGACTGCGAATCCAGGGATCGCAGGTTCGATCCCCCGTCTGACTCTAATAATAGTAACAGTCTTTCAGATGGGACTTTAAACCGAGGTCTCGTGTCGGTGCTCTACACAGTGCACGTAAAAGAACCAGAGGATACTCTGGAATGGGTCTCTGTCTGTATCATTGCACTACCCTGCGAACATCTAAACTGACTAATCTCTTCAGGAGGCATTGCTCATATGGCCAACCGGTAGCGACGATAAATAAACGTAAAACACAGTAGACATTTAGTCACAGCAGTTCAAGATCATTGTCACAGAGAGCTATTGGTAGCCTGTAGAGGAATCTTCCACTTTTTATATATTTTTTTATACATGGAGGTGTTTTAGTTTATGGATTCCGTTTTGCTCTCGTTTTATTTATGAGATGTGCTTTAATGATGGGACACCATTCAACATTAACGCTCGTCATCTGTACTCATACAGTGGAGGTGCAAAATACGTGTTTTGCCTTTTTGTCTTATAGAATCAAATAATGCGGTCTTGAAATCATAACTGAGCTACTTGATTGGCTTTTCAGGACGAACATATCTACGGAAAGCTTTTTATTCCCAATTCCTGAATATGTGAGCAATGAGAGACATCGGTCAGTTACTGCCCCTGAATACTCCGTAATAGTATGTAGGTCCTCTCAAGTGGTATCCTCTGTTTTTATCGTTGTTTCCTTTGCACACCATGCTATCAATTTTCTTCCACTTATAATTATTATGTTACTATATCTCGACAGATATCCTACACTATATCCAATGGGTAAAAAAATCGGTATTTTTTTTATTAATTAACCCATTTCATTCTGGATACCGTTCAAACAGTATTTACAAAGAACATAGAGCCAGATTAATCGCCACGGAACGTTCCGTCTGATCAGGCTCTATGCTGTTTGCTATTCAGATCATCTTGCTAAGACACTTGGCTATGTAGCAAACAACATAGATCCTGATCAGCACGCAGCGTCATGCTTCGGCTGATCAGGATCTATGTTGTTTGCAAAAGCCTTTAAATGTATCCAGAATGAAATGGATTAACTAACATGATTTGGATAAAATCACATTTATCATAACGCAACATCTGGTTAAGGAACAACAGTAAAAACAAAGGATTCCAACTGAAAGGAACGCTATGCATTTAGGATAAATCGGACTGTATCTGCCAAGGGAGGTAATAGAAAAGCCAGTGAGGTCCCTGAGTAAGTGGAATGCGAGTATGACATGATCTTGTGATTATTACCCGATATACGACATAGCATTTTGGCACATTCCATAGGTGTTGGATGATGATACGTTTACAGTCAAACTTGTGTTAGCGGTCACCTCCATTAAGCAACCAACCTATGTTAAGGGGGGTCTCCGTAGCTGAGTGGTTACGGTCGTTGACTTCAAATCACTTGCCCCTTATCGCTGCAGGTTAAAATCCCACTGGGAGTGTTGAATTCTTTCTCGCGAGGAAGCTATCCTGCTGGCTTGTGGAAGGTCAGTGGTTCTACCCATGTACCCGCCCCTGCATTAAATACTGCTCGGAGGGGCACCTGGGATCTTCCTCCACAAGTAAGAGCTGGAGAGTCGCCATATGACCCAATGCTGTCGGTGCAACTTTAAACCCCAAAAACAAACATACCTATATTTAGCAGCCAGATTCCATAAATAGCAGACATGTTATTACATATTTCACGTACGTCTGTTTACAGTCTGCTTAACACAGGGTTGACTGTTCATTAAATTGTGTATATTTAACACTTAACCTGCCGAATAAATTGGACACAATGTGCAAACAACATAGATCCAGATCAGCTGTGGCGTAACGCCGCATCTTATCAGAATCTATGTTGTTTGCTATTCAGACAAGTGTTTTAGCTCCACTATCCGAATAGCAAACAGCATAGAGCCTGATCAGATGGCACGTTTTGTGCCGTCTGATCAGGCTCTATGCTGTTTGCAAATGCGACCTTTGTTGTGATTGGCAGGTTAAGGGTTAATTAATAATTTTATAAATTTCTTAAATCCTGATCTAATACTTGTCTTTGGTTTTGTTTCAGCAGCAGGTAGATTCATAGTATAGTATGATTTTGATTTTCTATCACATCCAGTAGTATTAAAGGTGCTGTCTCATATATGTTACAAAAAGTGTAGATCCAGATGAGCCGGCTCATCATGAGCCGTCTCATCAGGATCTGCACTTTTTGCCAGTAATATTACTATTTTTAGACCAAAATTACCCATTTTAATAAATGAACTGTTCCAAAAGTAATTTTCGTTTTAATTTTTGGTCTGAAAATATCATGCACCAGTCCATTTGCCAGTTACTTGGTGTTGAATAGGTTAATTACAGCGTGTTTGTCGTTGCAAATTTCTTCACAAAAGTTACCAACAAATTCTGGCCTCAACTGTTGGTGAAACTATATAATTTAGAAAATAACATGAAAAGTAAAGAATTGAAGATGTACATGAGACAAGCTACTTTAATGCGTGAGACAACAGCACTGTATTTTTCTTAGAAATGACAATTTGCACTCTCTAATAACCAGGGGTTTGGTTCTCCAGCAATGTGTTGCTACAGGATGTCAGCACGGTTTTGAAAATAAATATTACCGGGAATATACTCATTATTGTTTTATATGCCCTGGGAAAACCACCCACCCCAACTCTGTAACATTTTCAACACTGGTGCAGCAGTTATATAATGCGTTAATAGATCCTGTAGCACCACACACACTATGTCTATATATACACTGTGCTTACTAACCATCCATCTCCAAGAGTGAGTCACACGCTGTAGTGTTCTAATAAATTTTTCGCAAGCAAAGCTTTCTTAAAAGTTTTCATAATATATTTACAATGTATATATTTTGAAAAATGTGATGTCAAAACATGTCAATATATACATGTGTACATATATATAAGAGTGTGTTGATGTTTTCATTTCTTTGTAGATTCATAGAGCCTTCTCCCACATGACAATTTGATTTCTTCCTCCAGATTTTCAATCTCCTGAAAATTTCAATCTTGAGAAACCTGAAAATCTAATTCTTATGAAACCTTAAAAGCCTGTCATTTGAGAAACTAGAAAATCTAGTTCTTAAAGTCCTAACCTGTTCAAAAACCGAAATTACAGTGTATGTGAGTGTCCCATTTTGTCTGCAACCAATTTTAATAAAATATGTTATTATATGATTTCACATTAATTCCAGCTATAATTGTGATTTGTTGTGGGAAAAAAAATCCGCCTCCGTGGTCGAGTGGTTACGGTCGCTGACTTACCACTTTAACCTATCATCTCTGATGATCACGGGTTCGAGCCCCGCTCAGGCCATGTCTCATTTATATGAAAAAGTTGGCAGTTTTTTACGGAGGTCAGTGCACCAAGTACTGGTTAACCGCTGGAGTCTGCCCAGGAAATGTGGTGTTAGGTAAACTGCCCGTCGCTCAAATGGGCAACCAGTAGCGACGTTAAATAAACTTAAATAAAAAAGAAAGAAAAAGAAACAAAGAGCTGAACGAAAATAATATCCTACTTTTCAACAATGTACGTTAAAAATATTACAAAGAATTGCGACAGTCACTTCAGAACATGAAAAAGAAACACCAGTTTGAACGCGACTATGACTTTAAGAAACCTGAAACTGTTACTATGAAAAATCTGAAAATCTCACTCTTGGAGCTTGGAAATTGTTGGTAAGCACTCAAATGTGAATCATTAAACCGTTTTACACTACTTTTATCAATGTTGTATAAACAGCAGCTTCCACTCTTTTGTCACATTAGATATGACCTTGACATACATATCACAAGGTCAATCCTGTATAGCAAGGTCACATAAAATAATTGTGATCAAGTGATATAGTGTTACTATGCTGATCTCTAAGTCGTCAAGTTAATTCACAAAGAAATTTGGAAAATATCTCTGATTCATAATATTTGTGTAAAATATCTCTGATTCATAATATTTGTGCAAAATATCTCTGATTCATAATATTTGTGCAAAATATCTCTGATTCATAATATTTGTGCAAAATATCTCTGATTCATAATATTTGTGCAAAATATCTGATTCATAATATGATTCATAATATATTTGTAAAATATCTCAGTATTATATTCTATAGAATATTCAAATTTAAATGTCTATAGGTTTAAAGTTTGTTGTTTTGTCGCTAAATATAAAGAGATTAATATTTCGCAAGTCTATGAATATGTGTACCTGTAGGAATCATTGTGTGTCTTCAAAAGATTTTCGTACAAAAAACAAAGGATACTGTGAATCCGGCACAGTTTTTATTAAACTATCGTATATCTGGGGGGTTTTCGCGAGCATCTAATTTTCGTATTTTACGCGTGTATCTTTAATAGCCAAAATTAGAACAGCGAAAATTTTATTCATACTGATCGATAGTATGAAATCTTAAAACATACATGTACAGACCGTAATCCATTACTGATGACGTAGTCCGCCTCCGTGGTCGAGTGGTTACGGTCACTGACTTGTATACCACTGTAACCTATCATCACTGATGGTCACAGGTTCAAGCCCCGCTCAGACTGTGTCTCATTTATATGAAAAAGTTGGCAGTTTCTTACGGAGGTTGGTGCACCCAAGTACTGGTTAGCCGCTGGAGCCTGCCCAGGAAAGGTGTTGTTAGGTAAACTGCCCACCGGCGATATAGCCCAAAATGGTGCTGATGCAGGCGTAAAACCCGAAATATAACTTAACATATAACATTACTGATGACGTAGTTTTCAATGACTGCCATGCTTTTCATCGTAAGGGTGCTAATTACGACAGGTAAATTTAGTGTGGTGCTACGTCAGTTTGTCTCTCAGATATTATCGACAAAATGCAGGTGATGATCCGTTCATGTCATATTGTCACCTATATTTGAGTGAAATTATGTCCCTTACAGCTAATTAAATTTGGCAGGTGTTGAATTGAAAGAATTACAGTTTACAGTTGCAAAAATCTCGATTATGTTAATGTTAAATTTTATATCGGTAGAAAAAACGCCATAAAACTTGTTCCAGAAAATATGCTGCGGAGCATGGGACTGTACGTAAATTCTCCACAAAATATGGGAAAAATTAAATGAGAGCATTGTTCGAGGCTTCAATAAGCTTTATTTTGAACAACTGAACATTAACCAAAATTGGAAATTAGCCAACTGTGACGAATCTAAAGAACAATGTGAATTAACACTGAACAAGAAAAACTATTACATATAAATATGTAATAGAAGGACGATTGAAATTTCACTCTGCATAATACACACTCGGATAGTGTATTGAATGAATGTATATAAATTATAAAGTGCATACTTTAGTAATTAAATGCTGATTATATGTTCTGTGATTTCTGTTATAATAATTTTATTTATTCATATTCATTTTTCTGTTGTAATATGTTCCGTGATATCTGTTGTAATATGTTCCGTGATTTCTGTTGTAATATGTTCCGTGATTTCTGTTGTAATATGATCCGTGATATCTGTTGTAATATGTTCCGTGATTTCTGTTGTAATATGTTCCGTGATTTCTGTTGTAATATGTTCCGTGATTTCTGTTGTAATATGTTCCGTGATTTCTGTTGTAATATGTTCCGTGATTTCTGTTGTAATATGATCCGTGATTTCTGTTGTAATATGTTCCGTGATATCTGTTGTAATATGATCCGTGATTTCTGTTGTAATATGTTCCGTGATTTCTGTTGTAATATGTTCCGTGATTTCTGTTGTAATATCAGATATGAAATAGATTTCAAATGAAACTAACAAACTATCTGATTTTATGATAGTTTAATGAATGTTTGCTTATTTTTTGGCAACTATTTAAACCCTTTCCCCCATAGTAGCACCTATCGACGCCAATGCCTATTGCACATAGATCGATATATTAGTAGTCAATCAAACTATAATAAAGATCGGAACAGTGCCTACAACCCTTGATAGTGTGACAACTACTATATGATAAAAATACGGTGAAAAGACATTTCGTTCGGAGATATTTCGGTCGGATCAGGCTACGAACAGAACAGAACAATAATTCCTAGTAACCTCCATGAAGGTGGAGTAGGCAAGTTCACAGCTTATCCATTGCGCATGATTGTTAAATTACAGACAAATGTATGAAATAAAACTACATCTCTATGGGGGAAAGGGTTAAGAATTTTATTTTGTTTTCCAAATATTTGAAAACTGTAATAGTATTCGGATATTTGGATGTTCGGACAAGTATTCAAATATTTGTTGCCATCACTGCTTTTGGGCCGGTCTTCACTGCAAATAAGGATTTGTACAGGGACACATATAATATTTGAATTATCACGTAATCCCTACATATAATATCTGTACTTCACTAGAATCGACATACTAACCAATGGGCTGAAAGAGAAATTTAGATATGTATATAGAACAATATACAGATTACTTTTTTATAATACTAATAATATATTCTTGTTGTAATGCCTGATAAATTAATTAATTAGAACTGAATTTATTTTTCTTATGGTTATGTAGCCAGTAAAACATTTGGAATTGATGTACATGTATGTAAAACTTCTAGAAAGTTTTAAAATGTCTAGGTTTCACTTCTTTGGTAGATTATATGAAAACATCTGGGCCGAATGGTAAATAGACATGTTATTTTTTTGTTTAGAATTATTTAGTTATACGTTGTGTTTAACAGATCACCAAGATTACGCATGTTTTGAATGTTTGCTTGCTAAACATTGGTTACTTTGGTATGTCTGATGTATAATCGAAAAGCTAATTAACCCTTTCAACACCAAGTAACTCACATGGACTGGTCCATGATATTCATAAACCAATAAATGAATCAGAAAATCACATTTGGACAAGTTCATTTATCAAAATGGGTAATTATGTCTAAAAATAGTCATATCACTGGCAAAAAGTGCAGATCCTGATGAGACGGCTCGTCACGAGCCGGCTCATCTGGATCTACACTTTTTGTAAGCCTATTTAGAGGTCTGTGGTGTTGAAAGGGTTAATATCCGCTTCAAACACAATTGTGAGTTTTCAACTATGCTCATTAATTTTATGTAACGGAGATGTTAATAATTGTTTCTTTCGAGTAACAAGTGTTATTTGAAGTGGGGTAATCGTATTCTTGGCATAATGTTATGGTTGACGGAATAAACATGTTTCTGTGCTATATACGCTATGCTATATGTGTGTTATCATGAAAGAAAACGGAACTATATTTTTGGTGGAATTTCACCTGGTGGAGGGAGTACTTAGGTTTGCAGCAAGAAATATGGACTGTTGGAAAACCATGTTTTAACCCGTAACCTGTCGAATAAATTGAACAGAATGTGCAAAGAACATAGATCCAGATCAGCCGCGGCATATTGCCACGTCTGATCTGGATCTATGTTGTTTGCTATTTAGTGTTATAGATCCACTATCTGAATAGCTGTTTGCAAAAGTGACTTTAGTCGTGATTGGCAGGTAACGGGTTAACATAGTGCCCTGTTCCTTAGACTATAAGGCAACCATCTCCAAACTCCAACAAGCCATGGTGACATGTGAAAAACAATATATAAGCAATACTGGCTCTACATGTACATTGTATTTTGTCCTACCACCCCCTCCCCCCTTCATTTTGTACCTCCCTATAAACCCAGAAGTAAACTTGCAAACTTTGGGTACTTTCTGAAACCCTTGTTATTATCAGTATACGATATATAGCCGAAAGCGATCCAATATGTAAAATATTGGACTGTATGAGGCGCGTAGCACCGAAGACAGTACCAATATTTTACATATTGGATCCGTTTGAGGCTTATATCTTACTTAAAATACACACTTATATAACAAGATCCTACTAATTAAAATTGTTAATTTCATACATGTACGCATAGGATTTAATTTATTACTCTGGCCTTTTGAAAGCAGTCCAATATTAATGGACTGCAAGTACAAAGGTATGATGTCACAACAGTGTTTTAACCCTTTCTCTCATAGAAGCACCTCTTTATGCCATTACCAATACAACATACATTGACAAGCTTGTAGCCAAATGTTCATAATAAAGGCCAGAATCTCATGTAGTCCCAGTAATATCTATGGCGGTGAGATAGATATGGCAACTACTTATCCACTGCATGATAGCTAAATGGCTGCAGTTTATATGGAGATATAATTGTATATTAACCTAAATCTCTATGTAGTCCCAGTAATATCTATGGAGGTGAGATAGATATGGCGACTACTTATCCACTGCATGATAGCTAAATGGCTGTCGTTTGTATGGAGATATAATAGTATAATAAACTAAATCTCTATGAAGGAAAGGGTTAATGTTAGATATTTCATGCAAAATAAAAATGACTGACTGAGCCCTTGAACACAATTATTTTAATTTCATAATCTGTTAAAAAGAGACACAATGATGACCGGCTGCTCTTACAAACAACTTTGTGTTTTATTTGAAGATTAGTAACTGATTAAATTTTGCTATCGTCAAGAACATTTATCGGGATAATAATTTCGCATAAGAGACCTTGTTCATAATATGATGTTATCTACGTAAGTTCATGTTTAAATTATTACTCACCTTTTTAAAACCAAAATTTGGAATTTAATTTAACTTCCTATATGTGTTTATTAATAAGAATGAATTCAGATGTCATACTATTCAAATATGCAATTGTAAGACCTCAGACATGTTCGAGAATTGATCAATTAAACTATATTGAAAATAATTATTTTGAAAGTTCTTTAGCATAAAAAAATGTACTATTGTATCTTGTCTGTATTGTAGTGACCTCTGTGGCCAAGTGATTTAAAATCACTTGCCCCTCACCATTGTAGATTCGAATTCCACAGGAAGTCTCAAATTCTTTCAAGTGAGGAAGCAATCAAGTTGGCTTGCAGTAGGTCGGTGGTTCTACCCAGGTGCCCATCCGTGCCTAATATACTGCTGAGCAGGGCACCTAGGGGTCGTCCTCCACCAACAATAATGGGAGAATTGCAATATGAACTATGCTGTTGGTGCGACTTTAGCCCTTAACCTGCCGAATGGACGGAATGTGCAAACAACATAGATCCAGATCAACCGCGGCGTACCGCCATGTCTGATTAGGATCTATGTTGTTTGCTATTCAGACAAGTGATTTAGTGCCACTATTTTAATTGCAAACAAGATAGAGCCTGATTAGACGGAACATTCTATGCCATCTAATCTAGCTCTATGCTGTTTGCAAAGCGACTTTAGTCATGATTGGCAGGTTATGGAATAAACCCTAAAAACAAACAGAGAAACATTGTATTGATGGACTAAACAATATCTACATCCTGGACTAGACAATATCTACACCCTGGACTAGACAATATCTACATCCTGGACTAGACAATATCTACATCCTGGACTAGACAATATCTACACCCTGGACTAGACAATATCTACATCCTGGACTAGACAATATCTACATTCTGGACTAGACAATATCTACATCCTGGTCTAGACAATATCTACATCCTGGACTAGACAATATCTACATCCTGGACTAGACAATATCTACATCCTGGACTAGACAATATCTACATCCTGGTCTAGACAATATCTACATCCTGGTCTAGACAATATCTACATCCTGGTCTAGACAATATCTACATCCTGGTCTAGACAATATCTACATCCTGGTCTAGACAATATCTACATCCTGGTCTAGACAATATCTACATCCTGGTCTAGACAATATCTACATCCTGGACTAGACAATATCTACATCCTGGACTAGACAATATCTACATCCTGGACTAGACAATATCTACATCCTGGACTAGACAATATCTACATCCTGGACTAGACAATATCTACATCCTGGACTAGACAATATCTACATTCTGGACTAGACAATATCTACATCCTGGACTAGACAATATCTACATCCTGGTCTAGACAATATCTACATCCTGGACTAGACAATATCTACATCCTGGACTAGACAATATCTACATCCTGGACTAGACAATATCTACATTCTGGACTAGACAATATCTACATCCTGGTCTAGACAATACCTACATCCTGACTAGACAATATCTACATCCTGGACTAGACAATATCTACATCCTGGACTAGACAATATCTACATCCTGGACTAGACACTATCTACATCCTGGACTAGACAATATCTACATCCTGGTCTAGACAATATCTACATCCTGGACTAGACAATATTTACATCCTGGACTAGACAATATCTACATCCTGGACTAGACAGTATCTACATCCTGGACTAGACAATGTCTACATCCTGGACTAGACAATATCTACATTCTGGACTAGACAATATCTACATCCTGGTCTAGACAATATCTACATCCTGGACTAGACAATATCTACATCCTGGTCTAGACAATATCTACATCCTGGTCTAGACAATATCTACATCCTGGACTAGACAATATCTACATTCTGGACTAGACAATATCTACATCCTGGACTAGACAATATCTACATCCTGGACTAGACAATATCTACATTCTGGACTAGACAATATCTACATCCTGGTCTAGACAATATCTACATCCTGGACTAGACAATATCTACATCCTGGACTAGACAATATCTACATCCTGGACTAGACAATATCTACATCCTGGCTAGACAATATCTACATCCTGGTCTAGACAATATCTACATCCTGGACTAGACAATATCTACATCCTGGTCTAGACAATATCTACATCCTGGTCTAGACAATATCTACATCCTGGACTAGACAATATCTACATTCTGGACTAGACAATATCTACATCCTGGACTAGACAATATCTACATCCTGGACTAGACAATATCTACATCCTGGTCTAGACAATATCTACATCCTGGACTAGACAATATCTACATCCTGGACTAGACAATATCTACATCCTGGACTAGACAATATCTACATCTTGGACTAGACAATATCTACATCCTGGACTAGACATATCTACATCCTGGACTAGACAATATCTACATCCTGGTCTAGACAATATATACATCCTGGACTAGACAATATCTACATTTTTGTTTTCTTGGACTAGACAATATCTACATCCTGGATAGACAATATCTACATTCTGGACTAGACAATATCTACATCCTGGACTAGACAATATCTACATCCTGGTCTAGACAATATCTACATCCTGGACTAGACAATGTATCTACATTCTGGTGTTTTTGGGTGGTTTTTGGTTGTTTTTTGGACTAGACAATATCTACATCCTGGTCTAGACAATATCTACATCCTGGTCTAGACAATATCTACATCCTGGTCTAGACAATATCTACATCCTGGTCTAGACAATATCTACATCCTGGACTAGACAATATCTACATTCTGGACTAGACAATATCTACATCCTGGACTAGACAATATCTACATTCTGGACTAGACAATATCTACATCCTGGACTAGACAATATCTACATCCTGGTCTAGACAATATCTACATCCTGGTCTAGACAATATCTACATTCTGGACTAGACAATATTTACATCCTGGACTAGACAATATCTACATCCTGGACTAGACAATATCTACATCCTGGACTAGACAATATCTACATCCTGGTCTAGACAATATCTACATCCTGGACTAGACAATATCTACATCCTGGACTAGACAATATCTACATCCTGGACTAGACAATATCTACATCCTGGACTAGACAAT
>CM026386.1:25180052-25197524 GCA_014843695.1 Archivesica marissinica | reverse complement strand
ATATCTACATCCTGGTCTAGACAATATCTACATCCTGGACTAGACAATATCTACATTCTGGACTAGACAATATCTACATCCTGGACTAGACAATATCTACATCCTGGACTAGACAATATCTACATTCTGGACTAGACAATATCTACATCCTGGTCTAGACAATATCTACATCCTGGACTAGACAATATCTACATCCTGGACTAGACAATATCTACATCCTGGACTAGACAATATCTACATCCTGGTCTAGACAATATCTACATCCTGGTCTAGACAATATCTACATCCTGGACTAGACAATATCTACATCCTGGTCTAGACAATATCTACATCCTGGTCTAGACAATATCTACATCCTGGACTAGACAATATCTACATTCTGGACTAGACAATATCTACATCCTGGACTAGACAATATCTACATCCTGGACTAGACAATATCTACATTCTGGACTAGACAATATCTACATCCTGGTCTAGACAATATCTACATCCTGGACTAGACAATATCTACATCCTGGACTAGACAATATCTACATTCTGGACTAGACAATATCTACATCCTGGTCTAGACAATATCTACACCCTGGACTAGACAATATCTACACCCTGGACTAGACAATATCTACACCATGGACTAGACAATATCTACATTCTGGACTAGACACTATCTACATCCTGGACTAGACAATATCTACATCCTGGACTAGACAATATCTACATCCTGGACTAGACAATATCTACATCCTTATCTAGACAATATCTACATCCTGGTCTAGACAATATCTACATCCTGGTCTAGACAATATCTACATCCTGGACTAGACAATATCTACATCCTGGACTAGACAATATCTACATCTTGGACTAGACAATATCTACATCCTGGACTAGACAATATCTACATCCTGGACTAGACAATATCTACATCCTGGTCTAGACAATATATACATCCTGGACTAGACAATATCTACATCCTTATCTAGACAATATCTACATCTTGGACTAGACAATATCTACATCCTGGACTAGACAATATCTACATCCTGGACTAGACAATATCTACATCCTGGACTAGACAATATCTACATCCTGGTCTAGACAATATCTACATCCTGGACTAGACAATATCTACATTCTGGACTAGACACTATCTACATCCTGGACTAGACAATATCTACATTCTGGACTAGACAATATCTACATCCTGGACTAGACAATATCTACATCCTGGACTAGACACTATCTACATCCTGGACTAGACAATATCTACATTCTGGACTAGACAATATCTACATCCTGGACTAGACAATATCTACATCCTGGACTAGACAATATCTACATCCTGGACTAGACAATATCTACATCCTGGTCTAGACAATATCTACATCCTGGACTAGACAATATCTACATTCTGGACTAGACACTATCTACATCCTGGACTAGACAATATCTACATTCTGGACTAGACAATATCTACATCCTGGACTAGACAATATCTACATCCTGGACTAGACACTATCTACATCCTGGACTAGACAATATCTACATTCTGGACTAGACAATATCTACATCCTGGACTAGACAATATCTACATCCTGGACTAGACAATATCTACATCCTGGACTAGACAATATCTACATCCTGGTCTAGACAATATCTACATCTTTATCTAGACAATATCTACATCCTGGACTAGACAATATCTACATCCTGGACTAGACACTATCTACATCCTGGACTAGACAATATCTACATCTTTATCTAGACAATATCTACATCCTGGACTAGACAATATCTACATCCTGGACTAGACAATATCTACATCCTTCTCTAGACAATATCTACATCTTGGACTAGACAATATCTACATCCTGGTCTAGACAATATCTACATCCTGGTCTAGACAATATCTACATCCTGGTCTAGACAATATCTACATCCTGGACTAGACAATATCTACATCCTGGACTAGACAATATCTACATCTGGACTAGACAATATCTACATCCTGGACTAGACAATATCTACATCCTGGACTAGACAATATCTACATCCTGGTCTAGACAATATCTACATCCTGGTCTAGACAATATCTACATCCTGGACTAGACAATATCTACATCCTGGTCTAGACAATATCTACATCCTGGTCTAGACAATATCTACATCCTGGACTAGACAATATCTACATCCTGGACTAGACAATATCTACATCCTGGTCTAGACAATATCTACATCCTGGTCTAGACAATATCTACATCCTGGACTAGACAATATCTACATCCTGGTCTAGACAATATCTACATCCTGGACTAGACAATATCTACATCCTGGACTAGACAATATCTACATCCTGGACTAGACAATATCTACATCCTGGACTAGACAATATCTACATCCTGGACTAGACAATATCTACATCCTGGTCTAGACAATATCTACATCCTGGTCTAGACAATATCTACATCCTGGACTAGACAATATTTACATCCTGGACTAGACAATATCTACATCCTGGACTAGACAATATCTACATCCTGGACTAGACAATATCTACATCCTGGTCTAGACAATATCTACATCCTGGACTAGACAATATCTACATCCTGGACTAGACAATATCTACATCCTGGACTAGACAATATCTACATCCTGGACTAGACAATATCTACATCCTGGACTAGACAATATCTACATCCTGGACTAGACAATATCTACATCCTGGACTAGACAATATCTACATCCTGGACTAGACAATATCTACATCCTGGACTAGACAATATCTACATCCTGGACTAGACAAAATCTACATCCTGGACTAGACAATATCTACATCCTTATCTAGACAATATCTACATCTTGGACTAGACAATATCTACATCCTGGTCTAGACAATATCTACATCCTGGTCTAGACAATATCTACATCCTTATCTAGACAATATCTACATCTTGGACTAGACAATATCTACATCCTGGTCTAGACAATATCTACATCCTGGTCTAGACAATATCTACATCCTTATCTAGACAATATCTACATCTTGGACTAGACAATATCTACATCCTGGTCTAGACAATATCTACATCCTGGTCTAGACAATATCTACATCCTTATCTAGACAATATCTACATCTTGGACTAGACAATATCTACATCCTGGTCTAGACAATATCTACATCCTGGTCTAGACAATATCTACATCCTTATCTAGACAATATCTACATCTTGGACTAGACAATATCTACATCCTGGTCTAGACAATATCTACATCCTGGTCTAGACAATATCTACATCCTTATCTAGACAATATCTACATCCTGGACTAGACAATATCTACATCCTGGACTAGACAATATCTACATCCTGGACTAGACAATATCTATATCCTGGACTAGACAATATCTACTATTGTTATCTTGAGATAAACCATATATATTGATTTAAATCAGAGCTAATGAATCATATATGTTGCTATATTATGGGTTAAACCATATCTATATCTCAGATTAAACCATATCTACATCTCAGGTTAAATCATATCTATATCTCAGGTTGAACCATATCTAAATATCAGGTTACACCATATCTATATCTCAGGTTGAACCATATCTATATATCAGGTTAAATCATATCTATATATCAGGTTACACCATATCTATATCTCAGGTTGAACCATATCTATATATCAGGTTGAACCATATCTATATATCAGGTTAAATCATATCTATATATCAGGTTACACCATATCTATATCTCAGGTTGAACCATATCTATATATCAGGTTGAACCATATCTATATATCAGGTTAAATCATATCTATATCTCAAGTTAAACCATATCTATATCTCAGGTTGAACCATATCTACATCTCAGGTTAAACCATATCTACATCTTGGGTTAAACCATATCTACATCCCAGGTTGAACCATATCTACATCTCAGATTAAACCATATCTACATATCAGATTAAACCATATCTACATCTTGGGTTAAACCATATCTACATCTCAGGTTGAACCATATCTACATCTCAGATTAAACCATATCTACATCTCAGATTAAACCATATCTACATCTCAGGTTGAACCATATATACATCTCAGATTAAACCATATCTATATCTCAGATTAAATCATATCTATATCTCAGGTTGAACCATATCTATATATCAGGTTAAATCATATCTATATATCAGGTTGAACCATATCTAAATATCAGGTTACACCATATCTATATATCAGGTTGAACCATATCTATATATCAGGTTAAATCATATCTATATCTCAAGTTAAACCATATCTATATCTCAGGTTGAACCATATCTATATCTCAAGTTAAACCATATCTATATCTCAGGTTGAACCATATCTACATCCCAGGTTGAACAATATCTACATCCCAGGTTGAACCATATCTACATCCCAGGTTGAACCATATCTACATCTCAAGTTAAACCATATCTACATCTCAGGTTGAACCATATCTATATATCAGGTTAAATCATATCTATATCTCAAGTTAAACCATATCTATATCTCAGGTTGAACCATATCTATATCTCAGGTTAAGCCATATCTACATCTCAGGTTAAACAATATCTATATCTCAAGTTAAACCATATATACATCCCAGGTTGAACCATATCTACATCTCAAGTTAAACCATATCTACATCCCAGGTTGAACCATATCTATATCTCAAGTTAAACCATATCTACATCTCAAGTTAAACCATATCTACATCTCAGGTTAAACAATATCTACATCCCAGGTTGAACCATATCTACATCCCTGGTTGAACCATATCTACATCCCAGGTTAAACAATATCTACATCCCTGGTTGAACCATATCTACATCTCAAGTTAAACCATATCTACATCCCAGGTTGAACCATATCTATATCTCAAGTTAAACCATATCTACATCTCAAGTTAAACCATATCTACATCTCAGGTTAAACAATATCTACATCCCAGGTTGAACCATATCTACATCCCTGGTTGAACCATATCTACATCCCAGGTTAAACAATATCTACATCCCTGGTTGAACCATATCTACATCTCAAGTTAAACCATATCTACATCCCAGGTTGAACCATATCTATATCTCAAGTTAAACCATATCTACATCTCAAGTTAAACCATATCTACATCTCAGGTTAAACAATATCTACATCCCAGGTTGAACCATATCTATATCTCAAGTTAAACCATATCTACATCTCAGGTTAAACCATATCTACATCTCAGGTTGAACCATATCTATATCTCAGGTTGAACCATATCTACACATGAAGTCCCCCAATTAATGCCCAGGAGGATTATGGTATGCAATATGTACATATAATGCTTTGGTCAACCCATATACCGGTATACATCTATGGAAAATCCATCACTATAACCCGGGTTATTAGACAACATCTATATCTCCTATTAAAGCAGCATTACATCGTAATAAAGGATGTTTTGGGTAAAATATAAATACTAATGTGTGTGAGTTGTCAATCAACAAACTAAATGTAAGCACGCACAGTGCGCATGCGTGAAACAACAGCGGATATGCCATGTTTGTTTTCATCAATGCCGAAGGAGAAGGATGCATTCCGAATGTAAATCATGTTCTGATTGTTCTGTTCTAAACAAGTGTGTGTGACCGACCAACTCGGAAAGTCCTACTTTCGGTTTCGAGTTTGTTTTATCGCAAAAAAACACTGTTTACTAATTGAACATAATATTATACAAATTATAATTTAAGAATGTGTAGCAGCATTGCTACCCATACGTTAATATGAATTTTTCAAATATCTTTTATTTCATACGATATAGGGCTGCTTTAAACCATCAACATCTAATGCAGGTGTGGAAATCATATGCCTGACTCGTCTGACTTACATTTTGTCGAACAGACAAATGGAATTGTGCATCTTAGTTGTCCTCGGACAAGTAGATCATTATATAAAGACAAAAGATAAATAATAATAAATAAATAATAATAAATAATGTTGGACTATCAATGAAACTACTCTGAGAAAATATAATTTCTTTGTATGCCTGTTTACTATATGAATAAATTATAAGAAATTAGTTAGCGGAAGTTGGAAATGTAAACATTCCACCATGATGGTTATGTAATAAACATTTACCAAACCCAGCTGTATCAGCAGACAGTGTTCAATCCGAGACCGAAGTTCTAAAGTTATATTTTACATATGTTTACAAATTACTCGATTCAGTGCAGCGACTGATCGTTTTTAATATAGGCAGGGGTTGGCCCAGCATCCTGCAACTTCAAGTAATAAAAATCTCAAATAGCAAAGGAACATAAAGTCCAATAGACCAGAACATACTATGGCTAAAAAATAACAATGAAGAAAACCTGGGTTTGTTGATTCCTATTTAGTTTGTACAAATTTATTTTAGCTTAATTGCGAAACAAGTTCTTATAACTTATATTAATCACTCTCTAGACCTCATTCCTGATAGAATCCATCACCACGAGGGAGAGAGAAGAGGCAACGTGGAATTTAAATGCCTTGCCTAAGCGCACAAAGCGTAACGGCTCCAGCGGGGCTCAAACTCTGAACCTTTCGCACCTGAAGTGAACGCACATTCCTGTTTGAGTTCCATGGATGCAAGCAGACGATACTGATGAAGTTACATGTGGCATATGCACACTGACAAAACTTCCAGTCGGCAAGAAAGTTGAAAGGCGAGACACATTTATAACACATCATATATCTACCAAGCTTGTCATAACCTGAATCAAACACAGGGATTCGGCACGTTTGGGGGTACTAGTATATATATTTAAGTACAGGGATTCTACTCTGTGGGATGTCAGATTTCGCATCGATCAGTAAAATGGCCCTATCTGAAACAATTTTGAACAAATCTGTCCAAATATAACGCCTATCCCGAGTCTTTATATTGTTCTTCAAATAAAACACAACTTTAAGCTGCATGCATGTATACTTTGCAAACAATTGCCACAGACATTGGCCATAGCAGGTCACATTTCCATACTAGGACATGGGTTCTGTCAGCAACAACAAAAAATCTTCGACGGGAGAGTTTTAACAGTGAATAACATTATCAATAAAATTGTAGGTTTATTCGGCAAAAATGTACGTCAAAAAGAGATTTCGTAGAATTTTTCAATTTGTTTTGAAAATATTTCAAGCGGCGCAATTCGCGTTGAAACGAGCGTTCTGATTGGATTATTAGAATGTAACTAGATGTTTGTTTTTTTTATGAAGAATAATCATAATCCAATCAGAATGCTCGTTTCAACGCGAACTGCGCCGCTTGAGAAATTTTCACAGGAATGAGGTCTCCAGAGTTATTAATCGAATGTTGTAAAGGCTTGTTTCGTAATCGAGCTGAGCAAAATTTGTATAAGATAATTGCTTATTAATAATTATAGTGACTTGTGTTTTCCAACATATTTACAGCATATATTCAATATAATGTGAACTTTTAACACTCGGCCCAACAGGCCTATAAGCCACCTTATGTTAACAATTTTAAAAAGCGTGAATATGCATCATTGAATAAGTAAATAGACAAAATTTATTACTACAATAAATTTGTTGTTACAGGAAGGACCTGTATGTTAATATGTTAAATACGGTATATTGAATTGCCTTTTCAATATTACCTTTAAAGTATCAAGTTTTATCGACCATTTTGTCAATTGTATTCATATTAGCGTCAATTTCTGCATAATTTATAAGAGTCGTCGTTGTATAGGTTGTCGATAATGGTTGCTACTGTCGATAATGAATGTGTTTTTATGCATACGTTCTGTTATTGCTTCATGTTTTGTGGTTCGCTACATTAATTAAATTCATTATAATAACTATTCTGGGACTCTTTTTTTTGCCATTTTGTATTAGTATGTTGCCTAATAAAGAAAGGAAATTAGTTGACAAAAGAAATTACCCATGCATCACTTTACCTTATTTATAAGACAAGTTTGTATGTATAGGATATAAGCCGAAAACTATCCAATATGTAAAATATTGGACTGTGTGAAGACAGTACCAATATTTTACATATTGGATCCGTATCTTACTTAAAACATTCATTTATATAACAAGATCGTACTAATTAAAAAATTTAATTTCCTGCATGTACGCTTAAGTATTTAATATAATACTCTGGCCTTTAATAATAATGGACTGCAAGTACAAAGTATGACGTCACGACAGTGTTTTAATTATAACTAAAAATTATTGCTGACCAGTATTTGAGTTACGAGCCAGTTCATTTGAATCTACACTTTTTCAAAACCTATTTAGAAGTCTGTGAGTGTTAAAAGGGTTAGACGAAAGGGTTAGGCGAAAATCCTGGAGTTCGAGCCCCACTGGAGCCGTTACGTTTGTGCCCTTAGGCAAGGCATTTAAATTCTACATGCCTCTTCTCTCTCCCTCGTGGCGATGGATTCCATCAGAATGAGGTCTCGATAGTGATTAATATAAGTTGTAAGAACTTGTTTCGCAATCGAGCTAACATTTGTATGAACCAAGTACTGGTTAACCACTGGAGCCTGCTCTGGAAAGGTGTTGTTAGGTAAACTGTCCGCCAGCGATATAGCCCAAAATGGTGCGGATGCAGGCGTAAAACCTGAACAAACAACCAAACAAACAGACAGATGTACTGTCTTTATTGTGTACATGTTTATATGAAGTTAAAACACCATCGTGATATCATACCTTTGTACTTGCAGTCCATTATTATTAATATAGGACTGGTGTCAAAAGGCTAGAATATTATATCAAATCATAGGCCTACCGGTACGAAATTAACAATTTTAATTAATAGGATCTTGTTATATAAGTGTGTGTTTTAAGTAAGATATAAGCCTCAAACAGATCCAATATGTAAACTATTGGTACTATCTTCGGCGCTACGCTCCTCACACTCCAATATTTTACATATTGGATCGTTTTCGGCTTATATCCTATTCATCTAGCCGTTCTTGTAGGAATATATAAATTATGTTGTTTGAGCATGCCTTTTATAAATTTACACATTCTTAAATGGAAGAGTGTATTGTAAACAATGCTCTAACAGAATATCCCTGCTTGTTTCCAATCAGTAGTAGGGTTCCTGAAAATCTTCACTTCGTCTCTTTACGATAAGAACAGTCTGACATTATGTATTTATAACAATGATGTGTCCAGCTTCTATGGCCTTGTGTTCCTCGATCACCACAGTCGGTTTTATGTCATTAGCGCAGTGGTTTGTGCGCTCGCTTCTCACCAATGCAACCCGGGTTCGATCCTCAGGCCGGGAAGTATGTGAGATGGTATGGTGATTGCCAGATCGGACAGGTGGATTTTCTCCATGTACTCCGGTTTCCTCCCACATGAATGACCACATATACGCTTTCATCCGCGCCAACGAGAGTGATTAATATAAATTGTTAGAACTTGCTTCGCAATCGTTGTAAAATAAATAAAGTTTAAACTTTTAGTTTGAGTTCTCCTGGAAGTCGAATTGTTTCGAGTGTGGATTCTATCCAACTGGCTAGAGGCGAATTGGTGGTTGTGTTTGTCGTATTCCAGGCCAATGTGTTGGTTCTGAAACAATAATGCTTATAGGTTCTTCCCACTGGAAAGTTCATGTTCAGGGTTGTCTAATTTTGTCCTTCCCTGGTTTCATATGAGTTTCAATCAAACATTCTTCTGTTACTAGGCAACGGTATAACTTAACATTTGTAGTGAAAGGTTCTTCCCACTGGACAGTTCATGTATCAGGGTTGTCTAATTTTGTCCTTCCCTTGTTACATATGAGTTTAATCAAACATTCTTCTGTTACTAGGCAACAGTATAACCTAACATTTGTAGTGAAAGGTTCTTCCTACTGGAAAGTTCATGTATCAGGGTTGTCTAATTTTGTCCTTCCCTGGTTACATATGAGTTTCAATCAAACATTCTTCTGTTACTAGGCAACAGTATAATTTAACATTTGTAGTAAAGGTAGCAGTTCCATTATGCAAGGCAATATATTTACTATCCAAAATAAGAAGTGGATAACGCTGACTGAAATTATCAAACTGATAGTTTGACCATAGTTACTGTTGCATTGCTTATTGAATGCTTCTACGAGTTTGTTAGTTTAGGTTATACAAATTTATTTTAGCTTAAATGCGTATTTTCACACGTTTTAGCACAGGACCTTATGACGTTACATACACGATGGCGGCCATGAACTGTGGTCGTACGTTGATCCCCGGTCAACATTCTCGAGGTGCTATACAACCATAATAAATTAGGGCATTTATACAAATTTATTTTAGCAGTAGAATAAAACTGAGATATGTTTGCAACATCTGTCTGTTTGTTTGTTTGGTTGGTTGGTTGTTTGTTCGGGTTTTACGCCTGCATCCGCACCATTTTGGGCTATATCGCTGGCGGACAGTTTACCTAACAACACCTTTCCAGAGCAGGCTCCAGCGGTTAACCAGTACATACAAATTTTAGCTCGATTGCAAAACAAATTCTTACAACTTATATTACTCACTCTCGAGACCTCATTCCTGATGGAATCCATCGCCATGAGGGAGAGAGAAGAGGCAATGTGAATTTAAATGCATTGCATAAGGGCACAATCGTAACGACTCCAGTGGGGCTCGAACTCCGGGCATTCATTTTGCACCTCACAAGTTTGTTCAAGTCAGTTCAGTTCTGATCCATTACTAAATACTGCAGGACTCTCAGAAATGGTTCACAATCAGTACAGTTCCGATACATTTCTTATTGAATGCTCCTCGGAATTTGTCAAAAGTTATTCCATTCCGATACATTTCTTATTGAATGTTTCATTGGAATTTGTCAAAAGTTATTCCGTCACGATACATTGCTTATTGAATGTTTCATTGGAATTTGTCAAAAGTTATTCCGTCACGATACATTTCTTATTGAATGTTTCATTGGAATTTGTCAAAAGTTATTCCATTCTGATACATTTCTTATTGAATGTTTCATTGGAATTTGTCAAGAGTTATTCCGTCACGATACATTGCTTATTCAATGCTCCTCGGAATTTGTCAAATTCATTACTTATTGGATGATCTTCCATATTCGTCTGGTTCAAAATTAGCTATACTGATACATTTAAAGCAATTCCGATATTTACTTATTGGATGACCCTCGGAAGTGGTTCCAAATCTGCTATACTGATACGATGCTTATTGGCTGACCTTCAGAATTGGGTCAAATCAGTTAATTTCTGATACATTTAACTTATTGAATGCTCCTCGGAATTGGGTCAAATCAGTTTAGTTCTGATACATTTAACTTATTGAATGCTCCTCAGAATTGGGTCAAATCAGTTTAGTTCTGATACAATTAACTTATTGAATGCTCCTCGGAATTGGGTCAAATCAGTTTAGTTCTGATACATTTAACTTATTGAATGCTCCTCGGAATTGGGTCAAATCAGTTTAGTTCTGATACATTTAACTTATTGAATGCTTCTCGGAATTGGGTCAAATCAGTTTAGTTCTGATACATTTAACTTATTGAATGCTCCTCGGAATTGGGTCAAATCAGTTTAGTTCTGATATATTTAACTTATTGAATGCTCCTCGGAATTGGGTCAAATCAGTTTAGTTCTGATACATTTAACTTATTGAATGCTCCTCGGAATTGGGTCAAATCAGTTTAGTTCTGATACATTTAACTTATTGAATGCTCCTCGGAATTGGGTCAAATCAGTTTAGTTCTGATACATTTAACTTATTGAATGCTCCTCAGAATTGGGTCAAATCAGTTAATTTCTGATACATTTAACTTATTGAATGCTCCTCGGAATTGGGTCAAATCATTTATTTCTGATACATTTAACTTATTGAATGCTCCTCAGAATTGGGTCAAATCAGTTAATTTCTGATACATTTAACTTATTGAATGCTCCTCGGAATTGGTTCAAAATCAGTTTAGTTCTGTTATCATCACAAAATAATCCTCCAGAGTTCTATAGATATTCGATAAAGGTTTTTCTTGATGATAATTTAAGCTTGTGGTGTCTCATGATTGTGATCATGACAGGTATTTATCAGTGAAGAAGCATTCATCTTGTCACAACCTCTGCATTGAACCCAATGAAATATATCCCATTATTTTATTGAAAATTCGTTATAAATAATATTAATAATTGTACGAGGTCTCGTGTCGGTGCTTTACACCGTGCATGTAAAAGAACTAGATGAGATTCTGGAATGGGTCTCTGTCTGTATCATTTCACTTTCCTCCAAAAATCTAAAATGACTAATCTCTTCAGGAGGCGTCGCTCATATGGGCAACTGGTAGCGACGATAAATAAACGTAAAACACACAATTAATATTTTAGCACCAAGTTATGTAGTCTTCAATGATTTTTTAGCTTCCTTCTTGCACCAGTTATTTGAACTACCTTGTTGGTAGACTTCAGTGTTTGTCCGTATTTGTCTATATCTTTTGTTATGACCTCTTGTACTTGAGCCAGTTGGTGTTAGCAGGTGTTGTGGGTCTATGTCGATATGTTGTCAACAAATCTTGTACACCATGCTAAGTTTAAACTTTATTTATTTTACAACGATTGCGAAACGAATTTTAACAACTTATATTAATCACTCTTGTTGGCGCGGATGAAAGCGTAAATGTGGTCATTCGTGTTGGAGGAAACCGGAGTACCCGGAGAAAACCCACCTGTCTGATCTGGCGACCACCGTACCATCTCACTTATTTCCCGGTCCAAGGATCGAACCCGGGTTGCATTGGTGAAAAGCGGGCTAGTGGGGGCTCTGTGACGTCGATGAGCAAGACTTAGTGTGTCCCAGCTAAGCTCATGAAGCATGGTTGAGTTGCTGCTTGTCCTGCTGTTGTCATTCTTCACGAACATTGCTGCTCTGCGTTGGACCATTTCTAGCTGGTTGATAGATCTGTGCAGAGAAGGGTAAAGTAAACTCTAATGTTGGCCTGTGGATGACTGGGTTCTATGATGCTGCGGAGGAAGGCCATGGGTGAAATTTGCCTTTATATGTCCCTGCTGGGAGGCATTTATTTTTTGCACTGTCCATGTCCGTCTGTCCGTCCGTCCGAGTCAATATTTCCAGTCCTGGCTGGTATTTTTTATTATGGACAAACATTTTAATGTACCCAAAACTGAGTGAAAGAAATTGACCGTTACGGTACTCAATACTGAGTGAAAGAAATTGACCGTTACGGCACTCAAAACTGAGTGAAAGAAATTGACCGTTACGGTACTCAAAACTGAGTGAAAGAAATTGACCGTTACGGTACTCAAAACTGAGTGAAAGAAATTGACCGTTATGGTACTCAAAACTGAGTGAAAGAAATTGACCGTTACGGTACTCAAAACTGAGTGAAAGAAATTGACCGTTACGGTACTCAAAACCGAGTGAAAGAAATTGACCGTTACGGTACTCAAAACCGAGTGAAAGAAATTGACCGTTGAGTGAAAGAAATTGACCGTTACGGTACTCAAAACTGAGTGAAAGAAATTGACCGTTACGGTACTCAAAACTGAGTGAAAGAAATTGACCGTTACGGTACTCAAAACTGAGTGAAAGAAATTGACCGTTACGGTACTCAAAACTGAGTGAAAGAAATTGACCGTTACGGTACTCAAAACTGAGTGAAAGAAATTGACCGTTACGGTACTCAAAACTGAGTGAAAGAAATTGACCGTTACGGTACTCAAAACCGAGTGAAAGAAATTGACCGTTACGGTACTCAAAACCGAGTGAAAGAAATTGACCGTTACGGTACTCAAAACTGAGTGAAAGAAATTGACCGTTACGGTACTCAAAACTGAGTGAAAGAAATTGACCGTTACGGTACACAAAACCGAGTGAAAGAAATTGACCGTTACGGTACTCAAAACCGAGTGAAAGAAATTGACCGTTACGGTACTCAAAACTGAGTGAAAGAAATTGACCGTTACGGTACTCAAAACTGAGTGAAAGAAATTGACCGTTGCGGTACTCATAACTGAGTGAAAGAAATTGACCGTTACGGTACTCAAAACTGAGTGAAAGAAATTGACCGTTACGGTACTCAAAACAGCAACTTGGCTATACCATATGAATATTCGTACAGGTTAAATTGCACTAACAATACAATTACGACTTATTATATATTATTAGCAGTCGGTGCTTGTTGTCTATTGGCAGAGGTAATATAAGTATTCAAGCTTTGATTGTAATCTATGATTGGCAGTGATACATTGTTACAAATAGTTGCAAAACAAAATTATCTATAAATAAAAGATAGGGTGAATAATTAGTGGGGATATATCTATGGCACTGAGATATATCTATGGCACGGAGATATATATATGGCATGGAGATATATCTATGGCATGGAGATATATCTATGGCACAGAGATATATCTATGGCACAGAGATATATCTATGGCACGGAGATATATCTATGGCATAGAGATATATCTATGGCATGGAGATATATCTATGGCACGGAGGTATATCTATGGCACAGAAATATATCTATGGCACGGAGATATATCTATGACACGGATATATATATCTCTATGGCATGGAGATATATCTATGGCACAGATATTAATCTATGGTATGGAGGTATATCTATGGCATGGAGATATATCTATGGCATGGGGATATATCTATGGCACAGAGATATATCTATGGCACAGAGATATATCTATGGCACAGATATATCTCTATGACACAGATATTACTCTATGGCATGGACATATATCTCTATGGCACAGAGATATATATATGGCACAGATATATATCTATGGCACAGATATTACTCTATGGCACAGATATTACTCTATGGCATGGACATATATCTCTATGGCACAGAGATATATCTATGGCACGGATATTACTCTATGGCACATAGATATATATATGGCACAGATATATATCTATGGCACAGATATTACTCTATGGCACGGAGATATATCTCTATGGCACTAAACTTGGAAGTTTGTGTTTGCGTGTTACAGGCATTATGTATATCTCTGTGCAATGAAGTAGTTCAATAATATTTAACATACCTTAATCTATAAATGATTTAAATATATCAATTGATGTTCCTACACCAGAGATTTGGACTAGCGGATCAAAGAATTTGCTAATGTGGGGATGGCGCTGACTGGCATTATAGAATATCCAACGGCATGATTCCCATAATATTGTTTATTGGATGGCATTTTGCCTTTGGTGCGGATATTTGGGGGGGGGTTAAGACTGCCGCCGGATCTGCTTGTGATTTCATGAAGCAGGAGATTGGATTATTGAACTCCCAAGTTTCTACTGCTATTCCCCGTATTGTCCTGTGTTGCCCTGTTCAGCTATTCCCCGTATTGTCCTGGGTTGCCCTGTCCAACTATTCCCGTATTGTCCTGTGTTGCCCTGTTCAGCTATTCCCGTATTGTCTGTGTTGCCCTGTCCAGCTATTCCCGTATTGTCCTGTGTTGCCCTGTCCAACTATTCCCTGTATTGTCCTGTGTTGCCCTGTCCAACTATTCCCTGTATTGTCCTGTGTTGCCCTGTCCAGCTATTCCCCGTATTGTCCTGTGTTGCCCTGTCCAGCTATTCCCTGTATTGTCCTGTGTTGCCATGTCCAGCTATTCCCTGTATTGTCCTGTGTTGCCCTGTCCAGCTATTCCTGTATTGTCCTGTGTTGCCCTGTCCAACTATTCCCTGTATTGTCCTGTGTTGCCCTGTCCAACTATTCCCCGTATTGTCCTGGGCAACCTGTCCAGCTATTCCCCATATTGTCCTGGGCAACCTGTCCAGCTATTCCCCGTATTGTCATGGGTTTCCCAGTTCAGCTATTAACTGTAGTGTCCCGTACATAATTGTATGGGAAGTTGAGTCACAATTTCTGGCCTTTTCACTTCAACTTGCTCTGTGGTAGATTATTAGGGATTTCATTGACCTTTCCTGTCCCCTCTATTGACTGATTCCCATGTTATTCATGGTTTTATGGGTTTGTGACCTTCGCTGCCCATCTGTACCTTATTCATCGACATATACGTTCACTCATTCAGGAGAGATAATTACAGCAGAAATCATGGCTTCAACCATAATGCAGTTCTCTCCCTTTAGTTGTATTAATGTTCATTTGTTTTGTTTGTACAGCAGCCATATTATGTTTATATTGAGCTGATGGTTGATGATGAGTGAGCCGGGTGTGATACCCTATTGTTGTATTGAGAGAGTGACTCGGGTGTGATACCCTATTGTTGTATTGAGAGAGTGACTCGGGTGTGATACCCTATTGTTGTATTGAGAGAGTGACTCGGGTGTGATACCCTATTGTTGTATTGAGAGAGTGACTCGGGTGTGATACCCTATTGTTGTATTGAGAGAGTGACTCGGGTGTGATACCCTATTGTTGTATTGAGAGAGTGACTCGGGTGTGATACCCTATTGTGTTGTATTGAGAGAGTGACTCGGGTGTGATACCCTATTGATGTTGTATTGAGAGAGTGACTCGGGTGTGATACCCTATTGTTGTATTGAGAGAGTGACCCGGGTGTGATACCCTATTGTTGTGTATTGAGAGAGTGACCCGGGTGTGATACCCTGAGAGTGACCGGGTGTGAACCCTATTGTTGCTGTATTGAGAGAGTGACCCGGGTGTGATACCCTATTGTTGTTGTATTGAGAGAGTGACCCGGGTGTGATACCCTATTGTTGTTGTATTGAGAGAGTGACCCGGGTGTGATACCCTATTGTTGTTGTATTGAGAGAGTGACTCGGGTGTGATACCCTAATGTTGTTGTATTGAGAGAGTGACTCGGGTGTGATACCCTATTGTTGTATTGAGAGAGTGACTCGGGTGTGATACCCTATTGTTGTATTGAGAGAGTGACTCGGGTGTGATACCCTATTGTTGTAGAGAGAGTGACTCGGGTGTGATACCCTATTGTTGTATTGAGAGAGTGATCGGGTGTGATACCCTATTGTTGTATTGAGAGAGTGACTCGGGTGTGATACCCTATTGTTGTTGTATTGAGAGAGTGACTCGGGTGTGATACCCTATTGTTGTATTGAGAGAGTGACCCGGGTGTGATACCCTATTGATGTTGTATTGAGAGAGTGACCCGGGTGTGATACCCTATTGTTGCTGTATTGAGAGAGTGACCCGGGTGTGATACCCTATTGTTGTGTATTGAGAGAGTGACCCGGGTGTGATACCCTATTGTTGTATTGAGAGAGTGACCGGGTGTGATACCCTATTGTTGTTGTATTGAGAGAGTGACCGGGTGTGATACCCTATTGTTGTATTGAGAGTGAGCGGGTGTGATACCCTATTGTTGTATTGAGAGAGTGACCCGGGTGTGATACCCTATTGTTGTTGTATTGAGAGAGTGACCCGGGTATGATACCCTATTGTTGTATTGAGAGAGTGACTCGGGTGTGATACCCTATTGTTGTATTGAGAGAGTAACTCGG
>CM026386.1:25112699-25179052 GCA_014843695.1 Archivesica marissinica | reverse complement strand
TGCTGTTGTGCGAACACGGAGACAAGATGTTACGGTAACTAACAGAGTAAATGCTGTTGTGCGAACACGGAGACAAGATGTTACGGTAACTAACAGAGTAAATGCTGTTGTGCGAACACGAAGACAAGATATTACGGTAACTAACAGAGTAAATGCTGTTGTGCGAACACGGAGACACGGAGACAAGATATTACGGTAACTAACAGAGTAAATGCTGTTGTGCGAACACGGAGACAAGATGTTACGGTAACTAACAGAGTAAATGCTGTTGTGCGAACACGGAGACAAGATGTTACGGTAACTAACAGAGTAAATGCTGTTGTGCGAACACGGAGACAAGATGTTACGGTAACTAACAGAGTAAATGCTGTTGTGCGAACACGAAGACAAGATATTACGGTAACTAACAGAGTAAATGCTGTTGTGCGAACACGGAGACAAGATGTTACGGTAACTAACAGAGTAAATGCTGTTGTGCGAACACGGAGACAAGATGTTACGGTAACTAACAGAGTAAATGCTGTTGTGCGAACACGGAGACAAGATGTTACGGTAACTAACAGAGTAAATGCTGTTGTGCGAACACGAAGACAAGATGTTACGGTAACTAACAGAGTAAATGCTGTTGTGCGAACACGGAGACAAGATGTTACGGTAACTAACAGAGTAAATGCTGTTGTGCGAACACGGAGACAAGATGTTACGGTAACTAACAGAGTAAATGCTGTTGTGCGAACACGAAGACAAGATGTTACGGTAACTAACAGAGTAAATGCTGTTGTGCGAACACGGAGACAAGATGTTACGGTAACTAACAGAGTAAATGCTGTTGTGCGAACACGGAGACAAGATGTTACGGTAACTAACAGAGTAAATGCTGTTGTGCGAACACGGAGACAAGATGTTACGGTAACTAACAGAGTAAATGCTGTTGTGCGAACACGGAGACAAGATGTTACGGTAACTAACAGAGTAAATGCTGTTGTGCGAACACGGAGACAAGATGTTACGGTAACTAACAGAGTAAATGCTGTTGTGCGAACACGAAGACAAGATATTATGGTAACTAACAGAGTAAATGCTGTTGTGCGAACACGGAGACAAGATGTTACGGTAACTAACAGAGTAAATGCTGTTGTGCGAACACGAAGACAAGATGTTACGGTAACTAACAGAGTAAATGCTGTTGTGCGAACACGGAGACAAGATGTTACGGTAACTAACAGAGTAAATGCTGTTGTGCGAACACGGAGACAAGATGTTACGGTAACTAACAGAGTAAATGCTGTTGTGCGAACACGGAGACAAGATGTTACGGTAACTAACAGAGTAAATGCTGTTGTGCGAACACGGAGACAAGATGTTACGGTAACTAACAGAGTAAATGCTGTTGTGCGAACACGGAGACACGGAGACACGGAGACAAGATATTACGGTAACTAACAGAGTAATGCTGTTGTGCGACACGGAGACAAGATGTTACGGTAACTAACAGAGTAAATGCTGTTGTGCGAACACGGAGACAAGATGTTACGGTAACTAACAGAGTAAATGCTGTTGTGCGAACACGGAGACAAGATGTTACGGTAACTAACAGAGTAAATGCTGTTGTGCGAACACGGAGACAAGATGTTACGGTAACTAACAGAGTAAATGCTGTTGTGCGAACACGAAGACAAGATATTATGGTAACTAACAGAGTAAATGCTGTTGTGCGAACACGGAGACAAGATGTTACGGTAACTAACAGAGTAAATGCTGTTGTGCGAACACGGAGACAAGATGTTACGGTAACTAACAGAGTAAATGCTGTTGTGCGAACACGGAGACAAGATGTTACGGTAACTAACAGAGTAAATGCTGTTGTGCGAACACGGAGACAAGATGTTACGGTAACTAACAGAGTAAATGCTGTTGTGCGAACACGAAGACAAGATAGTACGGTAACTAACAGAGTAAATGCTGTTGTGCGAACACGGAGACACGGAGACAAGATATTACGGTAACTAACAGGATACTTTTGAGGTAAGTGTTTTATTGTACACATACTTGCGGTCTCACTATTTACCGACTAGAACCGTCTAGAGCCGACTAGAACCTTCTAGAGCCGACTAGAGGTTATTTAATAAACAAAATTGCCGACCAGAAGAAATATATCAAACATTATAAATTATATACATAAGGCCATACAACTCAAATTGTATTAATTTCATCCTGCTATAAAGCCGTATTGACCATTATTCATTCACCAGACAGCACCGACTAGAGATTCTGGCCGCCATTTTGAAATGCCGACCGGAGAATAGAAGGGGAGATAGCTCGTACAATATGCGGAAGATCATAGGTTGTCTATCTTTTCAATTGGCGGACTATTGAATATAATTATGTACAGACTAGAGATATATATTTTTTAATTGATATGATCGTTTTATGCCGCGATACAAGGAGATACAAGTATATAGGACTATATATAGCCTTGATAGTGACAGGTGTCATTTTAAAACTTGCTTGGAATGACGTAACAAAATCATAATGCTTATGTATAGTATCAAGCATAGCATGTATCATAGTGTTCTTAAAAAACAAAACAAACACGCACAGACGCTTGTGGTCTGGACAAATGTTTGCGGGTTCAATACCACAAAACATTTTTTGTGAGGGAGAAAACATCGTATCCGTTCCGATGTACTGTTATGAAGCACATTTGTTGTCCTTGTAGAGGAAATATGTTGTGACTAATTACACTTCACATTGCGATCAGCGTTTCAGCACGTGTTTCAATCTATATAGGGTTTGCCGACATCATGAACTGTAAATGGCTGTCTAGACACAAAGGGAGATCATAAATGTTATACCCCTCTCACTGCATAAACCATTATCTATATGATCGTAACAACTACAGCTGAGCGCGAAATCCGGGCCTCTCACACCTGGAGTAACGAGCTAGCACTGCGCTATATACCCGTATCTATAGGTAACCAATTGTATGGATACGCCCCACGCAACTCGGACATATATATCGATGCAGGTACACGGTCAACCCGTACCCTAGTCAACTCGACACTCGATCTCTTACGTGTGGCATCCGTGGTCCAGTGGTAGAGCGTCGGATTTGGATGGGACGTTAAACCGAGGTCTCGTGTCGGTGATGTACACCGTGCACGTAAAAGGACTTGAGGAGATTCTGGAATGGGTATCTGTCTGTATCATTGCACTATCCTCCAAAAATCTAAAATTACTAATCTCTTCAGGAGGCGTTGCTCATAGAGGCAGCCGGTAGCGACGATAAATAAACGTAAAACACACAAACAATGACCTTATTGTAAGAGTAAATCATCTGAGGTCGATAGTGTGTGTTTTACGTTTATTTATCGTCGCTACAGGTTTCCCATATGAGCGACGCCTCCTGAAGAGATTAGTAATTTTAGAATTTTGGAGGAAAGTGCAATGACAGAGATACATTCCAGAATCTCCTCAAGTCCTTTTACGTACACGGTGTACAGCACCGACACGAGACCTCGGTTTAACGTCCCATCTGAAAGACTGTTAATTATATTAGGGTCAGACGGGGGGATCGAACCTGCGATCCATGGATTACAAGTCCAGCGTGTTACCATTGGACTACAGATCCGTCTGATGAGGTCGATAGATTAAGTGGGGCAGACTTATATGTGTTTTGTTTGTTTAATCCTCTAAACCATTGGCAAGTAGAATGTAGCCTACAGGGTGGAGATTTGTTGTTCGCCTATACAAACAACATGCTTGCTTATAGAAACATTAGTATCACGGATTATAAAGGTTTGTCCCCCCGGGGTTGTAATAATAACCATCCATAGCAACGACCAGCTGGACGCTGTACATTTTAGTAAAGGGTGTTAGTAATGTTGTTCTTTAAATATGCCGCATTCATTTAATCTAATGACATACAAGTTAATTTATTCAATTAGGCATAATATAACGGTAAACATGGATTGAATTGGAAAATATCCGAAATTGGACATTTAGTTTTACGAATTTTAAACCTGTGTATTACCTGTTATCCCTGTGTTGAAAAATGGAACGTCCCAACTCACTATATAAGAAAACTACTGGGCTATTTTCGTCGCTTATAAATATGGTTATAAATATTTCTATATTTATAACCTCCTATAACATTTCTATATTTATAACCTCCTATAACATTTCTATATTTATAACCTCCTAGCGTCTTATTTGCATCTCGATAGTTATACAAGTATCAGATCATGTTCCGACCTATCCTACGATGTGTGTTTGCAGCGATCTCAGCCTGGGTGTATGGTAAGTTATGTTTTATTTACTTTAGGGACTGTTGTCATTATTAATTTTATCGTCGCGGATGGAGGGGGGGGGGGGTATTTTCCCAAGACTTATGTTGCATGATGACTTTCCATGATACGTGTACATGTAGTGTGTTTTCTTCTCCTACTCATCAATCATGTTCTGATTAGTATTGAGAGATCAGTGTGTTGTGGCGGAGAGTAGACCACCAGCATTTCCTCGGTAAAAACCAGCACTCGACTCCAACGACTTCAAAAGCTATTACACAGCTTATAATAATTGTATGTACCATGCAGGATGCTGACAGTAAATAAAATTGGTTTGATTTGATTTGTAAGCGACTGACAACTTGCTCACATAAGCCTATCGCCATTTATCAGTTGTCCCTGATAGGGAGCAAACCTGCAGTTCTGATGACAGCGGTGAAAGGCTAGTTTGAGCGCTTGAGACCAGTCGGCCACGAAGGCTCTATCTAGTTCTGTAATGTTATAGAAATTTATCTGTGTAATAAAATGTTATTCTACTGGTTGAAAGCAACGGAATAACACATTATTTCTCACTGGTTTGTATGTGTGGTACCTAACCACTGCATGTTGAAATGTTGTCAACGCGAACGTTTTCAGACTCAATCCGTCAGTGACATCATTAATGACGTCTTATATGACATCATTTAATGTCATCTAAGCATGAGTTCTCGCGCCAATAGCGCACAGTTATATGTTTCAAAACTGTTAAGGAACATGTGACAGCGCAGTTGTAGCGCGTTAGATTCATGTGCAAAAGGCCCAGAATTCACGCCAGGCAAGGCATTTAAATTCCACATTGACTCCTCTCTCTCGTAGCGATGGATTCCATCAGGAACGAGGTCTCGAAAGAGATAAATATATCGTCTCTTGACATGTTTTCCATATGTACATGTTTTCGATACTTTTCGTCTCGTGCATTTAAATTGGACCGGAAATACAATGATGTCATGGTACAGGGTGTCTTAAAAACAAACAGCCATACCTTGTAGGTTTTTACTAAGAGAACTTGTGAAGAATATTAATATCTTCAATACCGTCATTTAACTTTCATGGGTTATTAGTATTATTACTATTACATGCCAGACTAACGCCATGTGTCCCTAAGTACAGGATATACTCACCTACTGCCATGACAAATGTCTACCAGATAGTTAGGGACCTTAATGAAAATGCTGGTCTGTGGTCAGACGCAACATTTATTTGATGAATTCATATGTCCCTACCATGACAACTACACTGAGAAATAGACTTAAAATTTGAATACAGATCCAGAATGACCCCATAGCTATGTTGTTATTATTAATTACATGTGTTAGGTTACATTTAACAGTAACTATACAATGATACTCTTCATTTTAGAGGGTATCGATAATGTCAATATTTTAAATGGCGGCTGGCTGTAACCTATTGTGTTTAATTTAGTATAATGTGTTGTTTCGATGGTCATTATTTTTTATAATGATATGGATAAATGGAAATGAATTAATTGAAAGATAATGTATGTGTGGGACTACTTTCCAGAGCAACAATGCTTATGTTATAAAAAACCAGTCAATCAATGATAAGTTGTAAAAATGGTTTCGCAATCAAACTAAAATAAATTTCCATAAACTAAGGAACATTTTCTGATAGAGTGTGACGCTAACCAAGTATAATTGAACATAAAACAACTATTTTTGATCGCAATTCTTGCATATGATTGTGAATGGCATGCTTACATGTTGCCGAAAGCAGACAAACACTCGCAATTCTTGCAGATGAGTGTGAATTGTCAAGGTGTGAGGAATATATCTTGTATATATGACTAGATTGTGACAAGATGTTTTATATCATTGTAGAGGTTGACGTGGCAGAGGAGGGAGACCAGTCGTGCAGCGACGTGGTAGTGATGGACCAGCCTGACAGCGACGTGGTAGTGGCGGACAAGCCTGACAGTGACGTGAGGGTGGACCAGCCTGACAGTGACGTGGTGGTGGACCAGTCGTGCAGCGCCGTGGTAGTGGTGGACCAGTCGTGCAGCGCCGTGGTGGTGGTGGACCAGCCTGACAGTGACGTGGTGGTGGACCAGTCAGGTAGCGACCTCGTAGTAGACGTTCCTGTGGAGGTTATGGATCAGCCAACCGTTGAGGACGATGACGTGGATAGTAAGGCTCCCATGTTTAAGATCAGTTCATGAACATAAATAATAAATGTTTCCTTTAATAGCAGGATTTACTACACTATGATGCAGCAACATCATCATACTGGAGACAACCATATAGCACTATGATGCAGCAACATCATCATACTGGAGACAACCATATATCACTATGATGCAGCAACATCATCATACTGGAGACAACCATATAACACTATGATGCAGCAACATCATCATACTGGAGACAACCATATAACACTATGATGCAACAACATCACACTGGAGATAACCATATAACACTATGATGCAGCAACATCACACTGGAGATAACCATATAGCACTATGATGCAACAACATCACACTGGAGATAACCATATAACACTATGATGCAGCAACATCATCATACTGGAGACAACCATATACCACTATGATGCAACAACATCACACTGGAGATAACCATATAACACTATGATGCAACAACATCACATTGGAGATAACCATATAACACTATGATGCAACAACATCACACTGGAGATAACCATATAACACTATGATGCAACAACATCACATTGGAGATAACCATATAACACTATGATGCAACAACATCACACTGTCATCCAATCTTAATCCAAGTTTATAATGTCAAGGTCAAGTTTGATCGATGTATCATATTGCATAATAACCACACAATTTCACACACAAACTGACATAATGTCAAGGTCAAGTTTGATAGACATATCTAGTTCCAAAATAACACAATTTCACACAACTGTTCAGTGACATAATGTCAAGGTCAAGTTTGATAGACATATCTAGTTCCAAAATAACACAATTTCACACAACTGTTCAGTGACATAATGTCATGGTCACGGTTGATAAGACAAATCTAATTGCCAAATGACACACACTTTCAATGGTTACAGTAAAGTTAGAGTAGTTTTTCATTGAAGCGTGACTGTATCGCTATTGAATTATTTTGTTCAAATGGGGCCACAGTAATCAAATACTAACTAACTAATACGTTTATTTAAAGTCGCCACCGCATAAATGCATTTGGGCGACTGAGTTTTCTAAGAAAATTAAAATACTCATCATCTAAAAGTGATGGTTTTGTCTATCGCAATTATAATAACTAGATGTTTAGTGGGCTATGAGGGCTGTTGTAATCTCAGTGTGTGTTCTGTTTTCATATCTCCAACTGTCGCTCACACAAGAATCAAATACTAGATCTCTTTTTTAGTTTTAAACACATTTATTTTAGCTCGCTTGCGAAACAAGTTCTCACAACTTATATTAATCACTCTCGAGACCTCATTCCTGATGGAATCCATCGCCGCTAGGGATAGGGAGTAGGCAAGGTTTAATTTGAATACCTTGCATAAGGGCACACTCGTAATGGCTCCCGTGGAGTTCGAACTCTGGGCCTTTTGCACCTGAAGCGAACACGCTACCACGGCGTTGTCACGACTTCCACTATGTCTCTAAATCAACGTACATGATACTTCGATAGTTTTTCTAAGTTTTTCTCAGTATCCAACTGTGGCCAAATATAATCTGTTGTAGTACAACAACTTGTGCATATTGATTCAAATGGATGTAGCGGGTTTCATGATCCATGGTGAGCGATTTAGAGAGTTTAGGTCCACAAGTTCATTGAAGGATGGAAGCAAACAATGTGTCGAGTAGTCCCCCAAACTTTCAATGAATGTTCTGCAAGTTTAAATATATATATTCATGAAACTCAATTATATTTTCCTTGCCACTTAAAGCAGTCTTTTCTATTTCCAGGTGCTGATCAGTTCCAGGAGTTGTTCAGGCGTAAGGAGGAGGCTGACGATGGGGTTGTCATCACAGAGGATGTCCCATCTGTAGATGAGACAGAATCTGATGATGATGGTCTGGTGGGGCCTGTTCCAGTGCATGAAGACCAATGTGTGTTTCTGGACCAGTCTGTGGATGTAGGTCTGTTGTGGGAACCTCAGTTGTTCCTGGCTGATGAGGTTGTCCCTGTCGTTGACGTGGTTGTCCCTGTCCCTGGGGTTGATCTGCCCCTGCTTGATCTCCCCGCAGGTATACTGGAACCTGTTTCAGTAGACGTCCTGATCGGCTACAGATCTCCTGGGACTGAACAGTTATTCAAGTCTTGGTTCATGCACTTCCCTGCCCATCGTCAGACTCCTGGAGGTGGAAGATGTTATCAAGAGGAAACTGGATTATTTGGTAACTTATTATTAAATGTAGAAAATGAAAATAAATGTATATGTAATAGTTTAGGTAACTTGAGGATTGAATCTTACAGTGCACATTGTAAACTAGGTATTATACACAGCTTGCTACTATATCTACGTTCTTTGTTGCTGGGACTTAAAAGTCACACCAACAGTTTAGGTCATAATAGCGACTGTCCAGCAATTTATGATAGAGGTATACCATGGGTGATCTCCCTTTGCACTTCTACTGTAGGATAACCTTGTAACATGGGAACTCGCGATCCAGTTAATACAGACATTTAAATATACATCATAATAATTCTTCACAACTTCTGTAACTTTGGACACCGAAGGCAAGGGTTGGTTTTAACAAATTCTAGAGTTTATTGGTTATTCCGTATTATAGATGAATGAATTATGTATGAAACATCATTAAGGTATGAATTTAAAAAATCGGGTCCAGGTTTTCTGCATGTAAATACTACTACTACTGATAGTTAGTATTGATAATCACACACACAGATGAATGTTCAGCAGGTGAACAAGTATCTCTTGATCAATCTGACATGTATACCTTCTCCATCAAGCGTTCAGGGCTTTGTGATACTAGTGGGTTATCAGGAGAGTTTATTATAAAATATTTAGTTTATTAAATGCACTAAGTGTATTCATTGGAATGTGAAGTCATTTAAAGTACCCAAAGACCCTGGACTGCTTGAGGTACAACATAACATGTTTTTTTCTCACCCCATGGCTGCAGGCATACACATTTTTAATCACAAGTTTATCAATACTACAACTCATGGTATGATTGTTTTTTGCATGGAACCTAGAGCGGAGTCTGACATGCTAAAACAACACATTACAGTAAATAATGAACTAGCTGTATTGTTTTGAATGGCAAGAACAGATTTGTTTTGCACACGTTATTAACTTAGGAATAAATCCAAATGCAAGATTCTTTGACATTAAAAGTGACTGTTTAAAACATTCAGTGTATAACCATAAATTGTACTAATGCAAGATGCTTTGAAATTAAACGTGATTGTTTAAAACATTCAGTGTATAATCATAAATTATACTAATGCGAGATGCTTTGACATTAAATGTGATTGTTTAAAACATTCAGTGTATAACCATAACTTGTACTAATACAAGATTCTTTGACATTAAATGTTCGCTGGTTTACTAGTACTGGTAACCATGGTTTATCGTCGTTGGTTTACTGGTACTGGTAACTAATAGTTTATCGTCTCTAGTTTACTGGTAACCATGGTTTATCGTCGCTTGTTTACTGGTACTGGTAACCATGGTTTATCGTAGCATGTTTACTGGTACTGGTAACCATGGCTTATCGTCGCTGGTTTACTTGTACTGGTAACCATGGTTTATCGTCGCTGGTTTACTGGATTTCTAACCATGGTTTATCGTCGCTTGTTTACTGGTACTGGTAACCATGGTTTATCGTCGCTGGTTTATTTGTAACCATGGTTTATTGTCGCTGGTCTACTGGTAACCATGGTTTATCGTCGCTGGTTTACTGGTAACCATGGTTTATCGTCGCTGGTTTACTGGTACTTGTAACCATGGTTTATCGTCGCTGGTTTACTGGTAACCACGGTTTATCGTCGCTGGTTTACTGGTACTGGTAACCATGGTTTATCGTCGCTGGTTTACTGGTACTTGTAACCATGGTTTATCGTCGTTGGTTTACTGGTACTGGTAACCATGGTTTATCATCGCTGGTTTACTGGTACTGGTAACCATGGTTTATCGTCGCTGGTTTACTGGTACTTGTAACCATGGTTTATCGTCGCTGGTTTACTGGTACTTGTAACCATGGTTTATCGTCGTTGGTTTACTGGTACTGGTAACCATGGTTTATCATCGCTGGTTTACTGGTACTTGTAACCATGGTTTATCGTCGCTGGTTTACTGGTACTTGTAACCATGGTTTATCGTCGCTTGTTTACTGGTACTGGTAACCATGGCTTATCGTCGCTGGTTTACTGGTACTGGTAACCATGGTTTATCTTCGCTTGTTTACTGGTACTGGTAACCATGGTTTATCGTCGCTGGTTTACTGGTAACCATGGTTTATCATCGCTGGTTTACTTGTAACCATGGTTTATTGTCGCTGATTTACTGGTAACCATGGTTTATCGTCGCTGGTTTACTGGTACTGGTAACCACGATTTATCGTCGCTGGTTTACTGGTAACCATGGTTTATCGTCACTTGTTTACTGGTACTGGTAACCATGGTTTATCGTCGCTGGATTACTGGTACTAGTAACCATGGCTTATCGTCGCTGGTTGGCTTCAGCTAATGGCTAAGTTTTTGTGCTGAAAGAGGGAGTTAAACCCATATTAAGTCTAAGATGCCAAGATCATGTTTGTATAACAAAGTAATGACTGATTGCTTAATTCCCTATGTGTTCACAACAATTAGTTTAATCTGGAGATGTCTGCCATATATAGTAGGGACGTTCACTTCCAGTCATACCATCTTTGACTGCGGAGACATAAATATTCAGAACACTATTCTGACGTCTTTCGACTGTTTTCCAGGTATGTGCATTTTCTATGATTGTACTTATTTTTGCTGTACTATTCTGCAAATTGTTGATTATAAATTCACATATACTTTACATACACACACTATTTGACACTAATGAACTTTACCCCCCCCCCCTGCTTATTTTGACCAGTAACCTCGTATTTTGGTGGTGAAGAATCCATTTCATATTTAGTTTGTATCTTGGTATAATTCTGTTACTGTTACCAATTTGATATTATATTTTAGTGATAATACGTCTATTTTTGACCTTTGACCTCATTTTCGGAGGTCAGGAATTGGTTCCATGGGTCAGTAATTATACTATGTCATCTTCTTTCGTAATCCTGTGCATTTTGGCACCAAGATCATCTATATACCATATTGTGTTGCTGAAATACAATTTTATATGATTTAGGCCGACGTCAATGACCTTTGACCTCTAATAAAACGTTTCCCCACCCAACCCCTATCCCTCCTCACTTTTGTTTGGGTAGTTGTCCATACCCATACCTACCCAAATCAGTTGAAATTAGCTTCTTTTAATTTTGTTCACAGGTGAACCTTAAGTTAGGGATACTATATTGTATTTAGATGTATCGTATTTCCTTCGACCCATTGCTTTCCATTTATTTCTGTGTGTCTAGCTCTTTAATTGACCTTTCTGCCGATTTTGTTTGACAGCTGTCGTCAGCCAATCGCATCGCACCATTCGCGCACACCCCCGGCAACGGTTTATCGCCACCATCTTGTTAGACAAACAATGCATATTAGACAAACTAGTAACGAGTAGACAAATTTGAAAAGGCGTGAATTTGATCGAAAATACGGGGTTTTGAAGAAGTACTTTAATTTAATTACTTTGGCCTGTTAATTTTTTTTTAGCTTTATTTATTTTACAACGATTGCGAAGCAAGTTCTAACAACTTATATTAATCACTCTCGTTGGCTCGGATGAAAGCGCATACGTGGTCATTCTTGTGGTGGGAGGAAACCGGAGTACCCGGAGAAAATTTGTGATACACAGCAGCTAGAACCGGTCTATTTTATGGCTGTTGAACGGGATTTATTCCCACTTGTTCATCTCCACTTCATTCCAAAAAAAATAATTTCAACATAGGATTTGTGTTCATACTTGCAGAACAATTGCAGATCAGGTAAGGAAGCAATGGCATAGTTACATACACGCCTTGTTCGGGGCCTAGAGTTAAACCTAGCGCCAATGTAGTGGTACATGTAATCGTGTCTGAAAGATGAGTGCGAAAGACTTAAGCTGCACCAATATTTGTATTATCAAAATGAAGTGGAGGTAACTACACGCATGTGTGTTTTACGTTTATTTATCGGCATATAATGGCATGTTATGTTAATTGTTGAGAAGCTGAGATAGCACGAACGCTCACCGTCAACATCTACATTAACCCTTTCAACACCAAGTAACTCACATGGACTGGTCCATGATAATTTTAGACCAATAAATTAATAACAAAATTACATTTGGATCAGTTCATTTATCAAAATGGGTAATTTTTTTCTAAAAATAGTTATATTACTTGAAAAAAATGCAGATCCTGATGAGACGGCTCGTCACGAGCCGGCTCATCTGGATCTACACTTTTTTGTATGGCATGTGGTGTTGAAAAGGTTAAAGTGTGTATATGATTAGTATTTATTATAGAACATTTCTGAAATAGTGTGGAGAATATTTACTGACGGTAGTAGATATTATACCGCTTTTCAAAAGCATGTACATGGACATTCAAATAGAAAGTGAAATTCCTCTTGGCATTTTCGGTGATTTAGTGGTATTTTCTGTGGTTATCCCATCTGCCAGATACAACTTCTAACTGATGGGCTGACAATCTGATATCTTGTATATGTTATTCTATTTGTTTTAATATTAATAATATCTAAATATGGTTGATATTTTAAACAAGAAAACAATATATGTGTGCGTGCTCTATTGTAATCTTTTATCTGGCTATTTAAACGTTGTACAAGTGTCATACACCGTTATTTAATTATCCATAGAAACACGTTTAAACCAATACCTGTGTGTTTTACGTTTATTTATCGTCGCTACCGGTTGCCCATATGAGCGACGCCTCCTGAAGAGATTAGTCATTTTAGATGTTTGGAGGATAGTGCAATGATACAGACAGAGACCCATTCCAGAGTATCATCTGGTTCTTTTACGTGCACGGTGTAAAGCACCGACACGAGACCTCAGTTTAAAGTCCCATCTGAAAGACTGTTAATTATATTAGGGTCAGACGGGGGGTCGAATCTGCGATCTGTGGATTACCAGTCCAGCGTGTTACCACTGGACTACATATCCATCTGTTACCGTATGATACAAAGAAGATGCGTATTAAGTAAACTTGTACGACCGGGTTCTTCAAATAAACGTATGTTGCGTCTGTATACGTACGCCAAGTAGTTGCTTACACTATTATAAACCTATTCTTTCAATAACGCTTACTTATTAAAACCCCCAAATTTCACATCCACAATTAAGTATTGGTACAATGAGCTTATCAAACAATTCTAGTTGAATGACTTAACATTAATACCAGTAAATGAAATGAAATAAAATATGTTAACGTGTACAATGATTTCAAAGCTTGACCAGAACATGCATCATGGATAATTACAAAACAGCCACCGGTTATAAAAGTAATCCATATATGAAGTGAATTTACTAACAATTTCAACAATATCTCCATCTTAGGATAACATTTTCTATTTGCGCCACCTATTTTGAAAACCATTACTTTTGATTTGCTAACATTAACTGTTAGGTTCCATTACTGAACATAATATATACTATGCATAAGGATCTAATAAATGTATATCATTTTGTAAGCCTTCTTCATTTTTTGAGAATAAAACAATGTTGTCAGCATATAGCAGAAGAAACACTTTTATCATACCTAAGTCTACGCCATCAAATCGTTATCTTAAAATAAAATCTTCTTCTATATCAATAAGATTCATCGAAAATAGGAAAGGCGATAGACAAACACCCTGTCTAACTCCTAACATATATGTAAACGTATATATACTGTCATAGTGAATATTGAGGCTTATCACAACTGTTGAAAAGTAGCATGAAATGAATAAAACAATCTTTGTTCCTTCGAATAACAACATTAAGGAACGTGTACGTTAATACTTAATATGTATGGCAATATCGACGTTTTTATGATATAAATTAGCCTGTGTTCCAGTATGTCGATTTTTCACTTTTTAATTTTTAAAATTGAACATTTCAAAACTATTTATCGTTCCGTTGACCCGTAAAGAGTGGCGGCCAATTATAAAGTTTTATCAACATTGCAGTGCCTCGCTTTCGATTCAAGTACGTCATTAATTAATTCACGTGCTAATATGCCTATTAATAGGATCAATGATAATCAATAATTACACAGAAAACCCGTTGTGGTTTCACCCGGCGTTGATATTATCAGAAGCTCAATACGGCCCAATTGATAGCATCGGTGTTAAAACATATTTATTTGACTGACCAGGCACAATATATCGACGCCTGTTCCCAGGCTAGATATAACTATGCACCGATTGATACAGTGTACTTGGCGAAACGGGTTTGAGCTTATGATTGATAATTCCTGAAATGTATCGGATTTATCAAGTGTCTAAATGTTATCTTCTTTGATCGATAACTCCTAAAATCATATCTGATCCCACAATGTATCTCATTTTATTGATATATCCTAAATTATATACGATTTGTTGGCACGGAAATGCTATGATCATACACTGCTCAAAACAATTAAAGGATCATTTTTTATAATGACTTTACAGTCATCATTTTGGTATCGACATATATATTGTCCATTACTATTCATTAATACATGTCTCTTATGAATACTCACGGGTAAATCAAGCGGTTTGCTAGTCAATAAGCTCGTAAAAATTGTTATTGAAATCAATACCCCTATAACTTGGCCTGATTTGTGGTATGGGAGTCAATTGCCATCTTTCGTTATAGTGATCAGTATGAACTCTTTTTGGCTTTTATTGGGACTTTATGTGCTGCTTATTTACACGTGCGATTGTGTTGGGTGTCACTTAAATCCACCCGAGGTCGCCAGGGCGGTGTAAATGATACAGGATGGACACTCACAGCGCAATGTGGCTAGATCAATAGATGTCTCCCAGAGCGCGAGTGCACGTTTGTGGGCGCGGTATCAGGAGACGGCACAGTACACCAGACGTCCTGGTCAAGGTCGTTCACGATGCACAACCGATGCCGATTACCACTATATACGGTTATTGGCTTTAAGAAACCGCCGTGGTAGTGCAACGCGGCTCTAGATAGACTTCCAGCTGATCACCGGGCAACGAGTACCCACCCAAACCATCCGTAATAGACTCCACAATGACACCATGAATGCTAGACGCCCAGCAATCGACCCTGTTTTGACACGTGTGCATCGCATTCGGAGACGCGAATTTGCTGAGGACCACCTTAACTGGGCACTTCGAGATTGGGAGTCTGTGTTGTTCACTGACGAGAGTAGATTCCATTTATCATCATGTGATAGGCGTACTAGAGTGTGGGGACGGCCAGGTGAACAATATGCGGACTTTAACATTATAGAATGGGATCGTTTTGGGGGTGGCTCAGTTATGGTTTGGGGTGGAATCTGCTTATAAGAGCGCACATACCTCTATGTGTTTGATCGAGGAACATTAACTGCTTTAAGGTATAGGGATGACATTCTATCACCGATCGCAAGGCCATTCGCTGGAGCTATCGGTGTTGACTTCATTTTAATGCAAGACAATGCCCGCCCACACACTGCTAGGATAGCCATGGACTACCTTAATCAGGAGGGTATTGAAGCAATGGATTGGCCGGCGCGTTCACCCAACCTAAATCCTATAGAACATGTGTGGGACTACATTTATAGACGGATTTCGGAGCGCAACAATTGACCACTTACTCTACCGGACCCCACACAGGCGCTCATTCTGGAATGGCCTACCTCAGCAGGTGATATCCACCTTAATCAGGAGTGTGCATAGGCGTTGCCGTGAGTGTTACAATAGACGAGGGGGGCATACTCATTATTAGCAGACATTATTTGTGACAGTTCTCTGGTCTTAAACACAGTTTTCCTCATTATGTTAGCATTATGCCATTGTTAAGAAAATTGATACTTTCTGATTAAGCCAGAGTTTCTACTGTCAGCTACGTTGTTGCTTGTTTTCCTGTTACTGCTTCGTCATGTAAATGTTGGGAATACATGCATATACCCGTTTCTATTTATTATTCCGTATGGTCCATTTAATTCCAAATATGTGTATGATCCTTAATTGTTTTGAGCAGTGTAGTTAGACCGGTAAACGTTACGCGGGTACGACAACTGTGTGTTTGTTCTATTTTGGGGGTGGGGGTTTACGTCGCACCAGACAACTTAGGCCACATGTCGACTCTCCAGCTATTAATAGTGGAGGAAGACCCGGATCCCCATCCGAGCATTTCATGCACGGGCAGGCACACGGGTAGAACCACCCACCTACCACAAGCCAGCTGGATAGCTTCCTCACGTGAAATAACTCCACACTCGCAGTGGGATTAACGTAATCATATTTTCTTGCATTTATCAATATATGTATAATGCAAAAGCTATAGATATAATACATAAAATGGTGCTACATGCAAATTAATAAAACAAAAGGTTATCCACCATTAGTAAACGGCCTGCACCAGTGGGATTCGGACCATGAAGCAAGTGATTTAGAGTCAACGAACTCAACCACTTGGTCACGGAGGCCAATTGACAGCTGTAGGCGTGACATAGTACTAAATACACAATGGTCATTTCTACGACTTCTCTCAATCTTGATAATTCCAATGGTAAGACACTGAAAATAAGAACAACTATCGGCTATTTTGAGAGCTGGAACTAGTGCATGTTTATAAAATTCACAATCCAAATGTACTGTAGCTATCACAAATTCAACATACCCATTCAACATACCCATCCGGTAAACATCAAACTCCAAATATACTGTAGCTATCACAAACTCAACATACCCATCCGGTAAACATCAAACTCCAAATAACTGTACATCACAAATCAATCCCATCCGGAAACACAACTCCAAATTACTGTAGCTATACAAACTCAACATACCCATCCGGTAAACATCAAACTCCAAATATACTGTAGCTATCACAAACTCAACATACCCATCCGGTAAACATCAAACTCCAAATATACTGTAGCTATCACAAACTCAACATACCCATCCGGTAAACATCAAACTCCAAATATACTGTAGCTATCACAAACTCAACATACCCATCCGGTAAACATCAAACTCCAAATATACTGTAGCTATCACAAACTCAACATACCCATCCGGTAAACATCAAACTCCAAATATACTGTAGCTATCACAAACTCAACATACCCATCCGGTAAACATCAAACTCCAAATATACTGTAGCTATTACAAACTCAACATACCCATTCGGTAAACATCAACATCCAAATGTACTGTAGCTATCACAAATTCAACATACCCATCCGGTAAACATCAAACTCCAAATATACTGTAGCTATTACAAATTCAACATACCCATTCGGTAAACATCAAACTCCAAATGTACTGTAGCTATTACAAATTCAACATACCCATTCGTTAAACATCAAACTCCAAATGTACTGTAGCTATCACAAATTCAACATACCCATTCGCTAAACAATGTATGATGCTTGTGTGTGTATATGAATGAGTGTTGCAAAATGCTATGCTAATTTTTACAGACAAATCTATTTATTCCAAACTATTGCGGTCAACCAAAATATGTACCCGTATTTGGAGTTCACCGACCGATCTTTAGTAGTATATATTCGGTTGCGAACCTAGTGGTTTGTATTTATAAATTGGAAAAAGCACACACAAATCCACATACTGCCACAATAAAGTCATCTCGTGCACTATTTTTTTTAAACAACCATTCTGGAAAATCGCGAAAGTTCAGTGTAGGTAATCTCCGTCAACCAACAACAATGAAACTCTGCAGGACATGAAGATCCGACACACGTAGAAATAACGGCGGGTATCTGTGATACAAATAGTTCTTCGCAAAATGTTTATATGCTACCCTCCTCCAAAGGACATCCGACGCCTATCTACAATATTCGGCATGAAACCCCAAACACAGGTACTTGTTCTTGGCCTAAGGCAAACGGCACACAATTCGTTGATAGTATTCAAACTCTATACGATTGTTGAAAACCAATGCTGAGGTGATTTAGTCTGTCATGTAGAATGGCTGATTGATATGAATCTGAAAGACTGCGTCAATAACACTCTTATTTTATTGCGATCACGTAGCGATACGTATTGTACACACATGTTAGTATTATATAAGAAGCGTGCGTTACTTTGACTCTTTCTGTACACTATTTTACACAAATACAAAATTACAAACACATCGTACACTAGCATACAAAAGAAACACATGCATTTCCTATAATTATATGTTATATTTCGGGTTTTGCGCCTGCATCAGCACCATTTCGGACTATATCGCCGGCGGGCAGTTTACTTAACAACACCTTTCCTGGGCAGGCTCCAGCGGTTAACCAGTACTTGGGTGCACCAACTTCCGTAAGAAACTGCCAACTTTTTCATATAAATGAGACACTGCCTGAGCGGGGCTCGAACCCGTGACCATCAGTGATGATAGGTTACAATGGCATACAAGTCAGCGATCTTAACCACTCGACCACGGAGGCGGACGCATTTCCTATAAACAATAGCTGAAGACTCAACTACGAGTACTGTATTGTCCAGCAACCGGTAGATTTAAATGCAAGTACTCCTACTAATCATGGAGATGTGAACATAAAGTGGACACTACGATGTATGATGTCTAAAAGTTCTCGAAATGGTGGGAGTACGTTGGAAAATCGTCATATTTATTCATGGCTGTGCATGCTCGTTCTACGTTTAATGTCATTGGTGGAGGTCCGCAACTGAATACGCCAACGTTTCTAACCTGAAAAGACGAATTAAGATCTTATAAACTCATAAGACATTGGTGTTAAAAGAAATGTGCATACACCAAGCAAATTAACACATTTCTTGCACTGAGCACTATTATATCCGGGGTTATGCACATGTTGACTTGATACGTCAAGCAAAACGTATACATGTATTAAGAACTTTCCGTTAATAATAACAATTTAAGAATCAATCAACATGTTATAGGATTCATAATATGTGCAAAATAAAGACTAGGACAGTCATTTGTAAACGAGAATAACTTGCTATAAACTGCCATAAAGCGGATCAATTCCATGGTGCTATAAATAAACATATGTCTACTGCGAATTTACATGCTTTTGACATTATATCTGGCAAACCAAGGACTGTCTTTAGTTTATACAAATTTATTTTAGTTCGATTGCGAAACAAGTTCTTGCAACTTATATTAATCACTCTCGAGACCTCATTCAATCCATCGCCATGAGGGAGAGAGAAGAGGCAACGTGGAATTTAAATGCCTTGCCTAAGGGCACAATCGTAACGGTTCCAGCGGTCTTGGTTAAAGAATACAATAATTCTCCATAAATGGAATATTCAAAGATGCAAATTAAGACCGAAATGAACACGTTATTTTCGTGCAGTGTATGCATGATACGTATCCACTGATTGTTCTACTTACTTTGGGATGTTCGTAATGAAGTGATTTGAAGAATTCCTCGAACTGTGGCCTTCCGAAGTGTGTAGTCGCCCGTAATCCGGTGAACAAACTCTTTCCACATACTTTCTGGAAGCTCCTCTCGCATATATACTGCAATATGATGTATCAATGTTATTATTAATAATAATAAAGACTTTATGTTACGAGAGAACTCATTTAACAAAGTTCATATAACATGAGGCCCTCATATACAACGCAAATGCAATCAAGCGAATGTACTATAAGCGAAAACTGCACATTGGAATTATATAGTAATGTTAAAGCTTAAAAGTAGAGAAACTATATATAATATGTTGCGGACTATGATGATATATGGACCTGTCTGGTATATTATTTGTATTGATTCGGTGACTATGACATGATAACGTATAATGCCATCACCGATGTGACTGACACCGTGAGGGTACGAGACGAAATCACGGTCACACAATGCACAGAACATCGTGACACCCGTTCCAGTACGACATACACTTATCACGGTGTGTCATAGAATATAACAACATAGTTCTTATCAGACTTGTACTTAGTACATAATCATATAATATTACATAATTATATAATGTATTTACATCAATTGACTTGTTGGTTACATATTCAGGTGTGCTCATTGTATTAGTAACAGAGGATGAGCATTATATTTCAGCAGAATATCATACAGTATCCAGTATTATTGATCAAGAAAGACATTTAAAAACTGTCGTTAGTGCATATCTGTAATACAAAGCTTTTTTTCATTTAAATTTTTAATTTGAATATAAATGAATGATTTTTATCATATGTTTTTAATAATTCTAGATACTTATACACGAAGACATTTTAATGTATAAAGAACACACACATACATAGTGGTATTCAGCTTCCATGTCATTGCTAGTACATACAATACCGTTAATTTCTAGGTATTCTATTGCGAGCACAGAGCAAAATATGTATTCTTAACATGGGGGAAGATATGTACACGAATACATTTTAATGTACAATGGACAAACACATATATAGTGATATTCAGCTTCTATGTCATTGCTAGTACATACAATACCGTTAATTTCTAGGTATTCTATTGCGAGCACAGAGTAAAATATGTATTCTTAACATGGGGGAAGATATGTACACGAATACATTTTAATGTACAATGGACAAACACATATATAGTGGTATTCAGCTTCTGTGTCATTGGTAGTACATACAATACTTAATTTATAGGTATTCTATTGTGAGTACAGTGCAAACTTTGTATTCTTAACATGGGGGAAGATATGTGTAATCTAGTTGTATAAAAACTCAACAATGACTTGATAAAACATCCAAGTAAATCTCATACCATTGTAACATTACATATATATATATGATTTGGGACAACAAATGTCAAACCTAAAAAGTAAATAAGATCGATTAACAGAATATAGATTAGTTTATCACCAATGTAGTGTCGCTTTAAGCATTACAGCGCATCAATTTAAAGATGTACATATGTGTTGCATGCAACAAACAATAAATCAATCATAAGAAATAAACAATAACCCCTGGTGGAATATGAAAGAGTACTCATATAACAAAGAAACACAGAATATCAACACGATTTATGTAATTGGTTGAAACATATTTATTCCACATTATCTAACATATTTATTCCACATTATCTAACATAATTTACATATTTATTCCACATTATCTAACATAATTTACATATTTATTCCACATTATCTAACATAATTTACATATTTATTCCACATTATCTAACATAATTTACAACAAATAATTATGTGCACAATAAATACAAGACGGATCTGTAGTCCAGTGGTAACACGCTGGACTGGTAATCCAGGGATCGCAGGTTCGATCTCCCGTCTGACCCTAATAAAATTAACAGTCTTCCAGATTGGACTTTAAACCGAGGTCTCGTGTCGATGTTGTACATCGTGTACGTAAAGAACCAGAGGAGACTCTGGAATGGGTATCTTGTCTGTATCATTGCACTATCATCCAACACTCTAAAATGATTAATCTCTTTAGGAGGCGTCGCTCACATGGGCAACTGGTAGCGACGATAAATAAAACGTAAAACACACACACAATAAGTGGATTGAAATGAAAGCTAAAAAAAGTGTATTGGATTTCCCTCCAGTATTTTATTCAATATAGTGCAATGTATAATTCAAATAAAGTATGATAATAGTTATGCGTTGGTTCTGTTCATTATAACAATGCTGGTGGGACACTCGGGTATAGTGTATTACTATAGCATACATGTACATAGCACTATGGGGAAGGAAGAAGTGGAAGGAGATGCCTTCTTTAACTATGTACGCTTAACAATTAGAGCTTACACCATTTAATATAATATGGTTGGCCACTCTCTCCGCGCTCACCGATTTCACCCAGTATATTGTTCCAAATACTGAAGATCCGTGAAAGCGGTGAGCACGTTGTGGGATGGTGATAAAGGGTATCATTGTAGCGTCCTGGAGTCTCAAATAAAAAAACCCATTATAATGGATTCATAATAATATGTGGTTTTGTTTGGTTTAGTCGATGCTCCTGGACTAAAATAAAATATGACATGTTATCGCCATCCCACAACGTGTCGACCTCTTTGGCTTTTACCGCTTTCGCGGATCTTCAGCAGTTGGAACAATATACCGCTATATTTAATATACATGTATATAATGGGCGAAAATATCCAATAACTGTATTTAACAGTTGTTTGTTAATACATGTTCGTATTAGTTTATACAAATTTAGTTTAGCTCGATTACGAAACAAGTTCTTTCAACTTATATTAATAACTCTCGAGACCTCATTCCTGATGGAATCCATCGCCACGAGGGAGACAGAAGATGCATGGTCGGGTTAATGTACACTTTAATTTGGTTAGAAATCTTACCAGCATAGTTGTGCGGAGATCAAATTTTTGTTGAAACTGCGTTATGAAGATGTGGACATTGACCAATCGCTTAGGGTCGTTCTCTTCCACCTGTTATGAAAGTTATGAATATCCATATTAAAACAGTATGTGAATCACACACACATAAGCATTTCGATTATCATTATCATCGTCCAAAACTAGGATCATCTCAATTCATTTAACTCTTTTTCACCGCCAATGTCGCATAAAATCGCCTTTGCAAAATGGCGAGAGAATGTGTCCTGCTCTTTAGACAGTGGAGCTGAAGCACCTGTCTGAATACCAAGCAACATAGATCCTGATCAGAAGCGGTATTAAGTATTATTCGGCACTGAAAGAGTTAGCAATATTCAAAGTAGTGATGGTTATGAAATCGATTTCAGTACATTTTTATTATTGGAAGCATGTCTGAATATATCTATGAATACAAATACAGCGCCTCGATAGCACCTTTCTTAACATGTAGTACCATTATACAGCCTACATCCATTATGTCGAATTCCGTCAAACTGAATAAAATAAGTAGTTTTCAACAGACTGGCCTTTGAGCAGCAAGAAAATGTCAACTTTCAATGGCGTTGACCAATTGAGTTTCTTTTTATTTTCCACTAAAGGCACTACTCTGAAGGTAATTTGGTGATGAATTTAACTGACACCTGCAATTATAATATGGTGTTTATTTGTCACCAAATAGTATGCAAATATTCTATAATATTAAAAAATGCAGCTTATACATTGTATTTTAATATTTAGAAGTCATTTTCACTATTCAGTATTGCTGACAGTACCTACTCAGCCAATTAGTTCATGTATCAATAACTCTTAAGGGCGTCCCTACACATTTTCATCCAATCACAGACCACTATATCAATAACACCGACTGACCAATCAGTAAACGTAAATGGCCTTGTGTGGCATATGCGAGTCAGCAATTGCTTCAGTGCACCATAGTGTGACATGTTTGCCAATTCAGTATTGCGTTTATTTTTTATTATTATTATATACCAAACTTATATAGTGCTCTTTTCATCTAAAAATAAAACGTTCAAAAGCGCTTTACAGCCTAAATATCACAAATATTGATAAAAAACTTCCACATACAATGAGATAAAACAAGACAAAATAGCAAACACAATTACAATGGATTCTATATATGCTATAAAATATTCTGATCTAAAATTACAACAAATTAAAATATAGGTAATAATTAAATAAAATGTGTTCATTTGAAGTCTTAATCCTGATTGAGCACAGACACAGTTCGATATTTATGTTCCATATGAACATTTAAAAAGGTGTGTCTTTGGATAAATCCAAAGTTTTGGGACATCTCCGTATGTGACAGTCCGACTTCTTGGTAACACAAGAGTAGCTCCTTAATTTTTAGACCGTAAGTCTCTCGTTTATGAAGTCTGTTTAATTAAATATTGTCTATAATGGAATCAAATAAAAGATGGTGCTTGCCTCACGTATGATATCAGTCAACCATTCAAATTGCTTCTGTGTTCTTGTCACCCAGAGGAAGTACACCTTCTCGCAGGGAAACCTGACAGCGGCCGTTTTGGCTCTGAATACAATGTCCTTGAGAATGGACGCAAATGGTGTGACTCCAATACCACCCCCAACAAGGACCGCCACCTTATACCTGTACCAGTCCTGGTGACCCTCACCGAAAGGTCCATCGAGATAAAGCTGCAAGCAAATACAGACGTCAGCAGTGAGTGTGTGATGGTTTGTTTTCCTCATTTGCGTGATGTATTTTGATAAAGTTACTACCGTACTAATTATAATAAAATACAAAAACAAATAATATAATATAAAAAAGAAATAATATTTGTCTTTCAGTTATTTATTGGCGACTAATACAGTGCTTAGAGTTCTGTGGATTAGGTTTTAACCAGACAGGCCTAAGTGGTTAAATCTGGCATTCATAACGACACATTATGTTTATTAACCCTTTCAACCCCACAGGCCTCTAAATAGGCTTATGAAAAGTGTAGATCCAGATGAGCCGGCTCGTGACGAGCCGTCTCATCAGGATCTGCACTTTTTTGCCAGTAATAATTATTACTATTTTTAGATAAAATTACCCATTTTGATAAATGAACTGGTCCAAAGGTAATTTTCTTATTAATTTATTGGTCTGAAAATATCAGGCACCAGTCCATGTCAGTTACTTGGGGTTGAATGGGTTAAACAGTAAATACTGGATACACAACTATTATTTGGATTCCAACAGGACCAACATATCTAAAAAGCTCAAAAATAGTTTGTGTTATATTTTATAAAGCGTAAATGACGTCACAAATCTACAATAATGCGTGTAAAATGACGTCACGTTTCACATAACAAAATCGTGTCCTAAATTGGCAAATATTTATATTGGAACATAACGTATCTTTATCGCTGTTATTGTTAAGCTGGCAGTGGTACAATAATGTAACAACACACGTGTCTTGTAGCATCTGTCAGTATTACAACACAGACAGTAATATTTCATTTGAACACACAATACATATAATTCCAAACGAGTTTCATAAAATATAGTATGAAATCACCACGTGTATAAGATCCTTTTGATCACATTACCATATTGGGGTTAAATAAAATTTGTGCACAAAATAATGCTGCAACTTTCATTTTGGCGCCAACTGTCAGCACAAAGTGTCATGACGTCACTCAGTTGTCATGACGTCGCTACGCAAAACAGCGTTATAATAGCGTCAAGATTTCTTTTAAATCGTAGTTTGTCTTATCATTAACGTTATATACCAATTCAAATAGAACTATACATATTTTAAAGTTTAAGTTACAAATTATAGGATTATTCTCTCAACCAATCAGATTTCATCCAGGTGCTATTAAACCTGTGTACATATAAGAAAATATGACATGGCTGTATTACACTGAATACAAGCAAATGTTATGTGATAAAATGATTACCTTAGGGAACTCCTTCCCATCTCTGTTGTTGATATCGTAAGTCTGTCTCACGTTCGTTGTCCAGGGCCCGACAGCCCGTATGTGTAAGCTCAGATGTTCCTCGTGAGGGGCAGAGGTCAGGGTAAACGGGTGGTATTCTCCTTCACCCAGCTCCAGGCAGGCAACACGGACCCACTGTCCAGATTTGTACTCAAAGTTCAAAGGTCGTTTGAATGTTAATCCCAGAACGCCTGTCATGATAAATGATAAGGCTTAATTACCGCATGGTATGCACGTTGATAAGAATAGCACGCTGTTTATGGGATTATTGAGATTTACATATTAGGTAAACTCCGTCACAGCTTCGAAATCACACTTCCGGTTTCGACTTATTTCAAGTGAGTAAGCTATTCAGCTGGCTTGTGGTAGTGTCGGTGCTTCTACCCGCACCGCCGAACAGTATTTCAGGCACGGACGGTCACTTGGATTCTTCCTCCAACAATAATTGCTGGAGAGTCACTATATTAACTAAGCCGCTCGTGCGACTTAATAGCCCAACAACAAACACAAGAAAACAAATGGGTAACCCTGATATACAGTTCATCAATTAAACTTGAATGTAGGTGACCATTCAGCTCTGTATCATTTTGTCCTCCATCCATAACACTTGCGGGTAAGAGTTAGGGTTTGGCTACAGAACATTTCCTAATCATTTATTAGACTATCAGCAAGTTATATGATCTCACCATGGTTGTTAGAACTAGCCAGGGCTGTAGAATTCTTTTGCAGTCAAACCTGTTTTAAGCAGCCAGCCAGGGGAATCACAGAAGGTCGCTGCTTAGTACAGGTGGTTGCTTAATAGAGGGCACAAATATATAATAAAATAACAAAGTGGGATCTGGAAACTGGCTGCTTAATACAGATTGGCTGCTTAAAAGAGGTGACTGTAACACAGGTTTGATTGTATGTCAAAAACCTATATCAGATTAGCTAAATGAAGGTCGGCGAATCGTCCGACATTCCAGCCTGGATGGGCATCGCGGATCTTTATTCACCACTAAGAGATTGAAAGTCATCATATGACGTAATTATGTAGTTGAATCAGAATATATTGACACTCATTGTTCGCTACTATACCATATGTTAGGTCGTTTATTATATAGTTGTTGAACTGCGATCCCGGGGGCGTTGCGGGTGAAACTGGAACTTAGATTTGGCAGAATTTGCCGGGGGTGGGGATACTCTACTACGAAATATTCTTCATTATTTAGACTAAACTTATTATTCTATGCATGAAATATAATTGCGCTAATTCATTTTCGCCCTATTACGATTAATTTCACTGGGGAGGGCGAATTACTAATGTTGATAGACCTTGTGGCACAACCGATTTTCTTTCACGTGTGTGCTAATCTATGTATTGTTGTATATGTGTATATAATGCAATAACATGTTAGTAAATAAATGGTATGTAAGTAAGACCTGTATCTCACAAGGATGTCGACTCAATCGCTAAAATAGAACATCAACGAGTACCAACATAACTTTCCGAACTACGATCTTTCTAAAAATGAGATTTTTCAGTTCATTAACCGTATAATGTTATGCCCATTGCGTATGGCGGAAAAGTGTACACGAGGCAAACGTCACACGCACATTTATGATGACCTAATTTGTACCATACGCGTTTCTATTTTTAGAATTTAAATGACGCCAGAATATTTACATCCAAACCGGACCATCTACTACTGCATACATTACTTATTTTATTGTGGTTGTATCAAAAATTTCAAAATGTATTTCAGCGCTCTGATTTACCTGACGGTAAGAGTTCGGCTTTCTGTACCGATATTTCCACTTTCTTCCTGCTAATGCTGATCAGTTTGTCAATCACATAGATCACGAGCGGTCCTACTAGGTAGTTCTGTGTCAGTGGAGCCTGCACGAGGCGCCCAGTGCCGTGCATAATCATTAATATGTAGAGCAGTATGTAGAAACTGTGGGTGAACCAGAAAGCAGAGAAAAGGTTTCTCCTGGCGTACGGCATGGCAAACACGTACATGATGATCACGATGACTGTCAGGGCGAGACCGGTCAAACCTAAAATAAGGGAAATATGATATTGACAATGTTCACGTGAGTGCAGAGATGACGGTCATGGCGATACCGGTCAAAGCCATGGATCATTCTAGAGGGCGATGTGGGCGAAATTATCGCCCTAGGGACCCTGACTTCGCCCTAAAAAAAAAATAAAAAATGTTGTCTAGTAAGATACACTGGCCCATTATAAAGCACTCCTATTCAAATGTTGTATTTAATGGTTGTACTGTGCATTTTAACCTTATTTTGCAGAAGTATATTAAAGAACACCATTTAGGGAAGCGATCATGCGCTTTCCCACTTCTCCCAAAAATTCTGACCTAGAATGAACCCTGAAAGCTAATAAGGAAAATACGATATTGATTAATGTTCACGTGAGCGTAGCGTTCTGGATCGGCGGTTATGCGACTTTTCTCATATCGTTAGTTCAGTGATATTAAAGACTTCATCGAGAGAGCGGACGGTGCTATGCAAGACTATTTCTCATGAAAAGTGAGAACATTCCAGCATTTCATACCACGTCAACATTACAGTTAGTTTATACACATTTATTTCAGCTCGATTGCGAAACAAGTTCTTACAATTTATATTAATCACTTTCGAGACCTCATTCCTGATGGAATTCATCGCCACGAGGGAGAGAGATTAAAGTTTACAATCCTATGTAAAGAAGTAACAGTTAGTGGTGGTTTTGTAAATATTTATGTACCCGTACAGATGTATTTTGAGTACCCCATCGTACCATCTCACATACCTATGGTCCGAGGATCGAACCCGGATTGTGTTGGCGAGAAGCAAGCGAGTTAACCACTGCGTAAATAAATAAACGCATATGGGTTTTCTACTAACCTGTAATTGTTGTCCATGCCCAGTAGTGGAATGATGCTAATTGGTCAGTTCTAAAACGATAATTAAATAAAAGTTTAAGTGTATTAGTTTAAAATGTGGCGTCCGTGGTCCAGTGGTAGAGCGTCGAACTTGGAATCGAACGGATACGGGTTCGATACTCGGTCAGGCCACGTATGTAGTGTCATTGAGCAAGGCACCTCACACACGTTGCTTAGTACTGGTTAACCACTTAGGTCGGCTAAGCCTGCCCAGGAAAACATGTCTAGGTCCCCGCAAGGGGTTTGACATTAATGGAACAAACATGCATACATACAATGTCCGGCAGAGTCATTTCCATGACAAACATTTGGACAAAACGTCAGTTCTAACTGAAGCTAAATTATTTGGGAAGCAATAATTATAATACTATTTAAAGACGAATTCCTGCTAAGAAAGTGTCCCATGTTTTGTGTCAGCAATATTACTAAAGAATGTTAAGTTTAAACTTTATTTATTTTACAACGATTGCGAAGCAAGTTTTAACAACTTATATTAATCACTCTCGTTGGCGCGGATGAAAGCGTAAATGTGGTCATTCGTGTGCGAGGAAACCTGAGTATCCGGAGAAAACCCAGCTGTCCGATCTGGCGGCTACCATATCATCTCACATACTTCCCGGTCTGAGGATCAAACCCGGGTTGCATTGATGAGAAGCTATTGCGCTAATAGCTGAGCTAATCGGACAGCCATAATAAAGAATGTTAAATGTGATGTGCGCACATTAATTTCATTGCTAGTGCGATTTATTATGGAGTAGCTGAGCCACGAAGGGAGGCGAATGAAAGAAAGACTTTCTTTGTTTTGCATCTCTTTGGGTTTGATGTCGCACCAACAGCTTAGGTCATATGGTGACTGTCCAGTTGTTATTGGTGGAGGAAGCTCAGGTCATATTGTGACTCTCCAGGTGTTATTGTTATAAGTTGTGACATAGTTTGTACGGGACTAGGTTTTGGGAAGTTGTGACATAGTTTGTACGGGACTAGGTTTTGGGAAGTTGTGACATAGTTTGTACGGGACTAGGTGTTGGAAAGTTGTAAATCAATTTATCTCGACCGTGAAACAAGTTTGTACAATTTGTATTAATCACTCTCGAGACCTCATTCCTGATGGAATCCATCGCCACGAGGGAGAGAGAAGAGGCAACGTGGAATTTAAATGCCTTGCCTAAGGGCACAATCGTAACGACTCCAGTATGACTGTAGGACTATTGTGTACAATATTCCAAACCTTGACGTAAACATTGTACCTACACGTAAATATATATAATGATATGATGTACTATATTTATTTCATAATAAGCCATTTTTGGCCCATGAAACAAAGCATCAATACAAAACAATGCAAAGCGAAACATGTAGGTGATATGGTGACGGACACATACACGGAGATATACATTCTTATAAACAAAAACAATGCAAAGCGAAACATGTAGGTGATATGGTGACGGACACATACACGGAGATATACATTCTTATAAACAAAAACAATGCAAAGCGAAACATGTAGGTGATATGGTGACGGACACATACACGGAGATATACATTCTTATAAACAAAAACAATGCACAAAAAACAACAACAACAAAAAACAAACAAACAACAATTGAGTATTAATCATTGAAAACAGTATTGATATTAAGTAGCTCTGTCTAGATATTGACAAATGATCTACGACATTCCCATAGCCATACAATGGTATAATGTCTTTAATATTAGTAGCAACTGTGTACTTACGACCTGAAGTATTCCCTAAATACACAGTTGAGATCACTGGAAGCCCACGTACATATATGGTACAAATTGATACCATGACCAACGCAATGCAACACTGAAAGAAATAAACAAACGTACAGATAAAGCCGACATGACCAACACAATAATGTTGGTATTCAGTGTCTCACAAATCATTATTATACAAGTAGTAACATTCATTTATTTAATTAATATCATTTCTTTTACTTGTTGCTAAATAAATCTATTTAGCTAAGTTGACACGTTTGCTTTTTGGTGTTGAATTCATGAGTGATCTAACCTCATTAATGGTTAGCCATGAATAATACTATCTAGGTAAATGTGTATTTCTTATATCATTATAATAAGGACAAACTAATAAGAAATGATATTCTGATTCTACTTGGTGCATGTTACATTTTGAGCACAATCTTAAATTTTCTACAATCTCATTTTGTAATATTAATACTACAAGACACGGGTTTGAAGTTCGAACAAGCTCATTTTGATATATTAATACTACCAGACACATGTTTGAGGTTCGAACAATCTCATTTTGTAATATTAATACTACCAGACACATGTTTGAAGTTCGAACAAGCTCATTTTGATATATTAATACTACCAGACACATGTTTGAAGTTCGAACAAGCTCATTTTGATATATTAATACTACCAGACACATGTTTGAAGTTCGAACAAGCTCATTTTGATATATTAATACTACCAGACACATGTTTGAAGTTCGAACAATCTCATTTTGTAATATTAATACTACCAGACACATGTTTGAAGTTCGAACAAGCTCATTTTGTAATATTAATTCTACCAGACACATGTTTGAAGTTCGAACAAGCTCATTTTGTAATATTAATACTACAAGACACGGGTTTGAAGTTCGAACAAGCTCATTTTGTAATATTAATACTACCAGACACATGTTTGAAATTCGAACAAGCTCATTTTGTAATATTAATACTACAAGACACGGGTTTGAAGTTCGAACAAGCTCATTTTGTAATATTAATACTACCAGACACATGTTTGAAGTTCGAACAAGCTCATTTTGTAATATTAATACTACAAGACACGGGTTTGAAGGTCGAACAAGCTCATTTTGTAATATTAATACTACCAGACACATGTTTAGTTTATATAAATTTATTTTAGCTCGATTGCGAAACAAGTTCTTTCAACTTATATTTAATCACTCTCGAGACCTCATTCCTGATGGAATCCATCGCCACGAGGGAGAGAGAAGAGGCAACGTGGAATTTAAATGCCTTGCCTAAGGGCACAATCGTAACGGCTCCAGCGCGGCTCGAACTCCGGACCTTTCGCACCTGAAGCGAATGCGCATCCACTGCGCAATCACGACTTCCTGACACATGTTTGAAGTTCGAACAATCTCATTTTGTAATATTAATACTACCAGACACATGTTTAGTTTATACAAATTTATTTTAGCTCGATTGCGAAACAAGTTCTTTCAACTTATATTTAATCACTCTCGAGACTTCATTCCTGATGGAATCCATCGCCACGAGGGAGAGAGAAGAGGCAACGTGGAATTTAAATGCCTTGCCTAAGGGCACAATCGTAACGGCTCCAGCGGGGCTCGAATTCCGGACCTTTCGCACCTGAAGCGAACGCGCATCCACTGCGCAATCACGACTTCCTGACACATGTTTGAAGTTCGAACAATCTCATTTTGTAATATTAATACTACCAGACACATGTTTGAAGTTCGAACAATCTTATTTTGTAACATAAGTGACAACAGTTCGAATATCTTTTTATTTTTAGGACTAGACCATTAATTTAACACATTTACCTGTGAAAAAGAGCGCCAGTCCTGCTATGAATTTATGCATGGCATGGAAACTGTCAAATGGAATAAACCTATGGAGAAATGTCTCTCTGAGGAAAGTGATTGTGTTGCGACTCATCGTGACCAACAGGCAAGAGTATGTCCACATCATACCGCTGGCTGCGCCACGAGTTACCGTAACACCATACCCTGCCAGACGACGTAAGCCAACATGTTCTCGCTCAGTTGAATAAACTAGAAAATAAAAACAACTATGCAAAACACATTGTCTCAGTCATCAGAAAATTTAATATCAAGTTCCAGTTTGACTATTCCATCAGTGTAATATAGACAGTATTTCGGGCGAGACTCTGGAGGCATGCATATACACTGAATGTTCATTGGAATTGTCGCTCTCGATGTATTTACAGGGATCAGTTTAGAGGGCGATGTGGGCGAAATGGTCACCCTAGGGATCCTGACTTCGCCCTCTGGGGACCCCACTTCTCCCTAAAAAAAATAAAAATTAAAAAAATATGTTTTGGGTTTTACGATTTTCAAACAAAATTTTGTCTAGTAAGATACACTGGCCCATTATAAAGCACTCCTTCTATTCAAATGTTGTATTTAATGGTTGTACTGTGCATTTTAACCCTATTTTGCAGAAGTATATTAAAGAACACCATTTAAGGAAGCGATCACGCGCTTTCTCACTTCTCCCAAAAATTCTGACCTAGAATGAACCCTGTATATACACGGAATTGTCAATGGAATTATCGCTCTCGATGTATATTCAAATGAATTTACATTGGAATTACCATTCTCGTTGCATATGAAAAAGTTGGCAGTTTCTTACGGAGGTTGGTGCACCCAAGTACTGGTTAACCGCTGGAGCCTGCCCAGGAAAGGTGTTGTTAGGTAAACTGCCCGCCGGCGATATATCCCAAAATGGTGCTGATGCAGGGGTAAAACCCGAAATATAACATAATATACACTGAATGGTCATTGGAATTATCGCTCTTAATGTATATTCAAACTAATTTACGTTGTAATTATCATTCTCGAGGCATATACAATGAATTTACATTGGAAGTATGAGCCGTCTCATCAGGATCTGCACTTTTTGCCGGTAATATTACTATTTTCAGACCAAATTACCCATTTTGATAAATTAACTAATTTTAACAAATGTAATTTTCTTATTAAGTTATTGGTCTAACAATATGTTGCACCATTCCATGTCAGTTACTTGGTGTTGAATGGGTTAGACTTACAGTATGCTCGCTCTACGAATATGCCGAAGGAAACAAGACAGTAGAGTGTAAGCCAGAAGATTTGTCGTCTGTAATTCTCCACGTATTTTGTGAAGCTGTGCATGTGTTTCTGCCACCCAGTCTGAGGCATATCCGTCTGTTTAATGCGGATTCGAACCTTTGTCTTCCGACGCTGTAGCGTAGTGGGGCCATTTGAGGGTTCTTCTTGGCTGAAATTGACACGTATTGTATGCTTACTCTCGTGTATGCTTGCGGTACTGAGTATGTAGTTAAATAAAGTGCGCGCGCATGCGTGCGTGTATTTTACGTTTATTTATCATCACTACCGGTTGTCCATATGAGCGAGCGACGCCTTCTGAAGAGATTAGTCATTTTAGATGTTTGGAGGATAGTGCAATGATACAGACAGAGTCCAATTCCAGAGCCTCCTCTGGATATTTTACGTGCACGGTGTACAGCACCGACACGATACCTCGGTTTAATGTTCCATCCGAAAGACTGTTAATTTTATTAGGGTCAGACTCTGTTATTGGTCATTATTCTATAGCCAAATACTGAATGACCTCAACAATTGCATGTCTGCCTACCCGCCCGCCAGCCAGCAAAACGGTGCCCCATATATATTATACAAAGTGAATTTTCGATGAACCCTAAATTATATGTCAATTCCGATACATTGTACGATAATGCTAGCCTGGGTTCCAGTCTGTCGAATTTTCACTTTTTAACTTCTAGCAAAATGACATTATCAAAAGCTCAATACGCCCCAATTAATAGTATCGGTGTTAAAATATATTTATTTGACTGACCAGGCAAAATATATTCGACGCCTGTTCCCTTTGTATAAATCAAGGGCAGAAGTCTGATATGCAAATCTGCATGTGAAGATGTTAGAAATGCATAGTACAAGTGAGAGGCGGCTGTCAGTGAGAGAGGCGGCTGTCAGTGAGAGAGGCGGCTGTCAGTGAGAAGCGGGTGTCAGTGAGAGGCGGGTGTCAGTGAGAGAGGCGGCTGTCAGTGAGAGGCGGTTGTCAGTGAGAGGCGGGTGTTAGTGAGAGAGGCGGTTGTCAGTGAGAGGCGGCCGTCAGTGAGAGGCGGGTGTCAGTGAGAGAGGCGGCCGTCAGTGAGAGGCGGGTGTCAGTGAGAGGCGGTTGTCAGTGAGAGGCGGGTGTTAGTGAGAGAGGCGGTTGTCAGTGAGAGGCGGCCGTCAGTGAGAGGCGGGTGTCAGTGAGAGAGAGAGAGAGAGGCGGGTGTTAGCGAGAGGCGGCTGTCAGTGAGAGGCGGGTGTCAGTGAGAGAGAGAGAGAGAGGCGGATGTCAGTGAGAGAGAGAGGCGGGTGTCAGTGAGAGAGACGGGTGTCAGTGAGAGGCGGGTGTCAGTGAGAGAGAGAGAGGCGGATGTCAGTGAGAGAGAGAGAGAGAGACGGGTGTCAGTGAGAGGCGGCTGTCAGTGAGAGAGAGAGAGAGAGAGAGAGAGACGGGTGTCAGTAAGAGGCGGTTGTCAGTGAGAGGCGGGTGTCAGTGAGAGAGAGACGGGTGTCAGTGAGAGAGAGAGAGAGGTGGGTGTCAGTGAGAGAGAGAGAGAGACGGGTGTCAGTGAGAGGCGGCTGTCAGTGAGAGAGAGGCGGGTGTCAGTGAGAGGCGGGTGTCCGTGAGAGGCGGTTGTCGGTGAGAGAGAGAGGCGGGTGTCAGTGAGAGAGAGGCGGGTGTCAGTGAGAGGCGGGTGTCAGTGAGAGGCGGGTGTCAGTGAGAGAGAGAGAGAGGCGGGTGTCAGTGAGAGAGAGGCGGGTGTCAGTGAGAGAGAGAGGCAGGTATCAATGAGAGGCGGGTTTCAACGAGAGGCGGGTATCAGTGAGAGGCGGGTGTCAGTGAGAGGCGGTTGTCAGCGAGAGGCGGCTGTCAGTGAGATACGGCTGTCAGTGAGAGAGGCGGTTGTCAGTGAGAGGTGGCTGTCAGTGAGAGAGGCGGCTGTCAGTGAGAGCGACGGTTGTCAGTGAGAGAGGCGGCTGTCAGAGAGAGGCGGGTGTCAGTGAGAGAGGCGGGTGTCAGTGAGAGAGGCGGCTGTAAGTGAGAGAGGCGACTGTCAGTGAGAGAGGTGGGTGTCAGTGAGAGACGGCTGTCAGTGAGAGAGGCGGCTGTCAGTGAGAGAGGCGGGTATCAGTGAGAGAGGCGGGTGTCAGTGAGAGAGGCGGCTCTCAGTGAGAGAGGCGGCTGTCAGTGAGAGAGGCGGCTGTCAGTGAGAGAGGCGGCTGTCAGTGAGAGAGGCGGTTGTCAGTGAGAGCGGCGGTTGTCAGTGAGAGAGGCGGCTGTCAGAGAGAGGCGGGTGTCAGTGAGAGAGGCGGCTGTAAGTGAGAGAGGCGGGTGTCAGTGAGAGAGGCGACTGTCAGTGAGAGAGGCGGGTGTCAGTGAGAGACGGCTGTCAGTGAGAGAGGCGGGTGTCAGTGAGAGAGGCGACTGTCAGTGAGAGAGGTGGGTGTCAGTGAGAGACGGCTGTCAGTGAGAGAGGCGGGTGTCAGTGAGAGAGGCGACTGTCAGTGAGAGAGACGGGTGTCAGTGAGAGACGGCTGTCAGTGAGAGAGGCGGCTGTCAGTGAGAGAGGCGGCTGTCAGTGAGAGGCGGGTGTCAGTGAGAGACGGCTGTCAGTGAGAGAGGTGGCTGTAAGTGAGAGGCGGGTGTCAGCGAAAGGCGGCTGTCAGTGAGATACGGTTGTGGAAGTCAATGGATGGGTTTCGCAGTGTGAGAAGTTAGAAATGTCAGACATGCATACCCGTATGATTCGATGAATGTCTTGCGTCTTATGCTGAATGATTCTTCGATGGATCGTTTCCCCTGCCCTGCAGAAATAAAAACGAGAGTAAAAATATAATAAATCCAAGCTACAACAATTATATATGAATACATAATTATCATAAGTCAAAAATAGGAAGGAATAGATTCCAGGTTACAAATTGAGATCAGTTCGAATAATATAGTAGTTCTAAGACAATAAACTGAAATTTGTCACATAGAAAGAAAGAGTAAAATCTTAAAATAGTAACAAGATTTAAAACACGGACGTGACGTCATACCTTTGTGCTTGCAGTCCATTATTATTAATATTGGACTGCTGTCAAAAGGCCAGAGTATTATATTAAATCCTACACTTACATGTAAGGAAATTAACAATTTTAATTAGTAGGATCTTGTTATAAGTGTGTGTTTTAAGTAAGATATAAGCCTCAAACGGATTCTCACATATTGGATCGTGTTCGGCTTATATCCTATACATAATGATTATTACATATATATTCTATAGTTATTTAAGAAATAATAAGTATCAACCGTGGTATATCGCAGAATAACCCGAGTTTGAAGTTCTTATGCAGGTGCAGCTCTGAACAGGGTGTGTTTGTGATATTATGTTCACAGATGGTGTAGTGTATTAAATATATACTTGTAGATTAAAAAACCGAAATTTATATTTTCTAATTTTAATTTTAAATGTGTGGTGCGATATTTATGACGAGGTGTATATATCACGAAGGCCGATCAATCTAGTGCATAAATGAACAAAAGTTGTAACTGATCAATAATTTTATTTATTTTGTCAAATAAAACTGTACAGAATAGTAACTGAAACGTTACTAAACAGAAAAACAAGATGGACAAGAGATTATCTGATTCTAAAAATAGCTCACTTCCGTGAATTCCAACGGTATTTTTTACAAACATCACGTGATTTTCATTCATAAAACTTTACACGCATTGTATAAATGACGTAGCCAAAACACGATGCGCGTGCAGCATAGTTCAAGGTAGGTATATTGCAGAATAACCCGAGATTGGTTTTACTCTACACGTATGTATGTTATTAGCTGGGTCGTGTTAGAATAGTGTATATCTCTGTTTCCTTATACGCAGAACGTTTGTATATGTGTATGTCATATAGTGACTCTCCAGCTATTATTGGTACAGAAATACCAGGCGTGGTCATCCAATCAGTGTTTAAGGTACGGACGGGCAACGGTGTAGAACCACCGCTCTTCCACAAGCATGATAGCTTACTGGCATGCAATAATTAAACACCCAGTGGATTCGAACCTGCATCGTTGAGAGACAAGTTGTTTGAAGTCAACGACATTAACCACTCGGTCACGGAGACCCCTAAGTAAACAGAAAGCAATGACTGATACAATGTCAAATGCATGCACAAGTAGCCTATTAGTAGCAGAATGAAACTGTTTTGACAAGCTATGACAAGGTATAACTACATGCAAACAAACTGGCATACCATATGTTAGTAGCATTCGTACAATATATACGAACAGAAAACTATAATTTTGTTTAAGTTTAAACTTGATTTATTTTACAATGATTGCGAAGATAGTTCTAACAATTTATTAATCAATCTCGTTGTCGCGGATGAAAGCGTAAATGTAGTAATTCGTGTTGGAGGAAACCGGAGCACCCGGAGAAAACCTACCTGTCCGATCTGGCGACCACCGTACCATCTCTCATATTTCTTTATGATTATAGGTATGCTTAGTTAGTTTAATACTATTTTAATAGCAGAAGTACGAACGAACCAAACAGCCAGACCATAGGTTAGTAACAGATGCATACGACAACGTGTCACATTGTGACGTGGGGCTCGTGATGTCGTAGGTAGTGGTGTCTCAATATTAAACAGTTAGGACTTCTTTTAACAATAATTACATAATATCGATACACAAATGTTTATTTATTTTACACCGATTGCGAAGCAAATTCTAACAACTTATATTAATCACTTTCGTTGGCGCGGATGAAAGCATATAATTATGTGGTCATTCGTGTAGGAGAAAACCCACCTATTCGATCGTGCGGCCACTGTACCATCTCACATACTTCCCGGTCCGAGGATCGAACCCGGGTTTGCATTGGTGAGAAGCGAGCGCGCTTAACCACTGCGCTAATCGGACAGCCCAGAACAATAATTACATAACATCGCTATGCACATTCCATAAATATTCAGAATATATTCACAATGTCACAAGTTTAAGTCCCTTCTATTACAGTGAGCTTACTGTACCTAACCAACCATTATACCATACAAGCGGGCGAGGGTAAATAAACTCAATCAGCATCACAAGCGGGCATGACACACTGTATCTGTCCTATCTCCCATAACACAATTATGTTAACCATACATGCATATACATGACACGTGACCCAAACCTACAATGCAAACATTAAAGAAGTAAATGAAATTCCGGTATTACTGTACATAGTACATACACATTTAATTTAGCTCGAATGCGAAACAAGTTCTTACAACTTATATGAATCACTCTCGAGACCTCATTCCTGATGTAAATCCATCGCTGTGAAGGAGAGAGAAGAGGCAATGTGGAATTTAAATGCCTTGCCTAAGGGCACAATCGTAACGGCTCCAGCGGGGTTCGAACTCCGGACCTTTCGCACCTGAAGCGAACGCGCATCCACTGTGCTATCACGACTTCCACTTTTTCTTTTTAAAAGGAAATACCAACATTTCATTGCTGTTGAATGCAAAAAAACAACACTATGACATAAAAATTATATTTATTATTTTAGCTAACAACAAATTCCCATACAGAACGGGGTGACCTGTTAGTTTCTATACTATATTATTGTTTAACGCTTTCAGCACCATCTACCTCTAACTATGCTTACAAAAAGTGTAGATCAGATCGTGACAAGCCGTCAGGATTTGCATATGTTGCCAGTAATATTACTATTTTTGCACAACATTACCCATTTTGATAAATGAACAGGTCCAAATGTAATTTTCTTACTAATTTATTGGTTTAAAAATAGCACGAACCAGTCCATGTCAGTTACATGGTGTTGAATGTGTTAAGAAAGTTACCAACACAGCCATGCAGTTCTAGGAAGAAGGCTAACTACACTATGTGATCTATTTGAAAGCTAAGCTTCACACAAGTACTTACACTGCGACTTCGCTCCTGTTTTGAGAGTCAAGAATCATTAGAACATTTAGAATATTTTCCAGCATGAATCGTGATTACATGAATTGTGTGGCTGATTTATATACACTTGAAACGTGAAACTTTGTTTATTTGCTTAAACGCCTATTTCGACATATAAATACATATTCAATGGCGTTGTACAATAATGAATTAACTCTCACCGCCAATGTCGCATAAAAGCGACTTTGCAAAAAAGTAGAGAACCCGATCGGACAGAACAGAACATGCCGTCTGATCAGGCTATATGCTGATTGCTCTTCAGACAGTGGAGCTGAAGCACCTGTCCGAATAGCAAACAACATAGATCCTGATCAGACGCGGCGTTGGGCCGCGGCTGATCTGGATCTATGTTGTTTGCACATGCTCTGAATTTTATTCGGCGCTGAAAGAGTTAAAAGATAATAAAAACAGTACATCAATCCAGACACAAACATTAAATAACCAGTCATCAATGAAGAAATCACATTAGAATATTCAGAACAATGCGTAGTAGTCTCTGAAGAAGTGAGTTTACAATTGTTTCTCACTTTGTCTAAGGCTCAAAGGCAGTTCATTCCCAAGCTTGGGTCCAACAGTACTAACACTTCTGTTACTGAATGTTTGTTTCTTATTATAAGGAACACGGTAGCATCCTACTGATGATTCAGAGGATTGTAGTGAGCGTTTTGAGACTTTACTGGACAAAAGTTCAATATGGTATTGAGGAGCATTTCCAACAGAACAGTTGTACATATAAGTGAGGATTTGAAAATTAATTCTTGCCTTACACACAAAATACATAATAATTTATTACGATTTAAACTGTATCATAAATAAGATGTCAGTAGTCTGTGATAGTTTGATTATCTGTGATTAGATTAGTTATTATATGTTATAATTTATATTTCGGGTTTAACGCCTGCATCAGCACCATTTTGGGCTATATCGCCGGCGGGCAGTTGACCTAACAACACCTTTCATGGGCAGGCTCCGGCGGTTAACCAGTACTTGAGTGCACCAACCTCCGTAAGAAACTGCCAACTTTTTCATATAAATGAGACACGACTGAGCGGGGCTCGAACCCGTGGCCGTGATTAGATTAGTCTCTTATAATTCTTTTATAATGAATGAATGGTGTTGTACTTTGCATCGATAATTTGTTGTGCATAGTTTATGTATTGTACAACGAGGAGACTGAAATAAAGAATAAATCTAAATCTATAAATCTAATATTTCCATAAATCAATGGATTAGTATTTAACCCTTCGCAAATGGTGTGACTCCAATACCACCCCCAACAAGGACCGCCACCTTATACCTGTACCAGTCCTGGTGACCCTCACCGAAAGGTCCATCGAGATAAAGCTGCAAGCAAATACAGACGTCAGCAGTGAGTGTGTGATGGTTTGTTTTCCTCATTTGCGTGATGTATTTTGATAAAGTTACTACCGTACTAATTATAATAAAATACAAAAACAAATAATATAATATAAAAGAGAAATAATATTTGTCTTTCAGTTATTTATTGGCGACTAATACAGTGCTTAGAGTTCTGTGGATTAGGTTTTAACCAGACAGGCCTAAGTGGTTAAATCTGGCATTCATAACGACACATTATGTTTATTAACCCTTTCAACCCCACAGGCCTCTAAATAGGCTTATGAAAAGTGTAGATCCAGATGAGCCGGCTCGTAACGAGCCGTCTCATCAGGATCTGCACTTTTTTGCCAGTAATAATTATTACTATTTTTAGATAAAATTACCAATTTTGATAAATGAACTGGTCCAAAGGTAATTTTCTTATTAATTTATTGGTCTAAAAATAGCATGCACCAATCCATGTCAGTTACTTGGGGTTGAATGGGTTAAAAACAATAATATTTATTTACTGAAATAAAGAATAAATCTAAATATAAATAATTACACTTATTATATATATTGCAAGAATAATAAACATATTACATCATGTCATGGTCTGATGGAAATGACGACACATCATGCTTATAGTATATATAGCGTTAAGCAAGATTAGGTCTAATTTTACAGACGGATCTGTAGTCCAGTGATAACACGCTGGACTGGTAATCCAGGGATCGCAGGTTCGATTCCCTGTCTGACCCTAATAAAATTAACAGTCTTTCAGATGGGACATTAAACCGAGGTCTCGTGTCGGTGCTTTACACCGTGCACGTAAACGAACCAGAGGAGATTCTGGAATGGGTTTCTGTTTGTATCATGCACTATCCTCCAAAATCTAAAATGACTAATCTCTTCAGGAGGCGTCGCTCATATGGGCAATAGGTAGCGACGATAAATAAACGTAAAACACACACACTACGTCTAATTTAAGTTGGCAGTTTCTTACGGAGGTTGGTGCAACAAGTACTGGTTAACCGCTTGAGTTGCCCATTTGAGTGACGGGCAGTTTACCTATCAATGCCTTTCCTGGGCAGGCTCCGGCGGTAAACGAGTACTTGGTGCATCAACCTCCGTCAGAAACTGCCAACATTTTCATATAAATAGACACGGTCTGAACTGGGCTCTAACCCGTGACCATCAGTGATGATAGGTTACAGTGGTATACAAGTCTGCGGCCTTAACCACTCGACCAAGGAGGAGACAGACTCATTTACAATTAAATTCGTTGACTAGATATAGTACACTATACTTGTCAATGGAATTAGAGGAACATTAATTGTTCTCTATATATACAGTCAAGCCTGTCTTAAGCAGCCAGCCAAGGGAATCACATAAAGTGGCTTCTTAGCACAGGCGGCTGCTTAATAGTGGGCACATATATAATAAAAACATCATATTGCGAATCTGGAAACTGGCTGCTTAATACAGGTTGGCTGTCTAAGAAAAGTGCCCACTAACACAGGTGACTATGTATAGGTACCTTGAAGTTGGAGTGTGGCATGTGCTAATGTTTTTTCATACTCCTCTGAAGCAAATACCCTTTTGAAGGCAGCAAGCGTCATGTTCTGGCCTGCTGTAAGCCCAGCTTGTGTATACATGCTCGAAACTAGAACGTCTATGTCCTTCGAATCTAAGCTGGAATCGGATAGATCCAGCATCGACCTTTAATGAAAAGACATAAAATAAAGTTTTAATCTTTATTTATTTTACAACGATTACGAAGCAAGTTCTAACAACTTATCTTAATCACTCTCGTTGGCGCGGATGAAAGCGTATATGTGGTCATTCGTGTGGGAGGAAACCGGAGTACCCGGAGAAAACCCACCTGTCCGATCTGGCGACCACCGTACGATCTCACATACTTCCCGGTCAGAGGATCGAACCAGGTTTGCATTGATGAGAAGCGAGTGCGTTAACCACTGCGCTAATCGGACAGCCATAGAATAAAATGACTTGTTACACTAGCTTTTGCAAACAGCACAGAGCCAGATAAGACGGCACAGAAAGTTCCGTCTGACAAGCCACGATGCTGTTTGCTATTCGGATATTGGAGCTAAAACACGTGGCGGAATAGCTAACACCATAGTTCCTGAAAAGACGTGGCTTTACGCCATAGTTCCTGAAAAGACGTGGCTTTACGCCATAGTTCCTGAAAAGACGTGGCTTTACGCCATAGTTCCTGATCAGACGTGCCATAGTTCCTGATCAGACGTGGCATTACGCCATAGTTCCTGATCAGACGTGGCATTACGCCATAGTTCCTGATCAGACATAGCATTACGCCATAGTTCCTGATCAGACGTGGCATTACGCCATAGTTCCTGATCAGACGTGGCATTGCGCCATAGTTCCTGAAAAGACGTGGCTTTACGCCATAGTTCCTGAAAAGACGTGGCTTTACGCCATAGTTCCTGAAAAGACGTGAACAGACGTGGCATTACGCCATAGTTCCTGATAAGACGTGGCATTACGCCATAGTTCCTGAAAAGACGTGGCTTTACGCCATAGTTCCTGAAAAGACGTGGCTTTACGCCATAGTTCCTGAAAAGACGTGGCTTTACGCCATAGTTCCTGAAAAGACGTGGCTTTACGCCATAGTTCCTGAAAAGACATGGCTTTACGCCATAGTTCCTGATCAGACGTGGCTTTACGCCATAGTTCCTGAAAAGACGTGGCTTTACGCCATAGTTCCTGAACAGACGTGGCATTACGCCATAGTTCCTGAAAAGACGTGGCTTTACGCCATAGTTCCTGAAAAGACGTGGCTTTACGCCATAGTTCCTGATCAGACATGACATTACGCCATAGTTCCTGATCAGACGTGGCTTTACGCCATAGTTCCTGAAAAGACGTGGCTTTACGCCATAGTTCCTGAAAAGACGTGGCATTACGCCATAGTTCCTGATCAGACGTGGCATTACGCCATAGTTCCTGATCAGACGTGGCATTACGCCGCGGCTGAGCTGGATCTATGTTGTTTGCAAATGTGATTTTATTTACTCGACAGGCAAAGGGTTATGAAGCAACACGTTTTAATTAGATACTAGCTGTGCTCTTAAAGTTGAAATAATGAATTTCCAATAACTGTTAGCCACGCACCGAAAGCGACAGTTGTTTATTATTGGAGGTATTATACAGTGGCTGTAATCACATGAAACTGCTGGTCAGACAGATCAGTATAAAAGACTAAAAATAAGCATACCCAAGGACAAACAGACGGATCTTTTGTCCAGTGGTAACACGCTGGACTGGTAATCCAGGGATCGCATATTCGATCCCCTTGTCTGACCTTAATAAAATTAACAGTCTTTCAATTGGGACTTTAAACCGAGGTCTCGTGTCGGTGCTTTACACCGTGCACGTAAACGAACCAGTGGAGATTCTGGAATGGGTCTCTGTCTGTATCATTGCACTATCCTCCAAAAATCTCTTCATGAGGCGTCGCTCATATGAGCAACTGGTAGCGACGATAAATAAACGTAAAACACACACGCGGGTTGAACCGGCAAGTTGAAATATTCAGAGATGAGACAAGAATGAAGTTGTGAAAATATATCGTCCGATTCTGATTACTGATGAAATAATTTCTAGTTACTATGTAACTTATTCCCCCAATCGTCTTATTCTTGAATAAATAAATTACTTGCCTTAATTGGTGGATAAAAGCAAACATAACCTTGACCATACAAAGTATGTCCAACATATGACATTAGTGACGATATGTTCTGAACATCCAATCCAAATTTATAGCACTGTTGATATGCAATCGTAAATTTGTATATACATAAATCTACAATACGCACACCAAAATACCGCTCTAAAATAGGTAAACTGTTCTTACTTTATCATTTTCGTGAACGTTTCTGGAGTCAACTCTCCTTTCCCACGAAGGTCATGCATGTTGAACAACATATTCGCCTTTTCATCAGCTCCGCCTAAAACCATGTAAGTAGTTCGCTATTAAATGAAATCGACGGATATGTAGTCCTGTGGTAACACGCTGGACTGGTAATCCAGGGATCGCAGGTTCGATCCCCCGTCTGACCCTAATACAATTAACAGTCTTTCAGATGGGACGTTAAACCGAGGTCTCGTGTCGGTGCTTTACACCATGCACGTAAAAGAACCCGAGGAGATTCTGGAATGGGTCTCTGTCTGTATCATGCACTATCCTCCAAAATAACTAACTCTTCAGGAGGCGTCGCTCATATGGGTAACCGGTAGCGACGATAAATAAGCGTAAAAAACAAACGAAATCGACACCAGTTAGACATGAACGCGATACGATCATCTACCTACATGTGTACATGGATCTGTAATAGCTCCATGCACACCTTAAGACTCTAAACGCCTACACCAAGTATTCAGCTCATTATACATGACGAAATACGGATAATTGTACAATAACTTTAATCATATTGTAAAGCTTTTTTACACAAATATAAATTATGACAATGAACGATATGAATATCAGAAAGCAAAAGGGTTTAGTTTAATCATATTTTATTGCTCGATTCGTTTCACATATACATGTGAATACAAAACATGACAAATTAAACAAACGGGTTAGGCCATAAATTCTAGCAACATTAGTTACGGCCCTTTCCGAGGGTTGGACACAAGTTCTTGCAACATTAGATAGTGTCCTCCCCTAATGCTGTAAAGGAAAAAGATTTACCAGCATTGACGAACAATTAAGAGCAGTAGGTAATAATTGTACAATATCCACTTTGACGACAAAGTCATTGCTTTGTACACAACTTGGTAAGAGTATGCGAGCGAGTAGGTTTCGCCGAGGCACGCGGGCGACTGCATATGTATTATGTCTAAGATGATTATTGGTCTCAGCCGATTCCTGGTTTAGCTAACATCCCGAGACGGCTTCTACTTCCATCCAGGGAAACAAGTCCTGTGAAGTGTTGATTCTTTTGAAGTGGTCCTTTTCAGCTTTTTAGGTTCCCCACTCCTCTCTGTTGGTCATCTCGCAGCAGCATGTTAACTGACCGACAGTTAGACATCAGCGAGGCCTATGTCGCCTCACGGTCTGCATGCGTTGTTCTTGACCGCTGGATCTCGTCAGATAACGGCTGTGAGTACATGTACTCGTAACTCTAAGATGGTGCAGTCACTAAGACGTTGCGCGCGCACACCGGAAGATAGTGCGACACGCTGAAGCCACACGTGTCCTAGGCTTCTGCTGCGAGATATGGCCCGACTACGACGTGCACGCCGTGAGGAGATCATCCGGCGTGACAGTGTCAGGCTCGGAAGTTATAAAGCGTTGTTCATATCTCAAACTTAAGCTCAAGTCTTTTGATTGGTTGATTCTGATATTTATTCACATCTAAACCAACAGAAGCTTGAGATTGAGTTTGAGATTGGAAAATAGGTTTAATAACCTCCAGGCGATGCTACTGTTATATATTGCGCACAACTAACAGCGTGGCTCCTGCGAGGGAAAATATTTAAAATACTGTAAAAATGTGTAATGTATGTGAATATATGATTATATACATATAATGAATAAACTAACTTTCTGACTTCACTAAAGAATAAACTGACAATACAAGACTGCGGTTTAGCTAAACAAAGTTTTATGTGAAACGTACCCTTTGCGAGAATTGTAAACATTTCCATAAATTCTTGGAAACCCACAAATCCATTCCTGTCTTTGTCCACCATTATAAACATGTTTCTGACAAAGAGCGACGTGGGTTTGAGGCCAAGGGCATCGGCGAATTCAGTTCTCGTCAGTTGAATTAGCGCCACAGAATTGGCCTCGTTCGCGTCATAATGAAGTATTTCTGCAGATTCGTTTGTGTAAGCCTGATACAGAACATATATATCTTTATTACCTCCACAATGGGAGAGCATCATAATTATGTTGAACATATACAAGTAAAGCATGTAACAAAACAGAAAATACAAATACATATGGCATGCATGAAATTAAGCAAGTGTTAATGTCCTTTTCAATATTTTGCTGACGGAATAAAATTATAATTCACTTCACTTATGTTTACGAAACAAACCTTAATTCTACAAACCAATTATACATACTTTATGGAATATATACCGAGTCAAAAAATAAACGATACCAAACTAAAAATGACGTAAAACGGATAAAACCATAGAAAGGTTTAATATATTATTACGTATCAGTACCGGGTATCTTATTGCAACGTCAGCCAACCATAAACACAGGTAAATAAACACCCGATAATCCTGGAACGCCGAATTTCCGATTTGCACGTGCTCCTCAACAAAGACAACTTCCTACACATGTACAAATCGGAAAACCGGTTTATTGTACTGGTATTGCATTATCATCGAGGAAAAACACCTTACATACCCATTGTTACCTCTAACAAAATGCCTAGGCTAAACCGCAATCAGAGAATGCGTGCCATTGGCATGATTGACGGCGGTTTACGTCAGCGTGACGTCGAAAATCGACTCGGGGTTACGCGGATCACGATAACACGTCTACTTCGACGTTATCGAACACATGGATCGGTGGACGACCGTCCAAGATCTGGTCGACCACGTGTGACGACGCGTGAACAGGACCGTCACATTCGGACGTCACATTTACGTGACCGGTTCCTACCTGCTACGCACACAGCTGCCGTTACTCCTGGGATGACCAACAATCGCATCAGTGCACAAACAGTCAGGAACCGGCTCGGTGAACGTGGCATTCGTGCCTATCGGCCATACGTTGGACCCATCCTGACACGACGTCACCGTGACGTACGGCGGGAATGGACGACGGAACGTGCTCGCTGGACTCGGTTACAGTGGAATTCGGTGATGTTTAGCGATGAATCGCGGTTCTGTTTGCGTCGAGCGGATGGCAGAGAGCGGGTATATCGCTATTAATACATGAACATTACAACAGCCAACACAGAAACGCTAATCTGATAGCCGGATAATTGGTAAACCGTTTACTTCCATACTGTTTGGTCCTTGGTTGTTTTATCTTTACTTCTATACTTCCTGTTAGCCGGATGATTGGTGGACAGGTTCCTCCCATAAAGGTTGGTCCTTTGTTGTTTTATCCTTAGCTATACGTGGTAGGGGAAACTGATGTATATGTTGTCTGTATCAGAGACGTTACTGGTTTTTCTATTACCTCCCTTGATGGATAAAGTCATATGTGTCCATCCCGAAATGTATATTGATCCTTTTAGTTGGAATCCTTTGTTTTTACTGTTGTCGTCTAACCAGATGTTGCGTTAGGACAAATGTAATTTAATTAAAATCAAAATTGAACCAATATTTACAGTAAGGTATCCATTGGATATGCTAAATGATATCTGTCGAGATGTAATAATTTCATAATTATATGTCGAGAATACGGCTTAAAATGGAAAATCTATGGTGCAAAGGAAACAACGATTAAAACAGAGGAAACCAATTAAGAGGACCAATATACTTTTAGGAGTATTCAGGGGCAGTAACTCACTAATGTTGCTCATTTGCTTGATGGTTATTGTATCTCATTATTCTATGCCTACATTGTCAAGACAGATCGACAAAACTATATATACTAAAATATTTTCTGCATTTGCTCCTTTGTTACAAGTTGAATCTACACCATTATCCGTTGAACGCATATTGTCTGGAAGAATTGATTGAATGTCTGCCTCATTTAATACTTGATTGTTGTGTCTTTACTTACCCGAAAAGCTGATATCCTATGGCGTGTGTACTTTTGTTCCCTGCTTGTTGTATCAATACCTACTTGGAGATAGATACCCAAGATAAAGTGAACTAGCTTTTCATAATTGTTCATTGGCTGTTGTGTTCAAGCTTAACTGAAGAACTGATATTTACTCCTAGTATATATTAGTTGCTGTATCTATATTCACCTGCAGACAGACAACTCGGAAAAACTGCTCGAGTGTTTTCTTCCGTTGCTCCTTTGTGGTTGCATCCTTCAGTATCATATCCTCTTTCATCTGAAAGTTTTGTCTGTTCACCGCAACCTCCTTCAAGAAGTTCTCTATGGCTGTTAAGAATTCGCTCCTGTACACTTGGTCCAGAAAGCGCAATACCTATCAATGTAACACATGCCATAAAAGTAAGATCACTATAATCTAGGTAGAGACTCTAGAAGGTTTTAGAACTATAATATTGTTTTAATATAACATATGTTTCTTTTAAATTCAGATATGTTTGCACTTCGTCACTATTAGTTGGTGGAGTAAAATATATCATGCTTTGTCCTATGTATTATTGAGGTCACAAATGTGTGGGCTGCAACACCACGTGGCAACACAGTAAACGTATTCTATTCTAACAAATTGCGCTGTTGGTTTGCTTTGTTTATTTACGGGGCTTTAAGTAGCACCAACAGCAGATACAGACGGATCTGTAGCCCAGTGGTAAAACACTGGACTGGTAATCCAGGGATTGCAGGTTCGATCCCCCGTCTGACCCTAATAAAATTAACAGTCTTTCAGATGGGACGTTAAACCGAGGTCTCGTGTCGGTGCTTTACACCGTGCACGTAAAAGAACCAGAGGAGACTCTGGAATGGGTCTCTGTCTGTATCAGTATCCTCCAAAATCTAAAATAACTAATCTCTTCAGGAGGCGTCGCTCATATGGGCAACATAATTAAACGTAAAACACACACACACCAACAGCTTATGCCATACGGCGACTCTCCAGCTATTATTGGTGGAGGAAGAACCTCGACTGCCCCTCCAAGTAGCATCTCAGACATGGACGGGTACCCAGGTAGAACCACTGGCCTTCCTCAAGTCATGTGGATAACTTGCACACTTGAAACAATTCGACATCAATGTGGGGTTCGCACCTGCAGCGGTGAGGGGCAAGTGATTTGAAGTCAACGATATTAACCACTCGGCCACGGAGCCGCCTACTCGGGATTTGATCCCAACACTACGACGGTGTTCAAATATGCAAGATAGTTGCCAACTCAGTGACACTTAAAATAGTCATATTCTTGCTAATAAAAACGTTATAAACTGTATACATTAACAATGTTGAAAAGGATGGGTTTTTTTTACTGCAAAGCCTGTGTAATACTGGTTATGTAACGAATACAATTTTATGATAACAATTTTATTTAGAAATTGTGACCGGCAGTTTGAACAGGGATATATTTTCCCAATGTTTTTAAAACTTGTGGACAACTCATTATAAATATCATGCCGATTAGCGCAGTGGTTAGCGCGCTCGACTCTCACCAATGCAATCCGGGTTCGATCCTCAGGACCGGGAAGTATGTGAGATGGTACGGTGGTCGCAAGATCGGACAGGTGGGTTTTCTCTGGGTACTTCGGTTTCCTCCCACACGAATGACCACATTTACGCTTTCATCCGCGCCAACGAGAGTGATTAATATAAGTTGTTAGAACCTGCTTCGCAATCGTTGTAAAATCAATACAGTTTAAAGGTGAGTGATTAACATAAGTTGTTAGAACTTTCTTTGCAATCGTTGTAAAATCAATATAAAGTTTAAACTTAAATATCATGCTGAAAGCAATAAAAAAAACCTATGACCCTAACATAATTATATTAGACTGAAATAAAGATTAGAACAATGTACGCTATATCCAGTTGTAGAATATCAAACTGTTTCAGACATAGCGTATCAATCATACACTGTACTAACCAGGTCAATATCACCAGGTACGCGGACAGATACAAGGGTACAGCCTTTGTCTGTCGACAACCTGAAGTTGACTTTGTCCGTAAACCGTAAGTCGATCATGCGCAATGGTTTTCGCCCTTCTTTGTCAGACACGTGCAGCTTCTTGCGATCCTTGTCGAATTTAATTTTGATGTTTCGCTCGCCATCCTTTGGACCGACCCATTCTGTAGCTGTGAACAATTTGGACAATCGATTGGTTTGTGTAATTGTAGTTTATTTAACGTCTCTACAGGTTGCATATTTGAGAGACGGGCAGTTTACCTAACTAGTATACACATTTCCTGGACAGGCTCCAGTGGTTAGCCAGTACTTGGTGCACCAACCTCCTTAAGAAACTGTCAACATATTCATATAAAGAGATGCGGTATGACCGTGACCATCAGTGATGATAGGTTACAGTGGTATACAAGTCAGTGACCTTAACCACTCGACCACGGAGGCGGACCCGTGACCATCAGATCAGTGATGATAGGTTACAGTGGTATACAAGTCAGTGACCTTAATCAATCGACCACGGAGGTGGGCAATGGTTTGTCATGAAGCTGCTTTTATTTATATTACTCGTATAATACAGTTTAAACTTAAAGATATATTAGTATTCAGTTTACAGTCAAACCTGTGTTAGTGGTCACCTCTATTAAGCAACCAACCTGTATTAAGCAGCCAGTTTCAATATTCTCAATATGCTAGTTTACTATACATTTGACCTCTATTAACCCATTTCATTCTGGATACCGTTCAAACGGTATTTGCAAAGAACATAGAGCCAGATCAACCGCCACGGAATGTGCCGTCTGATCAGGCTCTATGCTGTTTGCTATTCAGATGATCTTTCTAAGACACTTGGCTATGCAGCAAACAACATAGATCCTGATCAGCATGCAGCTTCACGCTGGATCTATGTTGTTTGCAAAAGCCTTTAAATATATCCAGAATGAAATGGGTTAAGCAGCCATCTGTGCTAAGCAGCCACTTTCAGTGATTCCCTTGGTTGGCTGCTTAAGACAGGTTTGACTGTACACCGAAAAAGCTACATCCCATGCGTTCGTATAGAGCTATAGTATGTACAAATGTATGCAACTTTTTAAAAGTGAAAATGCGAAAATACTGTTCAACTTAGGCTTATATATTTATAAAGAGTTTAAGCTATGCAATTAGGTATTATATCAAAATTAATGCGTTTTCCTACTCCCTGAAAGAATTGTGTTAACAGTTATGTATATCAACACGTGAATTAAACCAACGTAGATTGATATGTTGAATTCTGTGACTCAATTATTTGTCAAATGTATTCAAGGTTGAATATCTGATTAGTTGTGTATATTATGTACATTGTTGTTGATAGATAACTTATATCAGTGAACATGTTCACCGTTGATATATAACTTATATCAGTGAACATGTTCACCATTGATATATAACTTATATCAGCGAACATGTTCACCGTTTATATATAACTTATATCAGTGAATATGTTCACCAATCATGTGACCGTAAACTGGTCTATTGACGTGTGTGAAATAAAACCTACCAAATTTACTGTATGTATTACGCTTAAGCTGTATCAATGTAATACATGTATACGCACTGTCCTTGAGCTTTTATATCATTTGACAGGACAATACCAACATTTGGTGACTTAAATAAGATTAACTCTTTCACCGCCAATGTCGCATAAAAGCGACTTTGTAAAAAAAGTAGAGAACCCGATCGGACAGAACAGAACATGCCGTCTGATCAGGCTATATGCTGATTGCTCTTCAGACAGTGGAGCTGAAGCACCTGTCCGAATAGCAAACATCATAGATCCTGATCAGACGCGGCGCTACGCCGCGACTGATCTGGATCTATGTTGTTTGCACATCCTCTGAATTTATTCGGCGCTGAACGAGTTAAACGTATCTACAGTTTCATATTTATTTTATAATCAAATATTATTTTAACTGGCGCACGAAATGTGTAACTTTTGACAATCTACCTAAATGTGGAAGTCGTGATAGCTCAGTGGTAGCGCGTTCGCTTCATGTGCGAATTCCCGGTGTTCGAGTGTGGAAGTCGTGATAGCTCAGTGGTAGCGCGTTCACTTCATGTGCGAATTCCCGGTGTTCGAGTCCCGCTGGAGCAGTTACGATTGTGCCCTTAGGCAAGGCATTTAAAATTTAAATTCCACATACCTTTTCTCTCTCCCTCGTGGCGATGGATTCCATCAGCAATGAGGTCTCGATAGTTATTAATATAAGTTATAAGAACTTGTTTTGCAATCGAGCTAAAATTAATTTGTATAAAAGAAAACAAATCTACCTAAATGTGTGTAGGGCCCTTCATCCTTTCGACGAACGGTGTTTTGCCTTTTGCTCGTTGTCATTTTTCTTTGTTTCAGCTTAACCAGCAGGATCAATACACCAATAGACCCTGTAAATGTGTAAGTAACACAGTAACAGCAGAATCAATACACCAACAGACCCTGTAAATATGTAAGTAACACAGTAACAGCAGGATCAATACACCAACAGACCCTGTAAATGTGTAAGTAACACAGTAACAGCAGGATCAATACACCAACAGACCCTGTAAATGTGTAAGTAACACAGTAACAGCATGATCTATACACCAACAGACCCTGTAAATGTGTAAGTAACACAGTAACAGCAGGATCTATACACCAACAGACCCTGTAAATGTGTAAGTAACACAGTACAGCAGATCATACACCAACAGACCCGTATTGTAAGAACACAGTAACAGCAGATCATACACCACAGACCCTGTAAATGTGTAAGTAACACAGTAACAGCAGGATCAATACACCAACAACCCTAAAAAAACAAACACAACAACCAACCCAAAAAAACCAAACAACAACCCAACACCCGTAAATGTGTAAGTAACACAGTAACAGCATGATCTATACACCAACAGACCCTGTAAATGTGTAAGTAACACAGTAACAGCAGGATCAATACACCAACAGACCCTGTAAATGTGTAAGTAACACAGTAACAGCAGGATCAATACACCAACAGACCCTGTAAATGGGTAAGTAACACAGTAACAGCTGGATCAATACACCAACAGACCCTGTAAATGTGTAAGTAACAGCAGGATCAATACACCAACAGACCCTGTAAATGTGTAAGTAACACAGTAACAGCATGATCTATACACCAACAGACCCTGTAAATGTGTAAGTAACACAGTAACAGCAGAATCAATACACCAACAGACCCTGTAAATGTGTAAGTAACATAGTAACAGCATGATCTATACACCAACAGACCCTGTAAATGTGTAAGTAACACAGTAACAGCAGGATCAATACACCAACAGACCCTGTAAATGGGTAAGTAACACAGTAACAGCTGGATCAATACACCAACAGACCCTGTAAATGTGTAAGTAACAGCAGGATCAATACACCAACAGACCCTGTAAATGGGTAAGTAACACAGTAACAGCATGATCTATACACCAACAGACCCTGTAAATGTGTAAGTAACACAGTAACAGCAGAATCAATACACCAACAGACCCTGTAAATGTGTAAGTAACATAGTAACAGCATGATCTATACACCAACAGACCCTGTAAATGTGTAAGTAACACAGTAACAGCAGGATCAATACACCAACAGACCCTGTAAATGGGTAAGTAACACAGTAACAGCTGGATCAATACACCAACAGACCCTGTAAATGTGTAAGTAACAGCAGGATCAATACACCAACAGACCCTGTAAATGGGTAAGTAACAGCAGGATCAATACACCAACAGACCCTGTAAATGGGTAAGTAACACAGTAACAGCAGGATCAATACACCAACAGACCCTGTAAATGTGTAAGTAACAGCAGGATCAATACACCAACAGACCCTGTAAATGTGTAAGTAACAGCAGGATCAATACACCAACAGACCCTGTAAATGGGTAAGTAACACAGTAACATTTTAGTACTTATAAGCACATTATTTACGGTGCATGGACGTAGGATAATGTATCGCTGCACTACAGACAAGAGTCGTTGTCATACTAAACCCGTCATCATTGGGGGATGCACGGGCACTCACTTTACTACTCAATACTAAGCAATATGTTTGTGTTGAGTGTGGGTGTTGGTGTGGTTGGACAGCAAGGTGGTTAGTGTTGGGGGTGGGTGTTGGTGTGGTTGGACAGTAGGGTGGTTAGTGTTGGGGGTGGGTGTTGGTGTGGTTGGACAGTAGGGTGGTTAGTGTTGGAGGGTGGGTGTTGGTGTGGTTGGACAGTAGGGTGGTTAGATTTATACCTACGTTGCCGTGGCGGTGCGGTCTCGAAGCATGGCTTATGCCCATATAACAATTGTTGCCTATATAACAATTTATGCCTACATACCAATTTATGCATGAATAACAATTTATGCCTATATACCAATTTATGCATGAATAACAATATATGCCTATATACCAATTTATGCCTATATAACAATTTATGCCTATATAACAATTTATGCCTATATACCAATTTATGCATGAATAACAATATATGCCTATATATCAATTTATGCCTATATACCAATTTATGCCTATATAACAATTTATGCCTCTATACCAATTTATGCATGAGTAACAATATATGCCTATAAAACAATTTATGCCTATATAGCAATGTATGCCTAAATAACAATATATGCCTATATAACAATTTATGCCTATATACGAATTTATGCCTAAATAACAATATATGCCTATAAAACAAGTTATGCCTATATACCAATGTATGCCTATATACCAATGTATGCCTAAATAACAATATATGCCTATATAACAATTTATGCCTATATACCAATTTAAGCCTAAATAACAATATATGCCTATGTAGCAAGTTATGCCTATATAACAAGATATGCCTATATAACAAGTTATGCCCATATAACAATATATGCCTATATAACAAGCTATGCCAATACAGTACTCTGGTGTCATGCCATACGAATGGTCAAGATTATTGAGAGTGTTTATTATACTGGTTTTCAGAACTTTTTTCTTAGTCCTTGAGAAAAATAGAAACAGATTCGGCTAAATAGACTTTTAAGGTTTCCAAATGTTTTATATACTTCATTTCCAGGCAGCTAGGTCAAACAAAAAGACCGATAAGGCTGATAGTATTAAACTATATCGTCTCGTGACCATTGTCAACCAGACGAACTATTGGTCAGATCATACCAACAAGGACAACGCTGTTTGGAAACACAGTTTTAATTTACATATCCAAGAAACCAAAGCAAACACGGGCAGGACCGGGGTGTATAATAAATGAATATCTCTATTAGTTCATCCAGATGCAGTTTTGTAGAACACAATGACAATGTGGAAAACGAGGTATGAATATTGTAACAAACGTACACGGCTTTGCGTACACGGAATAGTTGAAGGAATACGGAAGAAAGAGTACAGCAGAGAAAAGACGCATTAGAGAAGAAGGTATGCATAATGAATACAAAAGAATAAAGATTGAAGAAGGAATACAGAAGAAGCAAGATAGAAGACGAAAGGCTGAAGGACGGAATATCGAAGGAGGAAAATAGAAGACGAAAGCCTGAAGAGGAATATAGAAGAAGGAAAATAGAAGACGAAAGCCTGAAGAGGAATATAGGAGGAAAATAGAAGACGAAAGCCTGAAGAAGGAATATAGAAGGAGGAAAATAGAAGACGAAAGCCTGATGAAGGAATATAGAAGGAGGAAAATAGAAGACGAATGACTGAAGAAGTAACAAGGAAGAAGGAAAATAGAAGAAGAAAGCTAGACGAAGTAAGGAATACAGAAACAGGAACATAGACAAAAGGATTACAAAAGACGAACTACTGTATAACGATTATAGACGAGGGAATACATTGAAAGATTGGAAGACAGTAGATGGAGAGAGAGAGAGTTGGTACATACGTCCTGACTAATTGGTGCTTGTTAAGTGTCATATAATCCTGTAGTGGTAGAACACACGATACGGGTCCCTGGCATATGGTGCCAGTAGACATGAATCTACAGGATCTGGGAGCCTGGCAATATGATAGCAGTAGATATGAATCTACAGGATCTGAGAGCCTGGCAATGTGATACCAGTAGACATGAATCTACAGGATCTGGGAGCCTGGCAATATGATAGCAGTAGATATGAATCTACAGGATCTGAGAGCCTGGCAATGTGATACCAGTAGACATGAATCTACAGGATCTGGGAGCCTGGCAATATGATAGCAGTAGATATGAATCTACAGGATCTGAGAGCCTGGCAATGTGATACCAGTAGACATGAATCTACAGGATCTGGGAGCCTGGCAATATGATAGCAGTAGATATGAATCTACAGGATCTGAGAGCCTGGCAATGTGATACCAGTAGACATGAATCTACAGGATCTGGGAGCCTGGCAATATGATAGCAGTAGATATGAATCTACAGGATCTGAGAGCCTGGCAATGTGATACCAGTAGACATGAATCTACAGGATCTGAGAGCCTGGCAATATGATACAAGTAGACATGAATCTACAGGATCTGAGAGCCTGGCAATATGATACCAGTAGACATGAATCTATCTGGATCTGAGAGCCTGGTAATATGATACAAGTAGACATGAATCTATCTGGATCTGAGAGCTTGGTAATATGATACCAGTAGACATGAATCTATCTGGATCTGAGAGCCTGGTAATATGATACAAGTAGACATGAATCTATCTGGATCTGAGAGCTTGGTAATATGATACCAGTAGACATGAATCTATCTGGATCTGAGAGCCTGGTAATATGATACAAGTAGACATGAATCTATCTGGATCTGAGAGCTTGGTAATATGATACCAGTAGACATGAATCTATCTGGATCTGAGAGCCTGGTAATATGATACAAGTAGACATGAATCTATCTGGATCTGAGAGCTTGGTAATATGATACCAGTAGACATGAATCTATCTGGATCTGAGAGCCTGGTAATATGATACAAGTAGACATGAATCTATCTGGATCTGAGAGCTTGGTAATATGATACCAGTAGACATGAATCTATCTGGATCTGAGAACCTGGCAATATGATACCAGTATACATGAATCTATCTGGATCTGAGAACATGGCAAAATGATGCCAGTAGACATGAATCTACAGGATCTGAGAACATGGCAAAATGATGCCAGTAGACATGAATCTACAGGATCTGGGAGCCTGGTAATGTGATGTCAGTAGACATGAATCCACAGGATCTGAGAGCCTGGCAATATGATACAAGTAGACATGAATCTATCTGGATCTGAGAGCCTGGTAATATGATACCAGTATACATGAATCTATCTGGATCTGAGAGCTTGGTAATATGATACAAGTAGACATGAATCTATCTGGATCTGAGAGCTTGGTAATATGATACAAGTAGACATGAATCTACAGGATCTGGGAACCTGGCAATATGATACCAGTATACATGAATCTATCTGGATCTGAGAGCTTGGCAATATGATACCAGTAGACATGAATCTATCTGGATCTGGGAACCTGGTAATATGATACAAGTAGACATGAATCTATCTGGATCTGGGAACATGACAATATGATACAAGTAGACATGAATCTATCTGGATCTGGGAACCTGGTAATATGATACAAGTAGACATGAATCTATCTGGATCTGGGAACCTGGTAATATGGTGCCAGTAGACATGAATCTATCTGGATCTGAGAGCCTAGTAATATGACGGCCATAATACATAAAGCTATCTGGATCTGGGAACATGACAATACGGTGCCAGTAGACACATATCTATCTGGATCTGGGAACATGGCAATACAGTGACAGTATACACGACGCTATCTGGATCTGGGAGCATGGCAGGCAATACGGTGACAGTATACACGACGCTATCTGGATCTGGGAGCCTGGCAATACGGTGACAGTATACACGACGCTATCTGGATCTGAGTCTGGCAATACGGTGACAGTATACACAACGCTATCTGGATCTGGGAGTCTGGCAATACGGTGACAGTATACACGACGCTATCTGGATCTGGGAGTCTGGCAATACGGTGACAGTAAACATGAATCTACCTGGACATGGGAGCCTGGCAATACGGTGACAGCATACACGACGCTATCTGGATCTGAGAGTCTGGCAATACGGTGACAGTATACATGAATCTATCATATTTGGTAGTTGTTTTTATATTTATTCCTGTTATTGGTATATATATATATATATATATATCATACCTGGTATACATAACAGGAGTGCAAGATATGATAAGGCAAATGAGACTTCACTGCCGGAGAAGTAGTCATAGTGTTGCACGAGTGTACAATTTTCCAACACTCGCGTCCCGTTCAACTCGTCGGATGAATCTGCTCTCAGTTGTTCCGGTTGGAAACACGTATCCGCTGAAACATAATTGTGTACACACATAATTATACTAGTGTTGTTCGGATAGTTCGTAGACTGGCACATTCATTTACACAATAAGGGAGATAATGTAGCCAAACTTAACATCATAATCAATTGAAAGTGTACACAGTCCATAAGTAATGTATTCAGTGAATACAGTGAATTTCTGTTGAAACAAAGATAGATATACAATACAGAAATACGGTTGAGAATTGATCCGTTACTTGACACGCGTATGAGCCAGGGTATTATTCGGGAATATATTAACATCCTATGCAATCCAATACTTTAGCAACAACTCGTCGTTACTGCGAACATTGTACTATACCGAAATACAAACAACGTTGAGCCAACAAAGGGGAGTTGTAGTCATTTCATAGATTTTCGCGTTTGGTTGTATCAACTTTTCATAGTATATATGCGTGTTTGCATTTGGTTGCATAGCGTGGCATTATAGTACATCAACAAACTAGGGACAGTGTAGTACACAGTTGAAATATAATATAGTATGATACTTAGACACACGAATGAGTCGGCGGGGATAGAGAATTATATTTATTATTATATTATTATTATTACATCAGAACATTGCATTACAATGAAGCAATGACTGTATCAATTAATCTTACTGTAGTTGATGACAAACGGATTATCGTTGATGTCAGCACTCATTATGTTTGTTACTGCCAAGACAATCTTCAAAATATCTGTGTCCCATATCTCCTGTATCGTCGCGTTATCGAATAGTCTGTAATACACAATATAATGGCATAGAATGTACAAGATAATGGCCTGTAATACACACGACAATGGCCTGTAATACACACGACAATGGCCTGTAATACACACGACAATGGCCTGTAATACACACGACACAATGGCCTGTAATACACACGACAATGGCCTGTAATACACAAGACAATGGCCTGTAATACACAAGACAAGAGAATAGTCTGTAATACACACGACAAGAGAATAGTCTGTAATACACACGACAATGGCCTGTAATACACACGACAATGGCCTGTAATACACACGACAAGAGAATAGTCTGTAATACACAAGACACAATGGCCTGTAATACACAAGACAATAGTCTGTAATACACACGACACAATGGCCTGTAATACACAAGACAATAGTCTGTAATACACACGACAATGGCCTGTAATACACACGACAAGAGAATAGTCTGTAATACACACGACAAGAGAATAGTCTGTAATACACACGACAATGGCCTGTAATACACACGACAATGGCCTGTAATACACACGACACAATGGCCTGTAATACACACGACAATGGCCTGTAATACACACGACAAGAGAATAGTCTGTAATACACAAGACAATGGCCTGTAATACACAAGACAATGGCCTGTAATACACACGACAATGGCCTGTAATACACACGACAAGACAATGGCCTGTAATACACAAGACAATGGCCTGTAATACACAAGACAATGGCCTGTAATACACACGACAATGGCCTGTAATACACACGACAAGACAATGGCCTGTAATACACAAGACAATGGCCTGTAATACACAAGACAAGAGAATAGTCTGTAATACACACGACAAGAGAATAGTCTGTAATACACAAGACAAGAGAATAGTCTGTAATACACACGACAAGAGAATAGTCTGTAATACACACGACAAGAGAATAGTCTGTAATACACAAGACAATGGCCTGTAATACACACGACAATGGCCTGTAATACACACGACACAATGGCCTGTAATACACACGACAATGGCCTGTAATACACACGACACGAGAATAGTCTGTAATACACACGACAATGGCCTGTAATACACACGACAATGGCCTGTAATACACACGACAATGGCCTGTAATACACAAGACAATGGCCTGTAATACACACGACAATGGCCTGTAATACACACGACAATGGCCTGTAATACACAAGACAATGGCCTGTAATACACACGACAATGGCCTGTAATACACAAGACAATGGCCTGTAATACACACGACAATGGCCTGTAATACACACGACACAATGGCCTGTAATACACACGACAATGGCCTGTAATACACACGACACAATGGCCTGTAATACACACGACAATGGCCTGTAATACACACGACAAGAGAATAGTCTGTAATACACACGACAATGGCCTGTAATACACACGACAACGGCCTGTAATACACATGACAATGGCCTGTAATACACACGACACAATGGCCTGTAATACACACGACAATGGCCTGTAATACACACGACAAGAGAATAGTCTGTAATACACACGACAATGGCCTGTAATACACACGACAATGGCCTGTAATACACACGACAATGGCCTGTAATACACACGACACAATGGCCTGTAATACACACGACAATGGCCTGTAATACACACGACAAGAGAATAGTCTGTAATACACACGACAATGGCCTGTAATACACACGACACAATGGCCTGTAATACACACGACAAGAGAATAGTCTGTAATACACACGACAATGGCCTGTAATACACACGACACAATGGCCTGTAATACACACGACAATGGCCTGTAATACACACGACAAGAGAATAGTCTGTAATACACACGACAAGAGAATAGTCTGTAATACACACGACAAGAGAATAGTCTGTAATACACAAGACAATGGCCTGTAATACACACGACAATGGCCTGTAATACACACGACAAGAGAATAGTCTGTAATACACACGACAAGAGAATAGTCTGTAATACACACGACAATGGCCTGTAATACACACGACAAGAGAATAGTCTGTAATACACACGACAAGAGAATAGTCTGTAATACACACTACAAGAGAATAGTCTGTAATACACACGACAATGGCCTGTAATACACACGACAAGAGAATAGTCTGTAATACACAAGACAAGAGAATAGTCTGTAATACACACGACAATGGCCTGTAATACACACGACAAGAGAATAGTCTGTAATACACACGACAAGAGAATAGTCTGTAATACACACGACAATGGCCTGTAATACACAAGACAAGAGAATAGTCTGTAATACACACGACAATGGCCTGTAATACACACGACACAATGGCCTGTAATACACACGACAATGGCCTGTAATACACACGACACAATGGCCTGTAATACACACGACAATGGCCTGTAATACACACGACAAGAGAATAGTCTGTAATACACACGACAATGGCCTGTAATACACACGACAACGGCCTGTAATACACACGACAATGGCCTGTAATACACACGACACAATGGCCTGTAATACACACGACAATGGCCTGTAATACACACGACAAGAGAATAGTAAACACACACAACCTGTAATACACACGACAATGGCCTGTAATACACACGACAATGGCCTGTAATACACACGACACAATGGCCTGTAATACACACGACAAGAGAATAGTCTGTAATACACACGACAATGGCCTGTAATACACACGACACAATGGCCTGTAATACACACGACAATGGCCTGTAATACACACGACAAGAGAATAGTCTGTAATACACACGACAAGAGAATAGTCTGTAATACACACACAAGAGAATAGTCTGTAATACACAAGACAATGGCCTGTAATACACACGACAATGGCCTGTAATACACACGACAAGAGAATAGTCTGTAATACACACGACAAGAGAATAGTCTGTAATACACACGACAAGAGAATAGTCTGTAATACACAAGACAATGGCCTGTAATACACACGACAATGGCCTGTAATACACACGACAAGAGAATAGTCTGTAATACACACGACAAGAGAATAGTCTGTAATACACACGACAATGGCCTGTAATACACACGACAAGAGAATAGTCTGTAATACACACGACAAGAGAATAGTCTGTAATACACACGACAAGAGAATAGTCTGTAATACACACGACAATGGCCTGTAATACACACGACAAGAGAATAGTCTGTAATACACAAGACAAGAGAATAGTCTGTAATACACACGACAATGGCCTGTAATACACACGACAAGAGAATAGTCTGTAATACACACGACAAGAGAATAGTCTGTAATACACACGACAATGGCCTGTAATACACAAGACAAGAGAATAGTCTGTAATACACACGACAATGGCCTGTAATACACACGACACAATGGCCTGTAATACACACGACAAGAGAATAGTCTGTAATACACACGACAAGAGAATAGTCTGTAATACACAAGACAAGAGAATAGTCTGTAATACACAAGACAATGGCCTGTAATACACACGACAATGGCATGTAATACACACGACAATGACCTGTAATACACAAGACAAGACAATAGTCTGTAATACACACGACAATGGCCTGTAATACACACGACACAATGGCCTGTAATACACACGACAAGAGAATAGTCTGTAATACACACGACAAGAGAATAGTCTGTAATACACACGACAAGAGAATAGTCTGTAATACACAAGACAATGGCCTGTAATACACACGACAATGACCTGTAAAACACACGACAATGGCCTGTAATACACACGACAATGGCCTGTAATACACGCGACAAGAGAATAGTCTGTAATACACAAGACAAGAGAATAGTCTCTAATACACAATATCATGACATGTAATGTACAAGACAATGGTCTGTAATACACACGACAAGAGAATAGTCTGTAATACACAAGACAAGAGAATAGTCTCTAATACACAATATCATGACATATAATGTACAAGACAATGGCCTGTAATACACACGACAAGAGAATAGTCTGTAATACACAAGACAAGAGAATAGTCTGTAATACACACGACAATGGCCTGTAATACACACGACAAGAGAATAGTCTGTAATACACACGACAAGAGAATAGTCTGTAATACACACGACAATGGCCTGTAATACACACGACAAGAGAATAGTCTGTAATACACACGACAAGAGAATAGTCTGTAATACACACGACAATGGCCTGTAATACACAAGACAAGAGAATAGTCTGTAATACACACGACAATGGCCTGTAATACACACGACAAGAGAATAGTCTGTAATACACACGACAAGAGAATAGTCTGTAATACACACGACAATGGCCTGTAATACACAAGACAAGAGAATAGTCTGTAATACACACGACAATGGCCTGTAATACACAAGACAAGAGAATAGTCTGTAATACACACGACAATGGCCTGTAATACACACGACAAGAGAATAGTCTGTAATACACACGACAATGGCCTGTAATACACACGACAAGAGAATAGTCTGTAATACACACGACAAGAGAATAGTCTCTAATACACAATATCATGACATATAATGTACAAGACAATGGCCTGTAATACACACGACAAGAGAATAGTCTGTAATACACACGACAAGAGAATAGTCTCTAATACACAATATCATGACATATAATGTACAAGACAATGGCCTGTAATACACACGACAAGAGAATAGTCTGTAATACACAAGACAAGAGAATAGTCTGTAATACACACGACAATGGCCTGTAATACACACGACAAGAGAATAGTCTGTAATACACACGACAAGAGAATAGTCTGTAATACACACGACAATGGCCTGTACAATGGCCTGTAATACACACGACAAGAGAATAGTCTGTAATACACACGACAATGGCCTGTAATACACACGACAAGAGAATAGTCTGTAATACACACGACAATGGCCTGTAATACACACGACAAGCGAATAGTCTGTAATACACACGACAATGGCCTGTAATACACACGACAAGAGAATAGTCTGTAATACACACGACAATGGCCTGTAATACACACGACAAGAGAATAGTCTGTAATACACACGACAATGGCCTGTAATACACAAGACAAGAGAATAGTCTGTAATACACACGACAATGGCCTGTAATGCACAAGACAAGAGAATAGTCTGTATTACACACGACAATGGCCTGTAATACACACGACAAGAGAATAGTATGTAATACACACGACAATGGCCTGTAATACACACGACAAGAGAATAGTCTGTAATACACACGACAATGGCCTGTAATACACACGACAAGAGAATAGTCTGTAATACACACGACAATGGCCTGTAATACACACGACAAGAGAATAGTCTGTAATACACACGACAATGGCCTGTAATACACACGACAAGAGAATAGTCTGTAATACACACGACAATGGCCTGTAATACACACGACAAGAGAATAGTCTGTAATACACACGACAATGGCCTGTAATACACACGACAAGAGAATAGTCTGTAATACACACGACAATGGCCTGTAATACACACGACAAGAGAATATTCTGTAATACACACGACAATGGCCTGTAATACACACGACAATGGCCTGTAATACACAAGACAATGGCCTGTAATACACACGACAAGAGAATAGTCTGTAATACACACGACAAGAGAATAGTCTGTAATACACAAGACAAGAGAATAGTCTCTAATACACAATATCATGACATGTAATGTACAAGACAATGGTCTGTAATACACACGACAATGGCCTGTAATACACAAGACAAGAGAATAGTCTGAAATACACAAGACAATTCTTCGTGTGGGAGTGAACTGGACCATCCGGGGCAAATAATCTGTCCGATTCGACGATTACCGTACAATCTCACATACTTCCTGGTACGAGGATAGCACAAGGGCTGCATTGGTGAGAAACCAGCGTGCTCATAGCTGCGCTAATCGGACTGCTAATCGTTCTAGAATAGGAAGAGTATACGCTAAGACACTCACCCGTTATCTCTGTTTTCAAACCAGAATCTATCTCCGTGACGAATGCGCAGAAACTGGTCAAGAATAATTGTACGAAATAGTTCACCGGGGCCATCGGGAGTGGTTTCCAAGATCCCGCCGCTAAACAAGTCCAGGTTATCAGGTGCCGTCGTATTTCCATACAGCTCTTGCACCCTCTTAATAGGCTGAAATTGGTCACGAGATGAATTTGTTATGCATATTTATCTATCATACATATGTGTTAACACACTGGACTGGTAATACAGGGATCGCAGGTTTGATCCCTCGTCTGACCCTAATAAAATTAACAGTCTTTCAGGTGGGACTTTAAATCGCGTGTCTGTGCTTTACACCGTGCACGTTATATATACCATTTCAACCGTGTTTCATCGGTTATCATAAAAATCTATATATATACCATTTCAACCGTGTTTCATCGGTTATCATAAGAATCTATATATAAAATTGCAACCGTGTTTCATCGGTTATCATAAGAATCTATATATACCATTGC
>CM026386.1:25068726-25108726 GCA_014843695.1 Archivesica marissinica | reverse complement strand
CATGTTCACAATACAAACTGTGTAGTTCAATAGTGAAGATTAACTGCCTTTATTCGTTTACATTTGACATTTTATATTTCAATTGTTGTCCTACCTTATCAGCTAAGCTGCTCCTCTAATATTTATCACAACTGATTTTTGGTTTGTTTTCAAAGTTTTGTTGCATGAGCAGGATGTACTGTTGTTTGTTTTGTATGGCAGAAAAAATATAATGTTGAAGTTTACTTAATAACTGACAGAGCTCATAGCAGATATAAATAATTGCAAACTATTCTGAGATTTGGATAATTATCAGATGATTAACCCTTTGCACGCTAACGGCGGATAGAATCATATTTGCAAATAGCATAGTGCCTGATCAGACGGTACAAAATGTGCCATCTGATCAGGGTCTATGCTGTTTGCTATTCGGATAGTGGAGCTAAAACATGTCAATGAATAGCAAACAACATAGATCCTGATCAGACATGGCGCTATGCTGCTTCTGATCTGGATCTGAGTTGTTTGCAACTGTGTTTTTATTTACTTAGTAGGCAAAGGGTTAAGAGAAACTTCACCATTTTAAATTTACTTGCTAGGACACTATTGTTGTTCAATGGAAACCAGGGTTCTTTCAGGAGAAACACATCTATTGGCAGGTAAATCTTCCTCACTTTTTTTCCAATACTACCCTGTGTAGTTCCATGGCTACAGTGTGTAGTTCCATGGCTACAGTGCGTAGTTCCATGGCTACCCTGTGTAGTTCCATGGCTACAGTGTGTAGTTCCACGGCTACAGTGTGTAGTTCCACGGCTACAGTGTGTAGTTCCACGGCTACAGTATGTAGTTCCACGGCTACAGTGAGTAGTTCCATGGCTCCAGTGTGTAGTTCCATGGCTACAGTGTGTAGTTCCATGGCTACCATGTGTAGTTCCATGGCTACAGTGTGTAGTTCCACGGCTCCAGTGTTTAGTTCCGGGCTACAGTGTGTAGTTTTGAGGCTCCAGTATGTAGCCCTGTGTATTTCCGGAGCTTTGGTGTGTAGTTCTGCGGCTCCAGTGTGTAGTTCTGCGGCTCCAGTGTGTAGTTCTGCGGCTCCAGTGTGTAGTTCTGCAGCTCCAGTGTGTAGTTCTGCAGCTCCAGTGTGTAGTTCTGTGACTCCAGTGTGTAGTTCCACGACTCCAGTGTGTAGTTCTGCGGCTCCAGTGTGTAGTTCTGCAGCTCCAGTGTGTAGTTCCACGGCTACAGTGTGTAGTTCTACGGCTACAGTGTGTAGTTCCATGACTACAGTGTGTAGTTCCACTGCTACAGTGTGTAGTTCCATGGCTACAGTGTGTAGTTCCATGGCTATAGTGTGTAGTTCCATGGCTACAGTGTGTAGTTCCACGGCTACAGTGTGTAGTTCCATGGCTACAGTGTGTAGTTCCATGGCTCCAATGTGTAGTTCCACGGCTACAGTGTGTAGTTCCATGGCTACAGTGTGTAGTTCCATGGCTACAGTGTGTAGTTCCATGGCTACAGTGTGTAGTTCCACGGCTACAGTGTGTAGTTCCATGGCTACAGTGTGTAGTTCCACGGCTACAGTGTGTAGTTCCATGGCTACAGTGTGTAGTTCCATGGCTCCAGTGTGTAGTTCCATGGCTACAGTGTGTAGTTCCATGGCTACCATGTGTAGTTCCACGGCTCCAGTGTTTATTTCTGGGCTACAATGTGTAGTTTTGGGGCTCCAGTATGTAGCCATGTGTAGTTCCGGAGCTCTGGTGTGTAGTTCTGCAGCTACAGTGTGTAGTTCTACAGCTCCAGTGTATAGTTCTGCGGCTCCAGTGTGTAGTTCTACAGCTCCAGTGTGTAGTTCTGCAGCTCCAGTGTGTGGTTCTGCAGCTCCCAGTGTGTAGTTCTACAGCTACAGTGTGTAGTTCTGCAGCTCCAGTGTATAGTTCTGCGGCTCCAGTGTGTAGTTCTACAGCTCCAGTGTGTGGTTCTGCAGCTCCAGTGTGTAGTTCCACGGCTCCAGTGTGTAGTTCTACAGCTCCAGTGTGTAGTTCTGCAGCTCTTGTGTATAATTCTACAGCTCATTTGTGTAGTTCTACAGCTCCAGTGTGTAGTTCTGCAGCTCCAGTGTGTGGTTCTGCAGCTCCAGTGTGTAGTTCTACAGCTCCAGTGTGTAGTTCTGCAGCTCTTGTGTATAGTTCTACAGCTCATTTGTGTAGTTCTACAGCTCCAGTGTTTAGTTCTGCAGCTCCAGTGTGTGGTTCTGTGTCTCCAGTGTGTAGTTCTGCGGCTCCAGTGTGTAGATGTGCGGCCCCAGTGTGTAGATGTGCGGCTCCAGTGTGTAGGTCTGCAGCTCCAGTGTGTAGTTCTGCAGCTCCAGTGTGTAGTTCTGCAGCTCCAGTGTGTAGTCCTACAGCTCCAGTGTGTAGTCCTACAGCTCCAGTGTGTAGTCCTACAGCTCCAGTGTGTAGTCCGACAGCTCCAGTGTGTAGTCCGACAGCTCCAGTGTGTAGTCCTACAGCTCCAGTGTGTAGTCCTACAGCTCCAGTGTGTAGTCCTACAGCTCCAGTGTGTAGTCCTACAGCTCCAGTGTGTAGTCCTACAGCTCCAGTGTGTAGTCCTACAGCTCCAGTGTGTAGGCCTACAGCTCCAGTGTGTAGTCCTACAGCTCCAGTGTGTAGTTCTGCGGCTCCAGTGTGTAGTTCTGCGGCTCCAGTGTGTCATACCGTGCCATAAATCAGAAACAAACAATTGATTTAGACAATATAATTATGCAGTTAAATCTTTTTTGTTATTCCTCCATCATGCAGATAACATTGCACATTGTTATTTAACCCTTAACCTGCCGAATAAATTGGAAGCAATGTGCAAATAGCATAGATCTAGATCAGCCGCGTCTGATCAGGATATATGCTGTTTGCTATTCAGTCAAGTGTTTTAGCTCTACTATCAGAATAGCAAACAGCATAGAGCCTGATCAGATGGCACGTTCTGTGTCGTCTGATCTGGCTCTATGCTGTTTGCAAAAGCGATTTTCATCGTGATTGGCAGGTTAAAGGGTTAATATCCATTATTTCTGCCTTCATCAACTATGAAGATTGTGTAAACAGATAATACTTTGATTTCTGTATATACGTATGTATTGACAACAATACAAAACTGCGGAATCTGTATTGTTTTCGTAGTTAGCAAGAATAAAGATTTGCTATCTGTTAATTAGCATTCACAATATGTCTTCAACATTAGACAAAAGCTTCACCAATGTACGTTTTTGTCACATAATTTGTATACCTCTGTCTTTTGTTAAACAACAATAAATCACCCAAGTGTTCTTAAATAATTTATCTCTACTACATTGTAATGAAATCATCTGTGCTTCAACATAGGAGTGTAATGATCACATCATATTGTCAGGTTGTGTCTGTGCATCATCGTTACACGCAGCTAGTTCATTACAGTACACCCCCATATTTCTAATAGCGTGTGATACATTTAAGAAATTTTTGCAGGATATTTTAAACATGAAGAGTTTTATTACAAGTTCTGGCTACAGTTCTGGCAGATAATGGATAGTTATGGCTAATATTCCATTCACTGGATGGGCATGGAGATACGTTAATTGTTAGTGGATGTATCAGTTTTCGATATGAATTAATTATCGTTAATAATCAAGTTGAACTCATTGAAATCTTGATAGCGTAGAAGATACTAATTATCGTGTGTGCATGAAATTAATCCCGGTACACAGACAATATTAATACTCTATGCCATCAAAATAGTTCAGATCACTGCGTCTTGTCTTAACATCCGTCCTTTGTTTATGTTACTAATTATTAACGATTTGTAATGTGTATTTTGCACTACTTATTAATATATTATACTCCGAGACATTTTCAAAAGCTTTTGTGATTGCTGTCTAACGGCCAATTTGTATAGGGTAGTTTTAAAATTTATTTTCAAGTGTTAATGTACGACGAGACATCTTTGTTAATTATAGAAGTGATATTAATAATTAATTTAGCTGGATTTTTAAATTACTGTTCTTGGGAATTTTTACAAAATGTTTGAAATTATGCAGTTTGGTAGGTATTGATGTGTTGATTTTGTGAATAATTCAAATACTTTAACTTTTCTATCAGATGTGTTTTGATTTTAGTTTAAACTATTTATTTTACAATGATTGCGAAGCAAGTTTTAACAACTTATATTAATCACTCTCATTGGCGCGGATGAAAGCGTATATGTGGTCATTCGTGTGGGAGGAATACGGGGTACCCGGAGAAAAAGCCACCTGTCCGATCTGACGACCACCGTACCAGCTCACATATCCCCCGGTCCGAGGATCGAACCCGGGTTACATTGGTGAGAAGCGAGCGCGCTAACCACTGCGCTAATCGGATGTGTTTTGATGATTTGTTATTCTGTGAGTTTTGGTCTGCCAGAACCACAGTGGTGGTGTTCTTGGGCAAGACACTTAACCTGCCAAATAAATCTTGACGGAATGTGCAAACAACCTAGATCCAGATCAGCTGTGTCGGAATGCCACGTCTTATCAGGATCTATTTTGTTTGCTATTCAGACAAGTGTTTCAGCTCCACAATCCAAATAGCAAACAGCATAGAGCCTGATCAGACGGCACATTCTGTCTGATCTGGGTCTATGCTGTTTGTAACAGCTACTTTTGTTGTGATTGGCAGGTTATGGGTTAAACCCATATGGCCTCTTCTCCCTCCTAGTGATGGATTCCATCAGGAATGTTGATCTATAACATGATTAATCTAACATTCTTGACTTTTGGTTCACAATCAATCTAAAATAAATATAGTATATACTAAGCTAATTTGCTATTGTGTTACTCTGGATTCTCGATATTAGTTGATAGAAATTTAGTTTTGCTCGATTGTGAAACAAGTTCTTACAACTTATATTAATCACTCTCGAGACCTCATTCCTGATGGGATCCATTGCAACGAGGGAGAGAAAAGAGGCAATGTGGAAATTAAATGCCTTGCTTGCGTAAGGGAACAATCGTAACCGTTCCAGCAGATTCTCGATATTAGACATTCTGTGAATTATTTTTACAATTTTACAAATGTTCAGTGAATAGTTGTATTAACTTTTCAAATGGAATACTCAAAAAGAATTAAGAATTGAATGCTGGCACCTGACATAATGGAAATGATTGTAGACTGGCTTTCCCCTTTGTTTGGTAGGCTATTCTAGACTTGCATGTGTATACTGATGTTTATTTATCAACAGGAGTTTGGTGTTCATGACCTTTCTTACACTAGTTTAAAAAATAAAATTCTGATTTACTATGTTTTAAATGTATAGTATATTTTATATTATGTATTTGTATATTTTTCTGTTATTCCAGCTCGCCACCATCAACATGAAGGGCAGGACAATGACCAGAACTACACGCAGGGACTTAGTTACCGACCCCGCGTGTATGGCAATGCCTTCCACCCAGGACGCTATTTCCAGGGTCGGGGTATCGATGGGCAGGAGCAGGGGCAGCAGCAGCAGCAGCAGCAACAGCAACAGCAGCAGCACCGTCGGTTTCCTGTGGCATTTAGTCCGCTTAATAAAAACAGTTACCTAGCTCAAGTACCAGTAAAGCCCAAAGTCATAACTATTGTAAGAAATGGTCCGAAACCAAGAAATAATGTTAAAATTCTGCTTAATCGCAAAAGTGTTCAGTCGTTTGAGCAGCTTATGGGTGACATTTCAGAGGCATTTGGGCCTAAATGGAAGGCTAATAAAGTCCGGAAATTATTCACTACTCGGGGCCGTGAAGTTCAAGGTGTAGGGGACTTTTTCCGTGATGATGACGTGTTTATAGGTGTCGGAAATGAACAGCTGACTGAGGGAGATGTCCATGATATAATTGAAGAAATTTATCCTGATAGTCCTTATGCTAGAAATATTATGAAAGACTTTGAAAAACAAAAGAAAAAAAAATTAGCCCAGGTTCCTAAAGAGCAAATAAGAGAAACTGACGCTGATAAACGTGACAGTGGTTTTGGTGAAGGTAGTGATGGGAGTAATCGTGATCAAGATCAGGAATATGTTCTGTATAAAGGTCGACCAGCAGAAAAGGGCAGGAAAAGAAATGAGTATCCTAGAGATTTAGAAGTTGCCATGAGATTAGATAGAGAAAAGGAAAAGGCTGCTCAGGAAGAAAAAGACAGAGTTAGCAAGCAAAGAAGAAAGATGGTAGATTCTGAGAGGCGAGCATTAGAAGAGGAGAATCGCAAGAAACGACAAGTACCAAAGGGGCAGCAAGAAGACCCATTCAGGAGGATTAAGGAACAAAAAGAGAAAGAAAGAGAAGAGATAAGAAAACGGAGAGAAGAAGAAAGGAAGAGACATGAAGAAGATGAGCGGCAAAGAAGGGAAGAAGACAAACAAAGACGTGATAAGGACAAACAGGACAGAGATCAAGCAGAGCATGCTGCTAGAGAAAGACAGGCAGCAGCAGAAAAGGAAAGAACAGAAAGAGCAGAGAAAAAAGCTCAGAGAGATAGGGAACAAAAGGAGAAAGACTATGCTAAAGAAAAAGAAGCAAAAGAGAAACATGAAACGGAAAAGCATGAAACTGAGAAAGACACTACTAAAGATAAACATCATGATAGAGAAAAGAATGAAAAAGAAAAAGATCATGATGATAAAGGGAAAGATTCTGAAAAGGAAAATGAGAATGATAAAAATAAGATTGACAATAAAGACAGAGACAATAAGGAAGCTGTTGAACGAGAAAAACGAAAGAAAGAGCGTAAGAAACCACGGGTAGTGAGGAAAACAAAATTAGAAAGACAAATAAGCAATGATGATCATGTTTTAGGCAAGTACGAGCTTGGAAGGACATTAGGTGATGGTAACTTTGCCGTTGTTAGGATGTCAAAAATGAAAGCTACAGGTGTTGAATATGCAATGAAAGTTATAGACAAACCCAAACTTAAAGGGAAAGAACACATGGTAGAAAATGAGATTGAGATTATGAAAGACTGTAACCATCCAAACATTGTGAAACTGTATGAAGAATATGAGACAGCTGATAAAATCTATCTGGTTATGGAGTTAGTCAAGGTATGTCTGTTTTTTTTATTATTATACCCCCAGTCTCGGAGACCATATTAATGTTTGACCATCCAACCGTCACTATTAAACACCTACTGTTGATTTTTATCATATTTAAATGAATATGGTATGCATCACCAGTATCAAGTAGAATGTTTGCAACAACAATTGAAAAGTTCATGATAATTAAAGTTCAGTGAAAAATTATTTCATCATAATATTATTCATTTTTCTGATAGCAAACATGGGAAAAGCAAACCCATTCCACAAAAATAAAACGGGGAGTATTTATTTCTCCACAAAGAGGGCGAGTAACAAAATGTTTTTCCAGATATCTCCGCCCGTTCGTCTTTCATAAGTTGATTCTGCCTGATAACTTGAAAACCGTGTCACCCACATTATCTACCTGCTCATAGATATTGGTCAGCAAATTGATTCTTATTTTTGGATTAATAGGTAGATATTGGTCAGCAGATTGACACTTATTTTTGGGTTAATAGGTAGATATTGGTCAGCAGATTGACACTTATCTTTGGATTAATAGGTAGATATTGGTCAGCAGATTGACACTTATCTTTGGGTTAATAGGTAGATATTGGTCAGCAGATTGACACTTATTGTTGGGTTAATAGGTAGATATTGGTCAGCAGATTGACACTTATTTTTGGATTAATAGGTAGATATTGGTCAGCAGATTGACACTTATCTTTCGGTTAATAGGTAGATATTTGTCAGCAGATTGACACTTATTTTTGGATTAATAGGTAGATATTGGTCAGCAGATTGACACTTATTTTTGGATTAATAGGTAGATATTGGTCAGCAGATTGACACTTATCTTTGGGTTAATAGGTAGATATTGGTCAGCAGATTGACACTTATCTTTCGGTTAATAGGTAGATATTGGTCAGCAGATTGACACTTATCTTTGGGTTAATAGGTAGATATTGGTCAGCAGATTGACACTTATTGTTGGGTTAATAGGTAGATATTGGTCAGCAGATTGACACTTATTTTTGGATTAATAGGTAGATATTGGTCAGCAGATTGACACTTATCTTTCGGTTAATAGGTAGATATTTGTCAGCAGATTGACACTTATTTTTGGATTAATAGGTAGATATTGGTCAGCAGATTGACACTTATCTTTGGGTTAATAGGTAGATATTGGTCAGCAGATTGACACTTATCTTTGGGTTAATAGGTAGATATTGGTCCGCAGATTGACACTTATCTTTGGGTTAATAGGTAGATATTGGTCAGCAGATTGACACTTATCTTTGGGTTAATAGGTAGATATTGGTCAGCAGATTGACACTTATCTTTGGGTTAATAGGTAGATATTGGTCAGCAGATTGACACTTATCTTTGGGTTAGTAGGTAGATATTGGTCAGCAGATTGACACTTATCTTTGGGTTAATAGGTAGATATTGGTCAGCAAATTGACACTTATCTTTGGGTTAATAGGTAGATATTGGTCAGCAGATTGACACTTATTTTTGGGTTAATAGGTAGATATTGGTCAGCAGATTGACACTTATTTTTGGGCTAATAGGTCAAGGAGCCTCTAATTAAAACATGGTATCTGCTTGAAAACTTGAGAAATATTGGATATACAGTCTTCAAATTGTATAGTTGTATCTTTGCATAAACATTTGATAACTAGTTCTCAACACCCACAGTAAGTTCCTACCCTAACAGGTACCTAGAACTTGAAATTTGGCAAGAATTAATATGAATTCAGAAATTTATAATTTAAGCGTCCAATAAATCGCTAACATTATTAGTTCACAAACCCTGTCGAAGTTATTGCTTTGAAACTTTGTATGCACATCCGAGGACTACTTATCAACAAACACAAGTAAGTACCCACCCTACGAATGACCTTGAACTTGAAATTATCAATTCGGTGAAAAGTATTTTTTATTTCGGTGAACCAGTACTTACATGTAGTTTAAACAACATTTTATTCAAGAATGGTACATAACATAGAAAAGTTGCAACAGCAGTTAGGATTGGGGGAAAAGTTACATACCGGTAGTAACTTACTTGAATCCCTTTCCTTCAGTACTTAATTGTACAGTTAACTTAATCGCACATGGTGAAAGAGAGACCCTTGTGGTGGTGGCCTTGTTAAAATATTTGATCCTGTAAATCAGTTGACATGTAGACAGGTGGCTGTATGCTACATAAGAAAACGTATTAAACACTGTACATAGCAGCTGTTTCAGATGATATACCATACATACTTGCCTATAAGACAATCTCGACTATAAGACGACCCCCCCCTAACTTGTGTCCTAAGTCAGTGGTATTTTGCATAGACCCGCATACAAGACAGGTTGAGAAAATGGAAACCACTCAGAAGTAAAAACCAAACAAATTAATTAAACACTGTAAACAATACATTTTATTTGCTAAAATACTATTGACAAGTTCAGTTTACAGACAGAACTAACTATGAAAGTCTATGCTTTTGTTACACCCTTTGAGTTGTTTCAATAAGGTAAAAAATATAGTATCATATGCGAATAAGTACGGTACGGGGGAAAAAACTAGGTCACTATTTTTAAAGAACATTTTTGTACAAACTGATTGTTTTTTTGTTGGTTATTTTTATCAATCACTTATTAGATGGGAAGCCACTTTGAGGCCATAATCTGGTGATAAAAAATAGTATCATATGCGAATATGTACGGTACGGGGGAAAAACTAGGTCATTGTTTTTAAAGAACATTTTTGTACAAACTGATTGTTTTTTTGTTGGTTATTTTTATCAATCACTTATTAGATGGGAAGCCACTTTGAGGCCATAATCTGGTGATAAAAAATAGCGTATCATATGCGAATAAGTACGGTATGGGGGGGAAAACTAGGTCACTGTTTTAAAGAACATTTTTGTTTGAATTGATGTTCCTTCATATGGACCATATGGCTTTGACAATACAAGCAAGTTTTCTTCTACATAATTACAAGTCCACTGTGGCTTGTATCTACTGTAAGTGTCACTATTTCTTCACTCTTACTTCATATGAAACAGGAAGTTCACTCTTACTTCATATGAAACAGGAAGTTCACTCTTACTTCATATGAAACAGGAAGTTCACCCTTACTTCATATGAAACAGGAAGTTCACCCTTACTTCATATGAAACAGGAAGTTCACTCTTACTTCATATGAAACAGGAAGTTCACACTTACTTCATATGAAACAGGAAGTTCACCCTTACTTCATATGACACAGGAAGATTGGAATAAAGTTTTAATAACTTTAAATTGAATACGATTTATCTGTAATGTGTTTATATAGAGTCAAACACTTGCACATTATTTACAGCTTGTCCCTGGAGAAGTCTCAAGTAGGATATATAATCTATAATCCTTTGCCTGCTAAGTAAATAAAATCACTATTGCAAACAACATAGATCCTGATCTATTCAGCCAAGTATTTTAGCTCTACTATCCAAATAGCTAATAGCATAGAGAAGTCTAGACACAACACGCCAAAGATCTTCTGTGAAAATTGTTTATTGTTTTTATACATTAATGGTGACCATTTTCAAACATCACTATTTTCTTTATCTTGACCACAAAGAAGAGCAGGGATCATTTTAGAGGGTGATGTGGGGCGAAATAGTCGCTCTAGGGACCCTGACTAAGCCCTTTGTTCTGTTCTGTTCTATTAAAATGTTGTATTTACATACTGTGAAATTTATTAAATAACACCATTTAAGGACACGACTTCACCCTTAGTCCAAAATTTAAGGAGAAGTGAGGGGAAATCCGGGGGGGGGGTGCATTTCACCTAAATATATATTGCTTTAAGTCTACATTTTCGGGTTCTCAATAAGATCTATCCGCCATACAGTAAGTACAATGCCATTTGCCAGACTCGTCTTCTTGAAACCAATCAAAATAATTAAGTTTTTCACTTTTGTAGCAAAATAATTTAACACAATTTACGTTTTGGACAACTTCATGATTGTTTCAGAAGATAACTCCTACTAAATGTTTATATCATAGCTATAACTTTGCTGAATCTTTGAGTTTATCTCCATCCCTCCCCCACCCACCAGGGTATGTCTGTAGCATACACACAACATCATTGTTGGTAACAAGGTGTAGAGATATCTGTAGAGAGATATATTTAGAGATCAAGTTCTGATTCTCACAAAGAAAATGTTGTCATTTTAATTGTATTATCAATGAATGGCACACATGTGATACAATTTCCATGAGTCCAATGAGGTGACCTTTCATTCCAAAAGGGCCTTTTAACCCTTTCCCCCTTGGAGATGTAGTTTCATTTCATACATTTGGCTGTAATTTACCAACCATACACAATGGATACGCTGTGAGCTTTCCTCCATAGAGATGTAGTTTTATTTCATACATTTGGCTGTAATTTACCAACCATACACAATGGATAGTGTGGTTTTTGGTGTGTTTTTTTTTTTGTGTTTTTTGGTAGCTGTGAACTTTCCCCCATAGAGATGTAGTTTTATTTCATACATTTGACTGTAATTTACCAACCATACACAATGGATGAGCTGTGAACTTGCCTACTCGACCTTCATGGAGGTTACTAGGAATAAGTATTGTATACACTACGTTGTCCGATCTTTATTATAGCTTGTTTGACTACTAATGTGTTGATCTATGTCAATAGGCATTGACGTCGAGAGCAGTCTTCACGAAACTGATTGAATTTACACAGGACATTCGGTCAGACAGGATAAAAATTACTGTCTGACCGAAGAAAAATCTGTCTGACCGAATAATTTCTAAATTTGGCATAGAGCAAGTAACACAATATTTCACATATACTTTAACGGTTACTGCATCCAGCTATGAAAGTGCTTAACTTCGGTGATCGGACGAGAACCGGTGTTTTCAACGTGATATGGCCGTAGACAATGTATGTACACCGTTTGAGACTTACAAATAAAACGAATACATGGATTGAGTGCAATTATATTGGTTGGACTACTGCCAGTTGTGCCTGCGGTGTATCCGTCCTGGCCGAATCATGATTTTTAAGGTTAACATTAGTTGATGGACCCGACTCCACGGTGCTGAAATCACAGCAGGCATTGCACTTCATCACATCCATCGAATAATCAAACATAAGCCACTCTTTCCACGCCTCACACAGCTTTCATTCTTTCCTATGCTCCTCATATTTTCTTGATTTTACAGCCGGATCTTGCTTTGTTCTTCCTGTATTGGTCAGGCTTGGTCCCTTCAAAGAATCGTAACTGGCCGAACATGTTTTAAACTAATACAAACAAATATAATGAAAACGAAATCACCGTTTAGCGATAGGGATTCAAATCTTCTTTCTTTCGGAGAGGCGCTTCTAAGGGGGAAATGGTTAACGTCTTTATTTTATTTTGTGTGTGAAAAGTTTTCAAATCTAACGGGGAATACTTCATATATCCTTTGATACGGTATTTAGAACAGATCTTTATGAAATGCTTATATACCTTAACCCTTTCCCTCATAGAAGCACCTCTTGACACCATTACCAATATGACATACATTGACAATGTAGTAGCCAAACCAATGTTCATAATAAAGGCCAGAATCTCATGTAGTCCCAGTAATATCTATGGAGGTGGGGATAGATATGGCGACTACTTATCCACTGCATGATAGCTAAATGACTGTCGTTTGTATGGAGATATAATAGTATATTAACTTAAATCTCTATAAAGTCCCAGTAATATCTATGGAGGTGGGATAGATATGGCGACTACATATCCACTGCATGATAGCTAAATGGCTGTCGTTTGTATGGAGATATAATAGTATATTAACCTAAATCTCTATGTAGTCCTAGTACTATCTATGGAGGTGGGATAGATATGGCGACTACTTATCCACTGCATGATAGCTAAATGGCTGTCGTTTGTATGGAGATATAATAGTATATTAACCTAAATCTCTATGTAGTCCTAGTACTATCTATGGAGGTGGGATAGATATGGCGACTACTTATCCACTGCATGATAGCTAAATGGCTGTCGTTTGTATGGAGATATAATAGTATATTAACCTAAATCTCTATGTAGTCCTAGTACTATCTATGGAGGTGGGATAGATATGGCGACTACTTATCCACTGCATGATAGCTAAATGGCTGTCGTTTGTATGGAGATATAATAGTATATTAACCTAAATCTCTATGTAGTCCTAGTACTATCTATGGAGGTGGGATAGATATGGCGACTACTTATCCACTGCATGATAGCTAAATGGCTGTCGTTTGTATGGAGATATACTAGTATATTAACTTAAATCTCTATGAAGGAAAGGGTTCAAATTTATCTTTATGAAATGCTTATACACGTAATTTACTTTCATTTTAAGACATTATATAACTTGTGTTAATGGTGTCTATGCAGGGCGGTGATTTGTTTGATGCCATCACACAGAGTGTGAAGTTTGGGGAGGTGGATGCCGCACACATGATTAAGGATCTGTGCAGTGCCCTATTCTACCTTCACTCACGTATCATTGTACATAGGGATCTCAAACCAGAAAACTTACTGGTAAGTATTAATAAAAAGAATTTAGTTATGTTATATGTTATGTTTCGGGTTTTACGCCTGCATCAGCACCATTTTGGGCTATATCGCCGGTGGGCAGTTTACCTAACAACACCTTTCATGGGCAGGCTCCAGCGGTTAACCAGTACTTGGGTGCACCAACCTCCGTAAGAAACTGCCAACTTTTTCATATATATGAGACACGGCCTGAGCGGGGCTTGAACCCGTGGCCATCAGTGATGATAGGTTACAGTGGTATACAAGTCAGCGACCGTAACCACTCGACCACGGAGACGGACTAAAAATAATTTAGAAATGGCACCATTCAAAATAATTTAACGCGTGCACTGTTTGAATATAAACGTTCATACGTCTTATGCGAAATGTCGATTTTTCACTTTTTAACTTCTGGCAAAATGACAGCCTGAGGAAACTTGATTTCCGCTCGTAGCACCATATACGGAAATCGTCGAACAGGCACGATTATACACGATCATTTCCGAATATACACGAATGCTCCCGCAGCCTCATTTACTTTGCAAACATATAATTTCCCGTTTCTGTGTTATATCGACGAGATGGTGGATTATAACGTTTTTAATTATGTTTATGTGGTAATGGGTCGATTCGGCGTAATTGAAGTCAGGATGACTTAAATCTTGAGTAAATATGTCAAATCAGACGCACATTGTACATTTTAAAACTATCATTCTGTTGACCCGTAAACAATGACGCCCAATTATAAAGTTTTATCAACATGGCAGTGCTTGGCTTTCGATTCAAGTACGTCATTAATTAAGTCACGTGCTAATAGGCCTATAAATAGGATTAATGTGAGTCAATAATTACACGGACAACTTGTTGAGTTTCCCCAGGCGTTGATATTATCAGAAGCTCAATACGGCCCAATTAATAGTCTCGGTGTTAAAATATATTTATTTGACTGATCAGGCAAAATATATCGACACCTGTTCCCAGGCTAATGTCAGAGATGCATATCTTAGCATCAGTTTAGTTATGACCATTAATTGTGTGGTTGAAATTTTCCACTTATTCTTCAATGTCTCCTCTGTAGTTTAGTTTATACAAATTTATTTTAGCTCGATTGCAAAACAAGTTCTTGCAACTTATATTAATCACTCTCGAGATCTCATTCCTGATTGAATCCATCATTATGAGGGATAGAGAAGAGGCAATGTGGAATTTAAATGCCTTGCCTAAGGGCACATAACGGCTCCACCAGGGCTAGAACTCCGGGCTTTTCTCACTTGAAGCGAATGCGCTACCACTGCGCTATCACATCTTCCACAATTCCTCTGTAATTGGAGTAACAGCAGTAAATTAGTAACATCTCTTGTTAATATGTTTTTTAGGTGCATCGGAACAAGGACATGACAATATCATTAAAACTTGCTGACTTTGGTTTAGCTATGGATGTGCGGGAGGCCATATTTACTGTCTGCGGTACCCCGACATACGTATCGCCAGAAATCCTCTCTGAAATAGGTGAGTGGCAAATGAAGGTAACAAGCAGTGACATATAGCACATGTACAGACTTTTTTTTTTAAAGCTTATTTATCATCGCTACCTGTATGAGCGACGGGCAGTTTACCAAACACACTGTTGACCAGTACTTTGTGCACCAATCTCCGTAAGAAACTACCAACTTTTTTCATATAAAGAGATACGGTCTGAGCGGGGCTCGAACCCGTGACTATCAGTGATGATAGGTTACAGCGGTATACAAGTCAGTGACCGTAACCACTCGCCCATGGAGGTAGACTGTTTGTTTATTGTGCTCATTACTAAACATACATTACCAGAACTATTCCTCACTTGTACACAAAATTGGCGCTATGCAATGCCAGTTATCTGACGTGTGTGTTTTACGTTTATTTATCGTCGCTACCGGTTGCCCATGTGAGCGACGCCTCCTGAAGAGATTAGTCATTTTAGATTTTTGGAGGATAGTGCAATGATACAGACAGAGACCCATTCCAGAGTCTCCTCTGGTTCTTTTACGTACACGGTGTAAAGCACCGACACGAGACCTCGGTTTAACGTCCCATCTGAATGACTGTTAATTTTATTAGGGTCAGACGGGGGGAATCGAACCTGCGTTCCTTGGATTACCAGTCCAGCATATTAACACTGGACTACAGATCCGTCTGTCCAGTTATTTGAATAAGATGAAGCATGATTTATGCACGTCTATTGTCGTTAGTCACTCATCATGCACATACAAAACCCGTGCACCACCGTACTTGCGCAAGCTCGTGCTGTATCTTACACTTAGAAGAACTGTAAAGATAAATGACACACAGACAACCTATGCTATCGCTCACCCGAACAACCAATCTGTAAACTAGTTTCCTCATTGCCTATCTGGCATTTCATTTCTGAAATAATATTTGTATTTCAGTTATATATTAGCAAACACATTGTTAGGATAGGAATTCTGATGCGTAGGAATTAACCACGCAGGTCGAAGGCCTAAATGATTATTTCCAATTCTCAGAACGATAAACCATGGGGTTTTTTTCCCGACTAAATAACGCAAATACAAATATTAATTCCATTCTAACGTGATCAAATAATCTAAACAAGCGTAAAAATAGTTTGTACTATTTTTTAGAAAGCGTAAATGACGTCACAAAACTGCAAACATCTTAGTATTTAGGTTGATTTAGGTGCATTTGATCTATTAATGAGGAGCAACAGGGGGTGACACAGTTATAAAAGGTGCATTTGATCTATTAATGAGGAGCAACAGGGGGTGACACAGTTATAAAAGGTGCATTTTATCTATTAATGAGGAGCAACAGGGGGTGACACAGTCATAAAAGGTGCATTTTATCTATTAATGAGGAACAACAGGGGGTGACACAGTTATAAAAGGTGCATTGTATCTATTAATGAGGAGCAACAGGGGGTGACACAGTCATAAAAGGTGCATTTTATCTATTAATGAGGAACAACAGGGGGTGACACAGTTATAAAAGGTGCATTGTATCTATTAATGAGGAGCAACAGGGGGTGACACAGTCATAAAAGGTGCATTTTATCTATTAATGAGGAACAACAGGGGGTGACACAGTTATAAAAGGTGCATTTTATCTATTAATGAGGAACAACAGGGGGTGACACAGTTATAAAAGGTGCATTTGATCTATTAATGAGGAGCAACAGGGGGTGACACAGTTATAAAAGGTGCATTTTATCTATTAATGAGGAACAACAGGGGGTGACACAGTTATAAAAGGTGCATTGTATCTATTAATGAGGAGCAACAGGGGGTGACACAGTTATAAAAGGTGCATTTTATCTATTAATGAGGAACAACAGGGGGTGACACAGTTATAAAAGGTGCATTGTATCTATTAATGAGGAGCAACAGGGGGTGACACAGTTATAAAAGGTGCATTTTATCTATTAATGAGGAACAACAGGGGGTGACACAGTTATAAACGGTGCATTTTATCTATTAATGAGGAACAACAGGGGGTGACACAGTTATAAAAGGTGCATTTGATCTATTAATGAGGAGCAACAGGGGGTGACACAGTTATAAAAGGTGCATTTGATCTATTAATGAGGAGCAACAGGGGGTGACACAGTTATAAAAGGTGCATTTTATCTATTAATGAGGAACAACAAGGGGTGACACAGTTATAAAAGGTGCATTTTATCTATTAATGAGGAACAACAGGGGGTGACACAGTTATAAAAGGTGCATTTTATCTATTAATGAGGAACAACAGGGGGTGACACAGTTATAAAAGGTGCATTTTATCTATTAATGAGGAGCAACAGGTGGTGACACAGTTATAAAAGGTGCATTTTATCTATTAATGAGGAGCAACAGGGGGTGACACAGTTATAAAAGGTGCATTTTATCTATTAATGAGGAACAACAGGGGATGACACAGTTATAAAAGGTGCATTTTATCTATTAATGAGGAACAACAGGGGGTGACACAGTTATAAAAGGTGCATTTTATATATTAATGAGGAACAACAGGGGGGTGACACAGTTATAAAAGGTGCATTTGATCTATTAATGAGGAGCAACAGGGGGTGACACAGTTATAAAAGGTGCATTTTATCTATTAATGAGGAGCAACAGGTGGTGACACAGTTATAAAAGGTGCATTTTATCTATTAATGAGGAGCAACATGGGGTGACACAGTTATAAAAGGTGCCTTTTATCTATTAATGAGGAGCAACAGGGGGGTGACACAGTTATAAAAGGTGCATTTGATCTATTAATGAGGAGCAACAGGGGGTGACACAGTTATAAAAGGTGCATTTGATCTATTAATGAGGAGCAACAGGGGGTGACACAGTTATAAAAGGTGCATTTTATCTATTAATGAGGAGCAACAGGGGGTGACACAGTTATAAAAGGTGCATTTTATCTATTAATGAGGAGCAACAGGTGGTGACACAGTTATAAAAGGTGCATTTTATCTATTAATGAGGAGCAACATGGGGGTAACACAGTTATAAAAGGTGCCTTTTATCTATTAATGAGGAGCAACAGGGGGTGACACAGTTATAAAAGGTGCATTTGATCTATTAATGAGGAGCAGCAGGGGGTGACACAGTTATAAAAGGTGCATTTTATCTATTAATGAGGAGCAACAGGAGGTGACACAGTTATAAAAGGTGCCTTTTATCTATTAATGAGGAACAACAGGGGGTGACACAGTTATAAAAGGTGCCTTTTATCTAGTAATGAGGAGCAACAGGGGGTGACACAGTTATAAAAGGTGCCTTTTATCTATTAATGAGGAGCAACAGGGGTGACACAGTTATAAAAGGTGCATTTGATATATTAATGAGGCGCAACAGGGGGTGACACAGTTATAAAAGGTGCATTTTAAATATTAATGAGGAGCAACAGGGGGTGACACAGTTATAAAAGGTGCATTTTAAATATTAATGAGGAGCAACAGGGGGTGACACAGTTATAAAAGGTGCCTTTTATCTATTAATGAGGAGCAGCAGGGGGTGACACAGTTATAAAAGGTGCATTTGATCTATTAATGAGGAGCAACAGGGGGTGACACAGTTATAAAAGGTGCATTTGATCTATTAATGAGGAACAACAGGGGGTGACACAGTTATAAAAGGTGCCTTTTATCTATTAATGAGGAGCAACAGGGGGTGACACAGTTATAAAAGTAAAGTAATGTGTTTGTTTATTATAGTGTCACCCCTATTGATAGGGCTAGCCATTTCTGACTTATGACACCTTTTTGTATGAACATCAGTACTTCCCGAATCCTATGCTTGTATACCAGGCGCCAGGCCGGTAGGCAATCGGTAACCATTATTTAACTAGCTGGCGGCTCACCAACCGGAACATCAGTACTTCCCGAATCCTATGCTTGTATACCAGGCGCCAGGCCGGTAGGCAATCGGTAACCATTATTTAACTAGCTGGTGGCTCACCAACCGGCCATATCGAGGTTCGAACCTTTGACCTCCCACTCTATAAGCGGATGCCTTAACCACTAGGCCACGGAGACGTATATTAAATCAGATCCCTGCAATAATAGGCGAGTTATTGTACAACTCAGTCAATCAATGTGATATAGTGAAACCTATGTTAGTGGTCACCTCTATTAAGCAGCCAACCTGCATTAAGCAGTCAGTTTTCAGATTCCCAATATGTTACTTTGTTATAAATTTGACCTCTATTAAGCAGCCAACCGGCATTAAGCAGCCAGTTTTCAGATTTCCAATATATTACTTTGTTAAATTTGACCTCTATTAAGCAGCCAACCTGCATTAAGCAGCCAGTTTTCAGATTCCCAATATGTTACTTTGTTATAAATTTGACCTCTATTAATCAGCCAACCTGCATTAAGCAGCCAGTTTTCAGATTCCCAATATGTTACTTTGTTATAAATTTGACCTCTATTAAGCAGCCACCCTGCATTAAGCAGCCAGTTTTCAGATTTCCAATATGTTACTTTGTTATAAATTTGACCTCTATTAAGCAGCCAACCTGCATTAAGCAGCCAGTTTTCAGATTCCCAATATGTTACTTTGTTATAAATTTGACCTCTATTAAGCAGCCAACCTGCATTAAGCAGCCAGTTTTCAGATTCCCAATATGTTACTTTGTTATAAATTTGACCTCTATTAAGCAGCCAACCTGCATTAAGCAGCCAGTTTTCAGATTCCCAATATGTTACTTTGTTATAAATTTGACCTCTATTAAGCAGCCAACCTGCATTAAGCAGCCAGTTTTCAGATTCCCAATATGTTACTTTGTTATAAATTTGACCTCTATTAAGCAGCCAACCTGCATTAAGCAGCCAGTTTTCAGATTCCCAATATGTTACTTTGTTATAAATTTGACCTCTATTAAGCAGCCAACCTGCATTAAGCAGCCAGTTTTCAGATTTCCAATATGTTACTTTGTTATAAATTTGACCTCTATTAAGCAGCCAACCTGCATTAAGCAGCCAGTTTTCAGATTCCCAATATGTTACTTTGTTATAAATTTGACCTCTATTAAGCAGCCAACCTGCATTAAGCAGCCAGTTTTCAGATTCCCAATATGTTACTTTGTTATAAATTTGACCTCTATTAAGCAGCCAACCTGCATTAAGCAGCCAGTTTTCAGATTCCCAATATGTTACTTTGTTATAAATTTGACCTCTATTAAGCAGCCAACCTGCATTAAGCAGCCAGTTTTCAGATTCCCAATATGTTACTTTGTTATAAATTTGACCTCTATTAAGCAGCCAACCTGCATTAAGCAGCCAGTTTTCAGATTCCCAATATGTTACTTTGTTATAAATTTGACCTCTATTAAGCAGCCAACCTGCATTAAGCAGCCAGTTTTCAGATTCCCAATATGTTACTTTGTTATAAATTTGACCTCTATTAAGCAGCCAACCTGCATTAAGCAGCCAGTTTTCAGATTCCCAATATGTTACTTTGTTATAAATTTGACCTCTATTAAGCAGCCAACCTGCATTAAGCAGCCAGTTTTCAGATTCCCAATATGTTACTTTGTTATAAAGTTGACCTCTATCAAGCAGCCAACCTGCATTAAGCAACCAGTTTTCAGATTCCCAATATGTTACTTTGTTATAAATTTGACCTCTATTAAGCAGCCAACCTGCATTAAGCAGCCAGTTTTCAGATTCCCAATATGTTACTTTGTTATAAATTTGACCTCTATTAAGCAGCCAACCTGCATTAAGCAGCCAGTTTTCAGATTCCCAATATGTTACTTTGTTATAAAGTTGACCTCTATTAAGCAGCCAACCTGCATTAAGCAGCCAGTTTTCAGATTCCCAATATATTACTTTGTTATAAATTTGACCTCTATTAAGCAACCAACCTGCATTAAGCAGCCAGTTTTCAGATTCCCAATATATTACTATGTTTATTTTTACCTCTATTATGCAGCCACCTGTGCTAAGCAGCCATTTTCTGTGATTCCCTTGGCTGGCTGCTTAAGACAGGTTTGACTGTATATCTATATGTGTGTGTGCTCTCATATCTCGGTGGAAGTCGTGATAGCGCAGTGTCGCTTTAATCAGAACGAATTCTTAAATAGTTAGCTGCAAGTACATGGCACCATGGCACATGTATTTACAATTTACATATATTTATTCTAAGACTTGGAAGTGAGCTGTCTAGATTATATGCAATTGGGACAACATATTTAGAGCTATCGAAATGATACGCCATTATTATCGGATTGCAGGGCTGATTACTTACCCAGCATATATCACTAATGCAACATTAATCCCGAGTTATTACGGAAATGCAATCCCGAGTTATTACGGAAATGCAATCCCGAGTTATTACGGAAATGCAATCCCGAGTTATTACGGAAATGCAATTCAAATCGGATTTACGATTGCGACATACTGGAATCGAAACGTCATTAATGAAATTCAATTCAGATTTAGCCTTACTCAAATGCAATGAAAACCAAGCATTTTATTCTGGCTGCTTAAGGCAGGTTTGACTGTATATGTATCTCTTGATTCAACCAATGACAGTGCAGTACATTCTATATAAACTTTTTTTTTTGTCTTCATTACTTGTATGTGAGAATCGTGGTGTGGTTTTACAGGCTACGGTTTGGAAGTGGACATGTGGGCAGTGGGCGTGATAAGCTACATCCTCCTGTGTGGTTTCCCGCCGTTCCGAAGTCCAGATCGCAATCAAACAGAACTGTTTGAGTTCATCAAAGCCGGAGAATATGAATTCCTTAGTCCATATTGGGACAATATTTCCTCAAGTAAGTTTTACCATTTCGTAAATGTTTGTAAGTGTTTACTTATAGTCCCATGGGTTTGTAAGGTTTATACCTCTTGAAGTTGTGATGGTGAGTTTACCATTTCGTAAATGTTTGTAAGTGTTTACTTATAGTCCCATGGGTTTGTAAGGTTTATACCTCTTGAAGTTGTGATGGTGAGTTTACCATTTCGTAAATGTTTGTAAGTGTTTACTTATAGTCCCATGGGTTTGTAAGGTTTATACCTCTTGAAGTTGTGATGGTGAGTTTACCATTTCGTAAATGTTTGTAAGTGTTTACTTATAGTCCCATGGGTTTGTAAGGTTTATACCTCTTGAAGTTGTGATGGCGCAGTTGTAACACATTCACTTCAGGTGTTGGGGGTCTAGTTTAACCCTTTCCATACCACAGACCTCTAAATTGGCTTACAAAAAAGTGTAGATCCAAATGAGCCGGCTCATGATGAGCCGTCTCATCAGGATCTGCACTTTTTTCAAGTAATATAACTATTTTTAGGGAAAAAATTACCCATTTTGATAAATGAACTGATCCAAATGTAATTTTGTTATTAATTTATTGGTCTAAAAATATCATGGACCATGTCAGTTACTTGGTGTTGAATGGGTTAAACATATTTTATTTCCCAATAAAATACATATTGAACAATGCATACACCACGCATAATCAGAATACAGAAACAGGATTAGAATGGAAGACAGAGTCTTATATAATTCTTCTCCTCTATTGGGGGTCTGGAGTTTGCATCCAGCCTGTAATGATTGTGCCTTTAGCCAAGGCACTTAAATTCCACATTGCACTGGAATGATCAAGAACAAAACTCGCGCTTGCAACTGCAATATGAAGCATTTGCAAGGGTGGATGGGAAAATGGATTACTCCAAAGGGTCGCCAACCAGTACAGATACAAATCCAAATCATCCTGCATTTTGATAGATATTTTTTTTATACAAATTTATTTTAGCTCGATTGCGAAACAAGTTATTACAACTTATATTAATCACTCTCGAGACATCATTCCTGATGGAATCCATCGCCACGAGGGAGAGAAGAGGCAACATGGAATTTAAATGCCTTGCCTAAGGACACAATCGTAACTGCTCCAGCGGGGCTCAAACTCTGGACCTTTCGCACCTGAAGCGAACGCGCATCCACTGCGCTATCACGACTTCCACTACTATCTATTTTGATAGATATGACAAGTTTGACAAGTTTTTATTATTTTTCAATTCCTTTAGGCTAAAAAGCCCATGAGGACAATATCTTCTATTTTTATTCCTTATTTTTATTCCTCATTTCGTAGTATTATTAACATAATATATATACAGATAACTACATACCATGACAGTTCGATCCCCCGTCTGACCCTAATCAAATTAACAGTCTTTCAGATGGGACGTTAAACCGAGGTCTCGTGTCGGTGCTTTACGCCGTGCACATAAAAGAACCAGATGAGACTCTGGAATGGGTCTCTGTCTGTATCATTGCACTATCCTCCAAACATCTAAAATGACTAACCTCTTCAGGAGGCGTCGCTCATATTGGTAACCTGTAGCGATGATAAATAAACGTAAAACACACACACCATGACAGTATCAATGTTATGTATTACATATATTGTGTGCATAATCACTATTATTATTTCTAGCGGTTGTTCTATATTTAAAATAAATGAAGTTTTTATATACAGTGATGGGGGAGTATATATATTTATCCTACCTTCATGCGAAATAACGTACAAAAACTGCCTGCCTAATAAATTTCGTGACGTCATAGGGCTAACCGTGGATATAAATAGAAATATCAATGCACAACATATTACCAAGTGCGTAGCGAGTTTGTAAGCTGTCATGGCTAGTTTGTTTGTTTTTGTGTCGGGTGCACACTCAGAATATATTGTATTTTTTCTCCGACTCGCCTAATAAATTAAAATTTATAAGACAGTAACCTAATATTCTCTATGTATAGGGGATCAGTGTAGACATGAAAATTAATATCGGCCAAACGGGATACTATATTATATAAGGTGTGTATGTAAACCAATATGATTGATATTTGTATCGTTGGGGATTGGTGTAGAGGACATTGATAGAGATGGTCACATAAGGACAATATCTGCATATTTGTGGAAATTGTGATAGCGCAGTGGTAGCGTGTTTGCTTCAGGTGTGAAAGGCCCAGTTTGAGCCCCGCTGGAGCCGTTACGATTGTGCCCTTAGGCAAGGCATTTAAATGCCTTTTCTCTCTCCCTCGTGGCGATGGATTCCATCAGGAATGACGTCTCGAGAGCGATTAATAGTTGTAGGAACTTGTTTCGCAATCGAGCTAAAATAAATTGGTATAAACTAATCTAAGCTAAACTAATATTTGCATGATATAGACAAACAGTGAATTAACTAATAAATACAGTAAATATTTCATATACAATGCATGTTAATAACTGATTTAATTCATTGGAGAAGGTTACAGAGTTAATTTGAAATGTTTCAATGTACACTGAATACAAATGCATAGTGTGTTTTATGTATATTTATCGTCGCTACCCATTCCAAAGTCTCCTCTGGTTCTTTTACATGCACAGTGTAAAGCACCGACACGAGACCTCGGTTTAACGTCCCATCTGAAAGATTGTTAATTTGATTAGGGTCAGATGGAGGATCGAACCTGCGTTCCCTGGATTACCAGTCTAGCATGTTACTGGATTACAGATCCGTCTGTATATACAAATGCATTCCATATGAATATGATATATATATATATGCTCGTTGTAAATTACTGTATACTACATCATAGGTGCCAAAGACATGATAGAGCATCTGTTGATAGTGGAGAAGAAACAACGATTCACGGCCATCGATGTTCTATGTCACCCCTGGATACTGTGTGGCGGAGATGTCTCCAGTATGGATGGAGCAAAACTAGATGAGCTCAAGAAAGCATCACGGAAAGAATTTGAGGTCCAAGCTTCATTGAACAAAGAGTCTTACCTTAAGATGAAAGAAAAGCGAGCACAGAATGGATGAACGAATGAAAATTGCTTTATTTATAGTCTATGAAAATGAATGTGCTATTAATAGAACTTGAGAAAATAGCTTTATTTATAGCCTATGAAAATGAATGTCCTATTAATAGAACTTGAGAAATGCTTACTAGTATGTAGATAAGTTATTGAAGGTTGTAAATATACAGACATTGTGATTTATTTGCCGATAAGTAGTTATGCCTGGCATATAATTTGTTGGGTATATAATTTTCAGATTTGAAATATATTTGTTAAGTTTATTAAGTTTTTATAAATTATAAATGAGTGTTTTAACATTAACCCATAGCCTGCCAATCACGACTAAAGTCGCTTTTGCAATGGATAATGGAGCTAAAGCGCTTGTCTGAATAACAAACAACATAAATCCTGATCTTGTGCTGCGTTACGCCGCGGCTGTTCTGGATCTATGCTGTTTGCACATTCCGTCCAATTTATTTGACAGGTTACTTGTTAATTATGCATATACTGCAGCCATGATTTTAATGAAGTACCAGTTATTTTGATAAATCATTCTGATTGGTTAGCTTAGGTACCCATTCATCGGACTAGTGCATTGGAGTATCGTGTTTTAACGTTCATGTACATGACATCATTGTTTATGCCTGGGGGATAATATTGTGTGTGTTTGAGTAAAGGTTTACAATAAAGATGTATTGGCATAAACCTTGTTTCGAACCCACTGTGACATCGTCTAGCAAAAATAATTCCTACCACTTCTTCCGTCACCGAGTCGTTGACCTCAATTCGCTTGCCCCTCAACACTGTAGGTTCTAATCCCACTGGGGGTGTCAAGTTCTTTCATGTGAGCAAGCTATCCAGCTGGCTTGTGGAAGATCAGTTGTTATAACCGAGTGCCCGCCCATCCGTGCCTGACATACTGCATGGAATCCCACCTTCGGTCTTCCTCCACCAATAATAACTGGAGAGTCGCTATATGACCTACGCTGTTGGTGCGACTTACCGTATACCCCCATTTAAACAACCCCGACGGCGATGCAATTTGCGATAAATTATATGCAAAGTATGTCTGGGACTCCTTTAAACGCCCCCCTTTCTTCATACCTCTTGACATCGACACAGACCACTGTGTTTCTAGCATTACAGACTATGATAGCAGCGGGCACTGAGGTGAGAATTATTTTGTTTTGCTTCAAAATGGGGGGGATTTATCAGGGAGGGGACGTTTAAACGTGGGTATATACTTATACCTGAAATATAAACACACAAAACACAAATATCTCCACTAATCATTGCAGTAGAGAGTAAGAATATATATGGTAAATAATTATGGTAATTTATTTTTGTTTGATTATGCATGTACTTTGCATACAGTTTTATTTATTATGTAGCATGAAATAATTAATTCAAAATTAGTTATGTATATATTAGGGATGGCAACGAGAAGGTATCTGAATATTCGATAGAATTCTATCAAAAACTCAAACTCTTATAAAAATTGCTAAATTAACCTACTTTCTGTTTTACGTGTAAACGTCATCTTCCTGTATGGCCATGGAAATATGATGACTCGTTCAGTTATTGTTATTGGCCACTGTACAGTCATGGACGTTTTCACAAATGAAACTTGAACTGCTTTCCGTTGAATGGTGTTTCTTTTTCAAATGATTATTCAGATTGATATTGTACCCGGTACTCGAATATGTTAAATCCAATTTGCATAGATTACAACTAGCAGTTTTCTTATTCTCAGAATGATTGAAGTCATTCCAAACGTGTGACTGAGTGGACGGCATTTTTGAGGACAATATCATAAAAATCGTACTTTAAATAGTAAATTGGTAATATTAAGCAGTTAGTTAAATATTTCATGGATGCGACCACAACATGGTTTATTCACACATCCTGGCGCGATTTCTTTTTGTATTGGAAGGTTTTTCCGAATATTAGAATACTGGAATAGTATTCGGATATTCGGACGTTCGAGCGAATATTTGAATATTCGTCGCCATCCCTAGTATATATACATGTTAACAACAGGATCATTTTTATATGGGGTATTCTGGGATTATTGTACGATATTAATATCCCTAATAATATATTGGATGCTTAATTAATAATTAAGGAGTTGAAATATAAACTTGTCAATGACATGATGCAAGAATGTTCTAACTACATTATGCGATTTATTGAATTAAAGGTAGATAAACTGTTCTTGCGCTAAGCCTTTGATGTAATGTCTGTGATAGAAGATAGATAGACTGTTCTTGTGCTACACTTTTCGTGTTTTGTCTGTGATACCGATCTTGGGATTCAGTACAACACTGTTTGTTGCAACACATTTCATATCTCTGCAAATTTATGTTGATTAAACTAAAAACATATATCTTTGATGGTTTACAATGAATGATAAGAGATTTCTCAGTGAAAGAAAAAAACATCTTACACCACTTTGAAACAGTGAAAGATGGCATTTTCTCTGCCACTGGTTGCGTTTCGTATTCCTGCGCAGTTAGATGTACTTTTGTATTTTAGCTATTTTCAGACTATCATGAACAGTTAATAATTATTAAGTAATATATTCTAATGAATTAGTTTTGTTTGTAGTTATTAATTTTGACAGCAAACAGAAACTAACTTTCTTATTACGGACGTTCACACTAACAGAAGTGGTTGTGGGGTTGTGTCACGTAGTGCAATGAGGCCCCAGACAGGGCAGCAGTTAAAATAAATAAAATTTGAAGTCATTGGAAATCATAAAAGAAAAAGATTTGTGTTTATTAGTGTAAAATAGGTTTTATTTCATCGTGTGATCACCGAAATTTGTATATCCACGAGTGGCGCTATAATGTCGTGCAAGCAGGTAAACTAAAGTCTGTGCCAGTGTTTCCATGGAGAACCATTTCCATAACATTAGTGTTGTAACCGGAAGGTACATACCGTATATTCCCAACAATAAGTCAATCTCGGTCACAAGTCGAAGGTCAAATTTTGGCTCGAAAAAGGCTGATTTTAAGCTGGATCGTTCCGTAAGTCGAGGGTACTTTGTGGACAATAACATTTGTCATGACTATGATTTATTCTCTCTCATTTTGAATGAATCTGGGCTCTGTCTGTTTTACGTTTATTTATCGTCGCTACCGGTTGCCCATATGAGCGACGCCTCCTGATTAGTCATTTTAGATGTTGGAGGATAGTGCAATGATACAGACAGAGACCCATTCCAGAGTCTCCTCTGGTTCTTTAAAGCACCGACACGAGACCTCGGTTTAATGTCCCATCTAAAAGGCTGTTAATTTTATTACGGTCAGACGGGGGATCAAACCTGGGATCCCTGGATTACCAGTCCAGCTACAACTACAAATGGTCATGGTTCTTGGTTTCAAATCACTTGCATGTTTCCGCTGTTTGTTCATATTCCATCATTCGTATCTAATTCTTTCATGTGAGGAAAATGGCACATGGGAGATGTGCGGTTCAATCCATCGCCATACCAACATGGTTCGCCGACGGCCAGGGTAAACAAGCTCAATCATCATTATCGACGCCATATGACCTAAGCTGTCAGTGTGACTCTAAACCTAACACAAATCAACTATAAGTACAGTAATACACTATGTCTTCTTAATTTACAACAGTGTTGCATTGAGTCCTGAAATTGTAAAATTGTTATATTTTTATTATTGTATTTTTTTGGTATTTATTAATATATTATAATACAACATGTGACCTGAGAATCGTTGTGCATTTTACATTATTTGTTTCATCTGATCCTCTGTGTGTGCACGTGACTTCGTGCAATGTATTGAAGGTTCCGACGTTTGAAGATAATTCAACAAAATGACGAAGTATACTACGTAATTCTGTAGTTTATTAGAAAGTTTGCAATTTTGAAATCGCTTAGTTTTTCAAAAGAAAAACAAACACGCATACCACATAACATTCTCCAACATTCAACACTGACAACATACTGACAACATACTGACAACATACTGTTATACAAATTGTTGTGTTAATATTGTTATATTTGTATATATATGTCATCTGAACATAAGATTTGAAACTGTAGTATAATTATGGAATGTGAATTCAGCGGATTTAAAAAATGGAACAAAATGTTTATATAATTATAAACATATATATACAAATATAACATGTATCTATATGTTTATAATTATATAAACATTATGTTCCATTTTTTAAATCAAATGTCTACGTCCCCGCGTTGGGTTCGACACTAAAGGAAGATAGATAAATCCACTGAATTCACAGTCCATAATCATACTAGAGTGTCAAATCTTATGTTCAGATGACGTTATAAAAATAAATTGCGGAAATTATGACATTACAAACTCCACTCCATAACATTCCAGAATACACAGTTCTATAAATAGAGTGTTGAAACATGTCCTTGCAAAATTCACGCTATAGTGTGAAATCGTTCTATAACATTCCAGAATTCACACTTTATAGTGTTGAATCAAGTAACATTCCAGAATTCATGCTATTGTGTTGAATCAAGTAACATTCCAGAATTCATGCTATAGTGTTGAATCAAGTAACATTCCAGAATTCATGCTATAGTGTTGAAACAAGTAACATTCCAGAATTCATGCTCTAGTGTTGAATCAAATAACATTCCAGAATTCATGCTATAGTGTTGAAACAAGTAACATTCCAGAATTCATGCTATAGTGTTGAAACAAGTAACATTCCAGAATTCATGCTATAGTATTGAAACAAGTAACATTCCAGAATTCATGCTATTGTGTTGAAACAAGTAACATTCCAGAATTCATGCTATAGTGTTGAAACAAGTAACATTCCAGAATTCATGCTATTGTGTTGAAACAAGTAACATACCAGAATTCATGCTATTGTGTTGAAACAAGTAACATTCCAGAATTCATGCTATAGTGTTGAAACATGTTATAGTATTCCAGAATTCACATATTATAGTATTGAAACAAGTAACATTCCAGAATTCACATATTATAGTATTGAAACAAGTAACATTCCAGAATTCACATATTATAGTATTGAAACAAGTAACATTCCAGAATTCACACTATTGTGTTGAAACATGTAACATTCCAGAATTCACATATTATAGTATTCCAGAATTCATGCTTTATAGTGTTGAAACATGTAACATTCCAGAATTCACACTATTGTGTTGAAACATGTAACATTCCAGAATTCACATATTGTGTTGAAACATGTAACATTCCAGAATTCACACTATTGTGTTGAAACATGTAACATTCCAGAATTCACACTATTGTGTTGAAACATGTAACATTCCAGAATTCACACTTTATAGTGTTGAAACATGTAACATTCCAGAATTCACACTATTGTGTTGAAATATTTAGTATTCCAGAATTCATGCTTATAGTGTTGAAACATGTAACATTCCAGAATTCACACTATTGTGTTGAAACATGTAACATTCCAGAATTCACACTATTGTGTTGAAACATGTAACATTCCAGAATTCACACTTTATAGTGTTGAAACATGTAACATTCCAGAATTCACACTATTGTGTTGAAATATATAGATTCCAGAATTCATGCTTTATAGTGTTGAAACATGTAACATTCCAGAATTCACACTATTGTGTTGAAACATGTAACATTCCAGAATTCACACTATTGTGTTGAAACATGTAACATTCCAGAATTCACACTTTATAGTGTTGAAACATGTAACATTCCAGAATTCACACTATTGTGTTGAACATATTATAGTATTCCAGAATTCATGCTTTATAGTGTTGAAACATGTAACATTCCAGAATTCACACTATTGTGTTGAAACATGTAACATTCCAGAATTCACACTAATGTGTTGAACATATTATAGTATTCCAGAATTCATGCTATAGTGTTGAATCGTGTTATAACATTCCAGAATGTTTAGTATTAAATCAGAATTCCTTGTGATGCGTTCGTGCATTCTTGACCTCAAGTCTTACCAAGGCTTGGTCGAAAGCGGTTTAGCGATCACCTGTGCATAAATACAAATGGTAATTATACATAGCCTGGCTATATGTTATGTACCAATACAACTTCACTGCCTGGGCCGAGTAGTTTAAATCCAGAGTTTGCTCCCAACTATAGCCGTTACGATTGTGCCCTTAGGCAATGGACTTAAATTCCACATCTTCTTTCTACCTCATGGCGATAGATTCCATCAGGAATGATGTATCAAAAGCGATTTAACTAATGTTCTTAGAACTTGTTTCTCAATCGAGCTAAAATATATTTGTATGAACGAGTATTTCAAAACTTGAACCGACGTAACTGCTGGTAATGAAATAATTGCTGGTAAATGAAGTAACCGCTGGTAATTAAGTAACTGCTGGTAAATGAATTACTGCTGGTAAATGAAGTAACTGCTGGTAATTAAGTAACTGTTGGTAAATGAAGTAACCGCTGGTAATTAAGTAACCACTGGTAATTAAGTAACTGCTGGTAATTAAGTAACTGCTGGTAAATGAAGTAACTGCTGGTAAATTAAGTAACCGCTGGTAATTAAGTAACTGTTGGTAATTAAGTAACTTGGTAATTAAAGTAACTGCTGGTAAATGAAGTAACCGCTGGTAATTAAGTAACCGCTGGTAATTAAGTAACTGCTGGTAATTAAGTAACCACTGGTAATTAAGTAACTGCTGGTAAATGAAGTAACCGCTGGTAATTAAGTAACTGCTGGTAAATGAAGTAACTGCTGGTAATTAAGTAACTGCTGGTAAATGAAGTAACCGCTGGTAAATTAAGTAACTGCTGGTAATTAAGTAACTGCTGGTAATTAAGTAACTTGGTAATTAAAGTAACTGCTGGTAATTAAGTAACTGCTGGTAAATGAAGTAACCGCTGGTAATTAAGTAACTGCTGGTAATTAAGTAACCACTGGTAATTAAGTAACTGCTGGTAAATGACATAACGCTGGTAATTAAGTAACTGCTGGTAAATGAAGTAACTGCTGGTAATTAAGTAACCATTGGTAATTAAGTAACTGCTGGTAATTAAGTAACTGCTGGTAAATGAAGTAACTGCTGGTAAATGACATAACACTGGTAATTAAGTAACTGCTGGTAAATGAAGTAACTGCTGGTAAATGAAGTAACTGCTGGTAATTAAGTAACTGCTGGTAAATGAAGTAACTGCTGGTAAATGAAGTAACCGCTGGTAATTAAGTAACTGCTGGTAAATGAAGTAACTGCTAGTAAATGAAGTAACCGCTGGTAATTAAGTAACTGCTGGTAAATGAAGTAACTGCTGGTAAATGAAGTAACCGCTGGTAATTAAGTAACCGCTGGTAATTAAGTAACTGCTGGTAAATGAATTACTGCTGGTAAATGAAGTAACTGCTGGTAATTAAGTAACTGTTGGTAAATGAAGTAACTGCTGGTAATTAAGTAACTGCTGGTAAATGAAGTAACTGCTGGTAATTAAGTAACCGCTGGTAATTAAGTAACCGCTGGTAATTAAGTAACTGCTGGTAAATGAAGTAACTGCTGGTAATTAAGTAACTGCTGGTAAATGAAGTAACTGCTGGTAATTAAGTAACTGCTGGTAAATGAAGTAACCGCTGGTAATTAAGTAACCGCTGGTAATTAAGTAACCACTGGTAATTAAGTAACCGCTGGTTACTGTTAAGCTTTGAAATAAAATCAAACCATAACTTCACTTAATTTGTGAATTCAATATGACGAACTACTAGTTCTGTGAATTCAATATGACGAACTACTAGTTCTGTGAATTCAATATGACAAACTACTAGTTCTGTGAATTCAATATGATGAACTACTAGTTCTGTGAATTCAATATGATGAACTACTAGTTCTGTGAATTCAATATGATGAACTACTAGTTCTGCAAAACTATTTAGAAGGAATAGAAATATATTATATAAAGAAAATGGCAGCTTCTACATAAATGTAACACAATGTACAGAATATACAAGTATTTAACAATGCTGGTGTGTATTTGGCAATCTAATAGCATTCACCAAGTTGTCTTAGAGATCTTGACAGTTCAAATAGGAACAGGTATAAATCCATGACATGTTTCACTGTTATTTTCTGTGTGTTTTTACATTTATTTATCGTCGCTACCGGTTGCCCATATGAGCGACGCCTCCTGAAGATATTAGTCATTTTAGATATTTGGAGGATAGTGCAATGATACAGAAAGAGACCCATTCCAGAGTCTCCTCTGGTTCTTTTACGTGCACAGTGTAAAGCACTGACACAGGACCTCGGTTTAACGTCCCATCTGAAAGACTGTTAATTTTATTAGGGTCAGACGGGGAATCGAACCTGCGATCCCTGGATTACCAGTCCAGCGTGTTACCACTGGGCTACAGATCCGACTGTTATTTTCCCCGCTAGTGGTGCATAGAGTTATGTCCTGAATTGGATGTCTATTGGGTGGTTTTGGGTTGTGACAACCCGGGTCCAGGACGTTTGACACTTGACAGAAAGCTAAAAAGCTCTGCCTCTGTAATTGTTCTTATAATATTCAATGTATGTCCCTTATGTAAGAAAAGGGACACTGGTACAAATATTTGGTTGGGAAACTCAGGAATGTCGTGATAGTTCTGAATAATTAATATATATGTATAATAATTAATATATGTGTAATAATTAATATATATGCATAAACATTTGTAGTTATATAATAATTAATATATGTATATAATAATTAATTTATACAATATATGTGTATAATAATTAATATGTATGTATAATAATTAATATATGTATATAATAATTTATATATAATAATTACTATGCATGTATAATAATTAATATATGTATGTAATTATTAATATATATGCATAAACATTTATTGTTGTATAATAATTAATATGCATGTATAATAATTAATATGTATGTATAATAATTAATATATATATAATTGTGAAGTATATTATAATATCATAATGATACAAAATATTAATAATCAAATTAATAGAATTATTTGTCTGAAAATATGCAGTACTGCTGAAAGGGGTTATATTATATCATGTTATATGTACAATTTTAGTATTCAGTGACTTCTAATAGTTGATTTACGGTAATTATTTACATTTACGGTAATGATTTACGGTAATTATTTATGTACTGTGGTACTGTACTTGGTCACTGTGGTACTGTACTTGGTCACTGTGATACTGTGGTACTGTACTTGTTCACTGTGGTACTGTACTTGTTCACTGTGGTACTGTACTTGATCACTGTGGTACTGTACTTGGTCACTGTGGTACTGTACTTGTTCACTGTGATACTGTACTTGTTCACTGTGGTACTGTACTTGTTCACTGTGGTACTGTACTTGGTCACTGTGATACTGTGGTACTGTACTTGATCACTGTGGTACTGTGGTACTGTACTTGGTCACTGTGGTACTGTGGTACTGTACTTGTTCACTGTGGTACTGTACTTGTTCACTGTGGTACTGTACTTGATCACTGTGGTACTGTACTTGTTCACTGTGGTACTGTACTTGGTCACTGTGGTACTGTGGTACTGTACTTGTTCACTGTGGTACTGTACTTGGTCACTGTGGTACTGTACTTGTTCACTGTGGTACTGTACTTGGTCACTGTGATACTGTGGTACTGTACTTGATCACTGTGGTACTGTACTTGATCACTGTGGTACTGTACTTGTTCACTGTGGTACTGTACTTGATCACTGTGATACTGTACTTGATCACTGTGGTACTGTACTTGATCACTGTGGTACTGTGATACTGTACTTGTTCACTGTGGTACTGTACTTGATCACTGTGGTACTGTACTTGATCACTGTGGTACTGTACTTGTTCACTGTGGTACTGTACTTGATCACTGTGATACTGTACTTGATCACTGTGGTACTGTACTTGATCACTGTGGTACTGTGATACTGTACTTGTTCACTGTGGTACTGTACTTGGTCACTGTGGTACTGTACTTGATCACTGTGGTACTGTACTTGATCACTGTGGTACTGTACTTGATCACTGTGGTACTGTACTTGTTCACTGTGGTACTGTACTTGATCACTGTGGTACTGTACTTGGTCACTGTGGTACTGTACTTGTTCACTGTGATACTGTGGTACTGTACTTGGTCACTGTGGTACTGTACTTGGTCACTGTGGTACTGTACTTGATCACTGTGGTACTGTACTTGTTCACTGTGGTACTGTACTTGGTCACTGTGATACTGTGGTACTGTACTTGGTCACTGTGGTACTGTGGTACTGTACTTGGTCACTGTGGTACTGTGGTACTGTACTGGTTGTGGTTGTTTGTTGTGTTGTGTTGTTTGGTACTGTGGTACTGTACTTGGTCACTGTGATACTGTGGTACTGTACTTGGTCACTGGTACTGTGGTACTGTACTTGGTCACTGTGGTACTGTGGTACTGTACTGGTCACTGTGGTACTGTACTTGGTCACTGTGATACTGTGGTACTGTACTTGATCACTGTGGTACTGTACTTGATCACTGTGGTACTGTACTTGTTCACTGTGGTACTGTACTTGATCACTGTGGTACTGTACTTGTTCACTGTGGTACTGTACTTGATCACTGTGGTACTGTACTTGTTCACTGTGGTACTGTACTTGGTCACTGTGGTACTGTACTTGATCACTGTGGTACTGTACTTGTTCACTGTGGTACTGTACTTGTTCACTGTGGTACTGTACTTGTTCACTGTGGTACTGTACTTGTTCACTGTGGTACTGTACTTGTTCACTGTGGTACTGTACTTGTTCACTGTGGTACTGTACTTGTTCACTGTGGTACTGTACTTGTTCACTGTGGTACTGTACTTGGTCACTGTGGTACTGTACTTGTTCACTGTGGTACTGTACTTGTTCACTGTGGTACTGTACTTGTTCACTGTGGTACTGTACTTGATCACTGTGGTACTGTACTTGTTCACTGTGATACTGTACTTGATCACTGTGGTACTGTACTTGATCACTGTGGTACTGTACTTGGTCACTGTGGTACTGTACTTGGTCACTGTGATACTGTGGTACTGTACTTGGTCACTGTGGTACTGTACTTGGTCACTGTGGTACTGTACTTGATCACTGTGATACTGTACTTGATCACTGTGATACTGTACTTGATCACTGTGGTACTGTACTTGGTCACTGTGGTACTGTACTTGATCACTGTGATACTGTACTTGGTCACTGTGATACTGTACTTGATCACTGTGATACTGTACTTGATCACTGTGGTACTGTACTTGGTCACTGTGGTACTGTACTTGATCACTGTGGTACTGTACTTGGTCACTGTGGTACTGTACTTGTTCACTGTGGTACTGTACTTGATCACTGTGATACTGTGGTACTGTACTTGGTCACTGTGGTACTGTACTTGTTCACTGTGATACTGTGGTACTGTACTTGGTCACTGTGATACTGTGGTACTGTACTTGTTCACTGTGGTACTGTACTTGTTCACTGTGGTACTGTACTTGGTCACTGTGGTACTGTACTTGGTCACTGTGGTACTGTACTTGTTCACTGTGGTACTGTACTTGGTCACTGTGGTACTGTACTTGGTCACTGTGGTACTGTACTTGGTCACTGTGGTACTGTACTTGTTCACTGTGGTACTGTACTTGTTCACTGTGGTACTGTACTTGATCACTGTGACTGTGGTACTGTACTTGTTCACTGTGTACTGTGGTACTGTACTTGTTCACTGTGATACTGTGGTACTGTACTTGTTCACTGTGATACTGTGGTACTGTACTTGTTCACTGTGGTACTGTACTTGTTCACTGTGGTACTGTACTTGATCACTGTGGTACTGTGGTACTGTACTTGTTCACTGTGGTACTGTACTTGTTCACTGTGGTACTGTACTTGATCACTGTGATACTGTGGTACTGTACTTGTTCACTGTGATACTGTGGTACTGTACTTGTTCACTGTGGTACTGTACTTGTTCACTGTGGTACTGTACTTGATCACTGTGATACTGTGGTACTGTACTTGGTCACTGTGGTACTGTACTTGTTCACTGTGGTACTGTACTTGGTCACTGTGGTACTGTACTTGGTCACTGTGGTACTGTACTTGGTCACTGTGGTACTGTACTTGTTCACTGTGGTACTGTACTTGTTCACTGTGGTACTGTACTTGTTCACTGTGGTACTGTACTTGGTCACTGTGGTACTGTACTTGGTCACTGTGGTACTGTACTTGATCACTGTGGTACTGTACTTGTTCACTGTGGTACTGTACTTGTTCACTGTGGTACTGTACTTGTTCACTGTGGTACTGTACTTGATCACTGTGGTACTGTACTTGGTCACTGTGGTACTGTACTTGATCACTGTGGTACTGTGGTACTGTACTTGGTCACTGTGGTACTGTACTTGTTCACTGTGATACTGTGGTACTGTACTTGGTCACTGTGGTACTGTACTTGTTCACTGTGGTACTGTACTTGTTCACTGTGGTACTGTACTTGTTCACTGTGGTACTGTACTTGTCACTGTGGTACTGTACTTGTTCACTGTGGTACTGTACTTGTTCACTGTGGTACTGTACTTGGTCACTGTGGTACTGTACTTGATCACTGTGGTACTGTACTTGGTCACTGTGGTACTGTACTTGTTCACTGTGGTACTGTACTTGGTCACTGTGGTACTGTACTTGGTCACTGTGGTACTGTACTTGGTCACTGTGGTACTGTACTTGTTCACTGTGATACTGTGGTACTGTACTTGGTCACTGTGGTACTGTACTTGGTCACTGTGGTACTGTACTTGTTCACTGTGGTACTGTACTTGTTCACTGTGGTACTGTACTTGGTCACTGTGTACTGTGGTACTGTACTTGGTCACTGTGGTACTGTGGTACTGTACTTGGTCACTGTGGTACTGTACTTGGTCACTGTGGTACTGTACTTGGTCACTGTGGTACTGTACTTGGTCACTGTGGTACTGTACTGGTCACTGTGGTACTGTACTTGGTCACTGTGGTACTGTACTTGGTCACTGTGGTACTGTACTTGTTCACTGTGGTACTGTACTTGTTCACTGTGGTACTGTACTTGGTCACTGTGGTACTGTACTTGGTCACTGTGGTACTGTACTTGTTCACTGTGGTACTGTACTTGTTCACTGTGGTACTGTACTTGGTCACTGTGGTACTGTACTTGGTCACTGTGGTACTGTACTTGTTCACTGTGACTGTACTTGTCACTGTGGTACTGTACTTGTTCACTGTGGTACTGTACTTGTTCACTGTGGTACTGTACTTGTTCACTGTGGTACTGTACTTGTCACTGTGGTACTGTACTTGTTCACTGTGGTACTGTACTTGTCACTGTGGTACTGTACTTGGTCACTGTGGTACTGTACTTGTTCACTGTGATACTGTGGTACTGTACTTGTTCACTGTGGTACTGTACTTGTTCACTGTGGTACTGTACTTGATCACTGTGATACTGTGGTACTGTACTTGGTCACTGTGGTACTGTACTTGTTCACTGTGATACTGTGGTACTGTACTTGGTCACTGTGGTACTGTACTTGGTCACTGTGGTACTGTACTTGGTCACTGTGGTACTGTACTTGGTCACTGTGGTACTGTACTTGGTCACTGTGGTACTGTACTTGTTCACTGTAGTACTGTACTTGTTCACTGTGGTACTGTACTTGTTCACTGTAGTACTGTACTTGGTCACTGTGGTACTGTACTTGGTCACTGTGGTACTGTACTTGGTCACTGTGGTACTGTACTTGGTCACTGTGGTACTGTACTTGGTCACTGTGGTACTGTACTTGGTCACTGTGGTACTGTACTTGGTCACTGTGGTACTGTACTTGTTCACTGTGATACTGTGGTACTGTACTTGATCACTTGGTACTGTACTTGGTCACTGTGGTACTGTACTTGGTCACTGTGGTACTGTACTTGTTCACTGTGATACTGTGATACTGTACTTGGTCACTGTGGTACTGTACTTAGTCACTGTGATACTGTGGTACTGTACTTGGTCACTGTGGTACTGTACTTGTTCACTGTGGTACTGTACTTGATCACTGTGGTACTGTACTTGATCACTGTGGTACTGTACTTGGTCACTGTGGTACTGTACTTGATCACTGTGGTACTGTACTTGGTCACTGTGGTACTGTACTTAGTCACTGTGATACTGTGGTACTGTACTTGTTCACTGTGATACTGTACTTGTTCACTGTGGTACTGTGGTACTGTACTTGGTCACTGTGGTACTGTACTTGTTCACTGTGGTACTGTACTTGATCACTGTGGTACTGTACTTGATCACTGTGGTACTGTACTTGGTCACTGTGATACTGTGGTACTGTACTTGATCACTGTGGTACTGTACTTGGTCACTGTGGTACTGTACTTGGTCACTGTGGTACTGTACTTGGTCACTGTGGTACTGTACTTGGTCACTGTGGTACTGTGGTACTGTACTTGTTCACTGTGGTACTGTACTTGGTCACTGTGGTACTGTACTTGTTCACTGTGGTACTGTACTTATTCACTGTGGTACTGTACTTGATCACTGTGGTACTGTACTTGGTCACTGTGGTACTGTACTTGTCACTGTGGTACTGTATTTGGTTACTGTGGTACTGTACTTGATCACTGTGGTACTGTACTTGTCACTGTGGTACTGTACTTGGTCACTGTGGTACTGTACTTGTTCACTGTGGTACTGTACTTGTTCACTGTGGTACTGTACTTGTTCACTGTGGTACTGTACTTGGTCACTGTGGTACTGTACTTGTTCACTGTGGTACTGTACTTGATCACTGTGGTACTGTACTTGTTCACTGTGGTACTGTACTTGGTCACTGTGGTACTGTACTTGTTCACTGTGGTACTGTACTTGGTCACTGTACTTGGTCATGTGGTACTGTACTTGATCACTGTGATACTGTACTTGGTCACTGTGGTACTGTACTTGATCACTGTGGTACTGTACTTGTTCACTGTGATACTGTACTTGGTCACTGTGGTACTGTACTTGATCACTGTGGTACTGTACTTGTTCACTGTGGTACTGTACTTGGTCACTGTACTTGGTCAC
>CM026386.1:24974499-25067726 GCA_014843695.1 Archivesica marissinica | reverse complement strand
CTGTGGTACTGTACTTGTTCACTGTGATACTGTGGTACTGTACTTGATCACTTGGTACTGTACTTGGTCACTGTGGTACTGTACTTGGTCACTGTGGTACTGTACTTGTTCACTGTGATACTGTGATACTGTACTTGGTCACTGTGGTACTGTACTTAGTCACTGTGATACTGTGGTACTGTACTTGGTCACTGTGGTACTGTACTTGTTCACTGTGGTACTGTACTTGATCACTGTGGTACTGTACTTGATCACTGTGGTACTGTACTTGGTCACTGTGGTACTGTACTTGATCACTGTGGTACTGTACTTGGTCACTGTGGTACTGTACTTAGTCACTGTGATACTGTGGTACTGTACTTGTTCACTGTGATACTGTACTTGTTCACTGTGGTACTGTGGTACTGTACTTGGTCACTGTGGTACTGTACTTGTTCACTGTGGTACTGTACTTGATCACTGTGGTACTGTACTTGATCACTGTGGTACTGTACTTGGTCACTGTGATACTGTGGTACTGTACTTGATCACTGTGGTACTGTACTTGGTCACTGTGGTACTGTACTTGGTCACTGTGGTACTGTACTTGGTCACTGTGGTACTGTACTTGGTCACTGTGGTACTGTGGTACTGTACTTGTTCACTGTGGTACTGTACTTGGTCACTGTGGTACTGTACTTGTTCACTGTGGTACTGTACTTATTCACTGTGGTACTGTACTTGGTCACTGTGGTACTGTACTTGGTCACTGTGGTACTGTACTTGGTCACTGTGGTACTGTACTTGGTCACTGTGGTACTGTACTTGTTCACTGTGGTACTGTACTTGTTCACTGTGATACTGTACTTGGTCACTGTGGTACTGTACTTGGTCACTGTGGTACTGTACTTGTTCACTGTGGTACTGTACTTGTTCACTGTGATACTGTGGTACTGTACTTGGTCACTGTGGTACTGTACTTGGTCACTGTGGTACTGTACTTGGTCACTGTGGTACTGTATGTATTCACTGTGATACTGTGGTACTGTACTTGGTCACTGTGGTACTGTACTTGGTCACTGTGGTACTGTACTTGGTCACTGTGGTACTGTACTTGGTCACTGTGGTACTGTACTTGGTCACTGTGGTACTGTACTTGGTCACTGTGATACTGTGGTACTGTACTTGATCACTGTGGTACTGTACTTGGTCACTGTGGTACTGTACTTGGTCACTGTGGTACTGTACTTGGTCACTGTGATACTGTGGTACTGTACTTGTTCACTGACATCACTGTGGTACTGTACTTGGTCACTGTGGTACTGTACTTGGTCACTGTGGTACTGTACTTGTTCACTGTGGTACTGTACTTGTTCACTGTGGTACTGTACTTGGTCACTGTGGTACTGTACTTGGTCACTGTACTTGGTCACTGTGGTACTGTACTTGGTCACTGTGGTACTGTACTTGGTCACTGTGGTACTGTACTTGGTCACTGTGGTACTGTACTTGGTCACTGTGGTACTGTACTTGGTCACTGTGGTACTGTACTTGGTCACTGTGGTACTGTACTTGATCACTGTGGTACTGTACTTGGTCACTGTGGTACTGTACTTGGTCACACTGTGGTACTGTACTTGGTCACTGTGGTACTGTACTTGGTCACTGTGGTACTGTACTTGGTCACTGTGATACTGTGGTACTGTACTTGGTCACTGTGGTACTGTACTTGGTCACTGTGGTACTGTACTTGGTCACTGTGGTACTGTACTTGTCACTGTGGTACTGTATGTTTCACTTGATACTGTGGTACTGTACTTGGTCACTGTGGTACTGTACTTGGTCACTGTGGTACTGTACTTGGTCACTGTGGTACTGTACTTGGTCACTGTGGTACTGTACTTGGTCACTGTGGTACTGTACTTGGTCACTGTGATACTGTGGTACTGTACTTGATCACTGTGGTACTGTACTTGGTCACTGTGGTACTGTACTTGGTCACTGTGGTACTGTACTTGGTCACTGTGATACTGTGGTACTGTACTTGGTCACTGTGGTACTGTACTTGGTCACTGTGGTACTGTACTTGGTCACTGTGATACTGTGGTACTGTACTTGGTCACTGTGGTACTGTACTTGGTCACTGTGGTACTGTACTTGGTCACTGTGGTACTGTACTTGATCACTGTGATACTGTGGTACTGTACTTGATCACTGTGGTACTGTACTTGGTCACTGTGGTACTGTACTTGGTCACTGTGGTACTGTACGTGGTCACTGTGGTACTGTACTTGGTCACTGTGGTACTGTATGTATTCACTGTGATACTGTGGTACTGTACTTGGTCACTGTGGTACTGTACTTGGTCACTGTGGTACTGTACTTGGTCACTGTGGTACTGTACTTGGTCACTGTGATACTGTGGTACTGTACTTGGTCACTGTGGTACTGTACTTGGTCACTGTGGTACTGTACTTGGTCACTGTGGTACTGTACTTGATCACTGTGATACTGTGGTACTGTACTTGATCACTGTGGTACTGTACTTGGTCACTGTGATACTGTGGTACTGTACTTGATCACTGTGATACTGTACTTGTTCACTGTGATACTGTGGTACTGTACTTGATCACTGTGGTACTGTACTTGGTCACTGTGGTACTGTACTTGGTCACTGTGGTACTGTACTTGATCACTGTGGTACTGTACTTGATCACTGTGGTACTGTACTTGGTCACTGTGGTACTGTACTTGGTCACTGTGGTACTGTACTTGATCACTGTGGTACTGTACTTGGTCACTGTGGTACTGTACTTGGTCACTGTGGTACTGTACTTGGTCACTGTGGTACTGTACTTGGTCACTGTGGTACTGTACTTGGTCACTGTGGTACTGTACTTGGTCACTGTGGTACTGTACTTGATCACTGTGGTACTGTACTTGGTCACTGTGGTACTGTACTTGGTCACTGTGGTACTGTACTTGTTCACTGTGGTACTGTACTTGTTCACTGTGGTACTGTACTTGTTCACTGTGGTACTGTACTTGATCACTGTGATACTGTACTTGTTCACTGTGGTACTGTGGTACTGTACTTGTTCACTGTGGTACTGTACTTGTTCACTGTGATACTGTACTTGTTCACTGTGGTACTGTACTTGTTCACTGTGATACTGTACTTGTTCACTGTGGTACTGTGGTACTGTACTTGATCACTGTGGTACTGTACTTGTTCACTGTGATACTGTACTTGTTCACTGTGGTACTGTACTTGGTCACTGTGGTACTGTACTTGGTCACTGTGGTACTGTACTTGTTCACTGTGGTACTGTACTTGATCACTGTGGTACTGTACTTGGTCACTGTGGTACTGTACTTGGTCACTGTGGTACTGTACTTGTTCACTGTGGTACTGTACTTGATCACTGTGGTACTGTACTTGGTCACTGTGGTACTGTACTTGGTCACTGTGGTACTGTACTTGTTCACTGTGGTACTGTACTTGGTCACTGTACTTGGTCACTGTGGTACTGTACTTGATCACTGTGATACTGTACTTGGTCACTGTGGTACTGTACTTGATCACTGTGGTACTGTACTTGTTCACTGTGATACTGTACTTGATCACTGTGGTACTGTACTTGTTCACTGTGGTACTGTACTTGATCACTGTGGTACTGTACTTGGTCACTGTGGTACTGTACTTGTTCACTGTGGTACTGTACTTGGTCACTGTACTTGATCACTGTGGTACTGTACTTGATCACTGTGGTACTGTACTTGGTCACTGTGGTACTGTACTTGATCACTGTGGTACTGTACTTGGTCACTGTACTTGGTCACTGTGGTACTGTACTTGATCACTGTGGTACTGTACTTGGTCACTGTGGTACTGTACTTGGTCACTGTGGTACTGTACTTGGTCACTGTGGTACTGTACTTGGTCACTGTGGTACTGTACTTGGTCACTGTGGTACTGTACTTGTTCACTGTGGTACTGTACTTGGTCACTGTACTTGGTCACTGTGGTACTGTACTTGATCACTGTGGTACTGTACTTGGTCACTGTGGTACTGTACTTGGTCACTGTGGTACTGTACTTGTTCACTGTGGTACTGTACTTGATCACTGTGGTACTGTACTTGTTCACTGTGGTACTGTACTTGTTCACTGTGGTACTGTACTTGTTCACTGTGGTACTGTACTTGTTCACTGTGATACTGTACTTGTTCACTGTGGTACTGTACTTGATCACTGTGGTACTGTACTTGTTCACTGTGATACTGTACTTGTTCACTGTGGTACTGTACTTGTTCACTGTGGTACTGTACTTGTTCACTGTGGTACTGTACTTGTTCACTGTGGTACTGTACTTGTTCACTGTGGTACTGTACTTGTTCACTGTGGTACTGTACTTGTTCACTGTGGTACTGTACTTGATCACTGTGGTACTGTACTTGATCACTGTGATACTGTGGTACTGTACTTGGTCACTGTGATACTGTGGTACTGTACTTGGTCACTGTGATACTGTACTTGTTCACTGTGGTACTGTACTTGATCACTGTGGTACTGTACTTGATCACTGTGATACTGTGGTACTGTACTTGGTCACTGTGATACTGTGGTACTGTACTTGGTCACTGTGGTACTGTACTTGGTCACTGTGGTACTGTACTTGGTCACCGTGGTACTGTACTTGGTCACTGTGGTACTGTACTTGGTCACTATTGTACTGTACTTTGTCGGATAAAATGGGAAGAAATCTGAAGAAAATGTGCTTGTGCAATCTTCCATAATTCTATTGATAGACAAGGTTTTATTCTGGTGTTTGAGCTAGGCATGATCAAAGTCACCACATTATGGCCTGGGTTTATTTACGTTAATGTAGCGAATTGTGAAATTATTCAACATCTTCAATTTGCGATAGCCGAAACATTTAAATTGAGAACTGGAATTGAATGGCGTAGTTTAAACTTGCGGAGTTGGTATTTCTTTAAAGAAAATGGTTTTCAGACCGACCTCTTATTTTCATTATGGAATATATAACACAGACTGTTCGAAATGATTTATTTATGAGACCAGTTTCATGAGGGCATATCTGTCACAGCTGCTTTAATCTCAAGCACGTCACAAACAAACGCACGCTAAATAATGTAATGCTGATCTTGGAATTTACAAGTATTCAGTTTCTCTATAGAAAGTACCAAGGCATCATTCTTACGGCCAATAAATCCATGTTGCCTCTTCTCTCTCTCCCTCATGGCGATGGATATCCATCAGGAATGAGGTATCGGGAGTTATTAATATAAGTTGTAAGAACTTGTTTTGCAATCGAGCTAAAGTCAATTTGTATAAACTTAAGATATTGAGATTTGCATGAACGTTCCGTTGTGATTTACAATGGGTTTCAGATTTCTTCCTGCTGATGTTTATTGGGAATAAGTACAGTCAAACCTGTGTTAGTGGTCACCTCCATTAACCCTTTCAACCCCAAGTAACTGACATGGACTGGTCCATGATATTTTTAGACCAATAAATTAATAACAAAATTACATTTGGATCAGTTCATTTATCAAAATGGGTAATTTTATCTAAAAATAGTAATAATTATTACTGGCAAAAAAGTGCAGATCCTGATGAGACGGCTCGTTACGAGCCGGCTCATCTGGATCTACACTTTTCATAAGCCTATTTAGAGGCCTGTGGGGTTGAAAGGGTTAAGCAGCCAACCTGTATTAAGCAGCCAGTGTCCAGATTCCCAATCAGTTGTCTTATTATATATATGACCTCTATTAAGCAGCCACCTGCACTAAGCAGCCACTTTCTCTGACTCCCTTGGCTGGCTGGCTGGCTGCTTAACCCATTCAACACCAAGTAACTCACATGGACTGGTCCATGATATTCATAAACCAATAAATGAATCAGAAAATCACATTTGGACAAGTTCATTTATCAAAATGGGTAATTATGTCTAAAAATAGTCATATCACTGGCAAAAAGTGCAGATCCTGATGAGACGGCTCGTCACGAGCCAGCTCATCTGGATCTACACTTTTTGTAAGCCTATTTAGAGGTCTGTGGTGTTGAAAGGGTTAAGACAGGTTTTACTGTACACAGTAGATTATATTTATGATACCTTGTCTTGATGCCTCTGTATTCTGCAACAGTTGTCAAGTTGTCGTTTTACATTATTTTTGTTAATGTTTCCGCAATGTGTTGTTTTACTATTTTTATTTCATATATCATTTTACAAGTTAATCTGTCCAAAGGTATATTATCAGGCAGTGTTTGTCAGATTAAACAAATACTTCATGATCTAAATTGCTTCCAGTTTGAGATGTGGCTTCGTATTGAGGTGAGGAGTAAGTGAGGAAAAACTCTTAGAAGGATAAATACAGATACTATGGCATCCATACTCGCCTTTAAGTGTTGTACCACCAGATTATGGCCTTAAAGTGGCTTCCCATCTGATAAGTGAGAGCTAAAAAAAATAAAAAATGTTAACATTTACCGTAATTGTGTATGTATAAGACGCACTTTTTCCCCTCCAAAATAGTATCCAAATGTCTGGTGCGTCTTGTACTCCAGTAATGGTAACCATAATTACGTTTTAGAAAAGAACGCACCCCGACACTGAACATTTCTTCAACTTGCACTGGCTAAACATGTAATTTATACTTGTGTCTGGTGTCCATTTTATCAATCCTACTTATATATATGCATGTGCAGGCCAAAACCCCATATTTCAGGACCATAGGGGGTTGTTTTATAGGCGAATATGGATGGTATGAGAAATCAATTAATCAGAGTAGTTTATTAACCCATTCAACACCATGTAACTCACATGGACTTGTCCATGATATTCATAAACCAATAAATGAATCAGAAAATCACATTTGGACAAGTTCATTTATCAAAATGGGTAATTATGTCTAAAAATAGTCATATCACTGGCAAAAAGTGCAGATCCTGATGAGACGGCTCATCATGAGCCAGCTCATCTGGATCTACACTTTTTGTAAGCCTATTTAGAGGTCTGTGGTGTTGAAAAGGTTAATACTGCAGTAAGATTGTCTTAGTGCGTACTATGTAAGTTAATGCATGTTGTCAGAGGAGATGGCCATGTGATAAGTAACAGGAATATATCATCATGGCCTATATTTTTAATAATGGATATATTAATCTATTAAAGGATGCTTTGTTTAATTAAGTTACAGAAGTCATGGATGTACTGGAAACTTTAAAAATAAATTTGATTGAATTATAAATATACTTTTTAAATGGAAATATATTTTGCTGATAGTATTCAGTAATGTGTAAAATGTTTGTTCCAGTTTCTCCGCCTCCGTGGTCGAGTGGTTACGGTCGCTGACTTGTATACCACTGTAACCTATCATCACTGATGGTCACGGGTTCGAGCCGTGCTCAGGCCTTGTCTCATTTATATGAAAAAGTTGGCAGTTTCTTACAGAGGTTGGTGCACCCAAGTACTGGTTAACCGCTGGAACCTGTCCAGGAAAGGTGTTGTTAGGTAAACTGCCCGCCGGCGATATAGCCCAAAATGGTGCTGATGCAGGCGTAAAACCTGAAATATAACATAATTGTTCCAGTTTGTGTACCGGTTGATTCCATAAAATAATTATGGATTAAGACCGACTGCAGTTTATTGGTATGACTGAGATGCTACACAGATTTATATTACATGTATATACATGTATATCTGTTTCAATGGTATATTACTGAAATAAATATTTTTTCTCAAACCTTTGCATTCACCAGTGAAAGTCGTGATATCGCAGCGGTAGCTCATTCACTTCAGGTGCGAAAGGCCCAGAGTTTGAGCCCCGCTGGAGCCATTACGATTGTGCCCTTAGGCAAACAAGGCATTTAAATTCCTCGTTGCAATTCCTCGTTAGATTCCATCAGGAATGAGGTCTCGAGCATGATTAATATAAGTTGTAGGAACTTGTTTCGCAATCGAGCTAAAATAAATATGTATAAACCAGTGGAAATCTTTTGTTTTGAACAAAGGTTTACTATTGGTCCCTGTTATTTACCTGTCGGAAGATCATGTCATGTATTAGACAGAGCTATTAATTGGTTTAAACATATTTATTCCACTATATACATTCACAAAACAATACATGTACACAAAATCAAAGAAGTAAGTATATAGGAAACGATTAAAACGGAAGCAGAGCTTATATAGTTTCTCTCCTTAATTGATCCCTGTGGTATGTATTATTTATCCGTACGAAGATCAGAGGTTTGATATGTATTTCAATAAACTCATTACCATTATACAGGTGTCTTGTTTTATTTACCTATCATGAGAGATGAAATCATTTGATTAGTTGGCACATATTGCAAACAGGATATGTATATTAATTGTGAGAATTTAGAACCTATGTGCACCGTATTCTTCACAGAGACACTATGATTCTCGGAGAACCCACATATGCCATCACCCTTCCACAAAGTGGGTGGAGTTGGTACACGTGCTCAAGAACTTGAGTGACTACCTTATCTTTTAAGTGTGCTTGGATCTGTAACATTGCTGCAATGCAAGGTTCCCGCTGTCGGTCACCAATTGCGACAAAAGACATATATTGGGCGCTAAATTTTGTGAATTGGCGAAAATATTTGGAGCAACTTTTCTTTTTTTTTGGCACATGTTTTGTCAAATAAATGGCTTCAAATATTTATTTGTGAACTATATGGCTCTTAGTTGGCTCCAAGTTTTTTTAATTGGCGACAGAAGTGGTGCAGACAAACATTCAGACAGGGTGAACCCTGTTCGCTTAGCGCAGTGGTTAGCGCTCTTGCTTCTCACCAATGCAACACAGGTTCGATCCTCGGACTGGGAAGTATGTGAGATGGTACGGTGGTCGCCAGATCGGACAAGTGGGTTTCCTCCCACATGAATGACCACCTTTACGTTTTCATCCGCTTCAACGAGAGTGATTAATATAAGTTGTTAAAACTTGCTTCGTTGTAAAATAAATAAAGTTTAAACGTAAACTTATATAAGCTAAAGGAAATGTGTAAACAAACAGCATACACTTTATTCATTTTACAACGATCGCGAAACAAGTTCTTGAAGGAAACCCTGTATTGTAATCATGCTGAATATGTAGAGTACCCGGAGAAAACCCACCTGTCCGATCTGACGACCACAGTACCATCTCACATACTTCCCGGTCCGAGGATCGAACATGGGATGCATTGGTGAGAAGCAAGAGCGCTAACCACTGCGCTAATCGGACAACCAAATATTCTATTATTAGATCTCTTAAGTCACCAGAATCCACCATTGCACGTCTAGGTTTCAAAACCATTCTGAGGGGATTTACACAGACACCCTACAAGGCTTGCAACTTCGGTGCTCTGTTTAATGTCCCACTAACACAAAATCCTGGATCCGCCCACGCCTGCTGACCATACTTGTCAATTATCTGTCAACAAATACCTTGTGCAGAGTCTAGAGTAGCCCCACTCTGTGGTTCTAGTTACCTCCCCTGACATCCCGGACACATATAAGGAATGTTAATGATGTGATAATAACATTCACATGTTGGACTAAGTCTAGAGGTTGTATTGTTGTGAGCAATGTTGACCAGACTTGCATACCATATGTATCACCGCAACATCTCAGATAGGTTCGATAATGGTCAAGCTGCACCAGAAATATTGACCTTCAATACAAATCTAGACATATCTGGTCAATGACCAGTGGTCATGATTAAAACTCAGCCACCAATTGGAAATAGCATGAGAGACTTCATATCGATTACAGATAGTCCATCATCCATCCAAATAGAGGAAAATCACATGCAGTGAACAGATGGTAGGTCAAAATATATACATAGCTTATTTTAAAAAAAATATAATTATGCTACATGTATATATATATGTATGTATGCATATCGACTCTAAATAAAATTTGTATGTGTTGGGGGGTTTCCAATTGGTACTGGTCAATCGCTATGTCCACACATAGACTCTTTTATCCAATTTTTAAGAATTACTTGTAAGTAAGGAAACTTTTAATTTTGAGAAACACCTACCCTGACTGTTGCAGGTGTTTACTTTTTAACGACATTGCGAGTACACGCTATGCAGAGTGACGCAATCACTATATATGATGATGTTGTGGCGTCCGTGGTCCAGCGGTAGAGCGTCGGATTTGGAATTGAACGGTTCTGGGTTCGATACTCGGTCAGGCCATGTCATTGAGCAAGGCACCTCACACACATTGCTTAGTACTGATAAATCGCTTAGGTCAGCTAAGCCTGCTCAGGAAAACATGTCTAAGTCGCCGCGATGATGTATGTGACCTGGCAGACGAATATCCGTAAAGCACAAAATTGCACCGAACAATAAACTTTATTTGCATGACGCAGAAAGTTCGGTGTGTCGTTGTTTAATCTTTGAAGAATTATCTCCCTTATCAAAAAATAAAATGTAAAACGGAGCAAATTCGTCATAGAAGGTAATGGAACAATATTTAGGACTTGGCTACATTTACTTCCATTCAAATACTTTATAAATATGTAATAGCAGAAATCCAATGTTCGTGTTTGTGTAATTTGAATGAAATATCAATATATGTTATTAGATTTCGCGATGTCCATTTTCAGGTTTCTCTTGGTCAGATACCGCTATTGCAATTTCCAAAGGCCACCATTATAACACACAGTGCCATTATAGTTCCCCCAAAAATAGTTTGCACAAAAGACAGTAGTTTTCAACAGACTGGCCTTTGAGCCACAGGAAAATTTCAATGGGGTTGACCGATTGCATTTGTTTTATTGCCCACTAAAGGCACCCCCCCCTACTCTGAAGGTAATTTGGCGGTGAATGTTGCACTGACACCTGCATTTATAATATTCTGTTTATTTGTCACCAAATAGTCTGCAAATATTTTTAAATATTCCAAAATGCAGCTCATATATTGTATTTTAATATTTAGAAGTCATGTTCACTATTTATGACAATACCTATTCAGCCAATCAGTTCATCAATAACTCTTAGGGCTTCCCTACACTTTTTCAACCAATCCCAGACCACTATATCAATAACACCGTCTGACCTCTTCCAATTAATGTATAGGTTAGGGATAGAGGCAGTAATCACTGGTAATCCCACAAAATTACCAGATTACTGCCAATTGTCCCAAGATTACTGCCAATTGTATATTTCGTTACTGCCTCTAACGTAATGATGGACATGACTAACGCTGATGTGTACAGTGTCACTGTATTCCTGGACATTCTTAGTCAAACCAAGCGGTTAACAGGTTAACCTGTACTGGGCAATGCTTGTGATACGCCTTGCTTGACCCTACATACTGGCCGTGACCGAGTATGGAACCTGGGACCACTCGATTCCAAATCCGGCGCTCTACAACTGACTCTATCTATCTTATCTTCCTTTATTACCGAATTAATCACATACTCCAACTCCGTAAGTATTGGGTATGTACTAAGTAGGGAGAAATTTGGCAACCCAAACGAAATGCTCACTTTGTGAGTATTGTCAATGTGAAAGAAACACAAGGAATTTAATGTCTTTAACTAATGGCATTTCTTTTTTCCAGAAATTCCAGAAACAATTAGTCATTGTTAATGACTTGAAAAAAACCCAATTAGTTTAGAACCAGACAGCAAAGAAGCTGTTCCAGACAACATGGAAGCTGTTCCAGACAGCAAGGAAGCTGTTCCAGACAGCAAAGAAGCTGTTCCCGACAGCAAGAAAGCTGTTCCAGACAACATGGAAGCTGTTCCCGACAGCAAGGAAGCTGTTCCATTCAAAGCCATACAATGTGGAAGCAGCATGGGAACATTTAAAACTCCCAGTTTTGTAATTCCCAGCAAGAAGAAAGTTCAGTCTAGTACCAATACAGCAGGAATGTTTAAGAGCCCTGGGAGTACTGTAAAAACTGAGCTTGTTGATAGCACAACAGAGAAGACTGAGAAAGAAAATAATATAACTGGCAATTCCGACACTTGTATTGAAAATAAGGATGCTAAGACTGGTCAAATTCATACAGGTGAAGGAGATCCAGATTCTAAGCAAACGGTGGAGTTAAAGACTGAAGTAAGAGAAGAGTTTAAGCAATCACAGGCTTCAATGCCGTACAGAGAACCATCTTGGAGTGGCTTGTGCGAGGAGAAGTTTGCTCTTGAAGTAATAAAAAATGGTGCAGTTATTGATAATATCAATCTAACTACCCAAGCCTTCTATGTAATTGGTCGTCTGCCAAGTTGTGACATTTCCATGGAACATCCATCGTTATCCCGCCATCATGCTGTTGTTCAGTATTCTAGCGGCAATTCAGAAAAGTTTGAGAAAGGGTGGTACTTGATTGATCTGGATAGTACACATGGTACCTGGATAAATAAGAACAAAGTTCCATCACAGAAGTTTCACAGGATTCATGTAGACTATGTGTTGAAGTTTGGTGGCAGTACAAGGTAATTTAACCTAAAATTGTATTATTGGACTTTCAGGAGACGATGATTACTTTTTTTTGTATTAAGTATATCTGTTCTATATACTACAGTACATGCTAGATGGAAACCGCAACCATCGTATGCTGCGCGAATTTGCTAATTTTTCTGTCATGAATTTCCGCGAAAAATCAAACGGGCCAAGGACGGATTGATTATTTTCCTGGGGCAATTTCCTTATGGCCATACGACAGTTGGAACAGAAATCGCCATGTCAATACTTGATGATGAATTTAGTTTCACTTGAGACCTGGATCATTGGTTGGTGTTAATTTTCCACTTTCCTTAGACTTTGGGTTATCGTAACCTTTTAATATGTAAAGATGCGATGAAAAATCAACATTCGGGGTATAGGTCGATCTTTCTATTGGTCAATAAATATAGCTTCGTGAATATTAAACAGTGCGGGTCAAGTGTCGAAACCGTGAACATACTGAATACACAGAAAATGTTTATAATTCTTGCATTTAAGTTACACTAACATATATTATTCATTATGACTATATGACTAAGTCATAATATTAAAATATTTTCGGAAAGGTATTTCTATTCTAATTTTATAATATACCGTAGACATATATAGGACTTTAGAAATAAATTTTTAAAAAATGGGGAAGACATTAATTAACCCTTTCCTTCATAGAGATTTAGGTTAATGTACTATTATATCTCCATTTAGCTATCATGCAGTGAATAAGTAGTCGCCATATATATCCCACCTCCATAGATATTACTGGGACTACATGAGATTCTGGCCTTTATTTTGAACATTGGTTTGGCTACTACATTGGCGTCAAGAGGTGCTTCTATGAGGGAAAGGGTTAATTGCACTAGGGGTAGAATTTTACTAATAATCTTAATTTATCTTGTTATATGTAATAATATGTTGGGGTTGCTACAGTGGATGTTCAAAATCATACTGATCCAAGATTATCTAATACCATGCTGACGTATGTAGCTATCAGTTGGGATTACTACAGTGGATGTTCAAAATCATGTAGTATTTCCCGTTGTTCGCCCTGAATACAATCATGTGATATATCTCTCTGATGTATATATACCGCACGGTTTCTACGTCATACCCATTCAGATAAGATATTTTCCGAAAATAAAATCTATATCGATTAGGGGCTGTAATTCAACAAGATTTCGCGTCGATTCGTGGCGAAAGGTTAAATATCTTTCATGCCAATTCAAGTCGGTTCAAGCATACTTCAATGTACTTAATTCTCTGCCAGAGTTTATTTGTCATTCGTCACGAGATGTCTCTGTCTGTTTTCATTTTACTTCGCGAAGACGTGATGTGTATGATTAATCCATCTGGTGTGTACTATCTCTTGTTCCCGCTAACATTCTATGATGTCACAAATGTTCAGACAACATATATCCGAATATCGTCTGTATATCATTTTTATCACAGTAAATGATGCACTGTGAAAAACTGCTCTCTAGCCTAAGCTGGTAACCAATTACAATTTTGTGGAAGTCGTGATAGCGCAGTGGTAGCACGTTCGCTTCAGGTGTGAAAGGCCCGGAGTTCACGACCAGCTGTTGCCATTTTGATTGTGCCCTTAGGCAAGGCAATTGAATTCCACATTGCCTCTTTCCTCTCCCTCGTGGCGATGGATTCCATCAGGAATGAGGTCTCGAGAGTGATTAATATAAGTTAAAGGGCTTGTTTCACAATCAAATATAAATTTGTATAAACTAAGTACAATTTTAATAATTACAAATATGTAGGAACCATCCGTTCATTCCATGACCTGGATATACAGCAATCGGAATGGATATACTAAAGAATTAAGACATTCTACCTATTTCCAAATGTGTGTGTGTGACTGTATGTAATTTCCAATTTTATAATTTCAGGTTATTTATTGTACAAGGCCCAGATACAGACAGACAGGAAGAATCCGAGTTGTCGGCGTCCGAGATGAAAAGTCAACGAGACAAACAGAAGAAAGAGGTGGAGTTACTCAGGCAAGCCGAGATAGATGAGGCTGATAAGAAGGCGGAGATTCTGAAAAAGAGAGAGGAGTCTAAGGTACATTGTCATAAATGATTAGATATTCCTCTAGTTGGCCAGTCAGGCCGTGCAACACCATGATATCATATATTTGTTTCTGATCTATAATCCATTTTATCTCGAGTTTGTTTAAATTAATCGATTCAAATAAAAAATAAATTAAAATTTGTTTTTGCTCGTTTCTCGTCCATAAGTCGACATTTCTCGAATATACGGTAATTGATTTTTTGACCTCCGTGGTCGAGTGGTTAAGGTCGCTGACTTGTATACCACTGTAACCTATCATCACTGATGGTCACGGGTTCGAGCCCCGCTCAGACCGTGTCTCATTTATATGAAAACGTTGGCAGTTTCTTACGGAGGTTGGTGCACCAAGTACTGGTTAACCGCTGGAGCCTGCCCAGGAAAGGTGTTGTTAGGTAAACTGCCCGACGGCGATATAGCCCAAAATGGTGCTGATGCAGGCGTAAAACCCGAAATATAACCGCTGGAGCCTGCCCAGGAAAGGTGTTGTTAGGTAAACTGCCCGCCGGCGATATAGCCCAAAATGGTGCTGATGCGGGCGTAAAACCCGAAATATAATATATAACCGCTGGAGCCTGCCCAGGAAAGGTGTTGTTAGGTAAACTGCCCGCCGGCGATATAGCCCAAAATGGTGCTGATGCAGGCGTAAAACCCGAAATATAACATATAACACTGGAGCCTGCCCAGGAAAGGTGTTGTTAGGTAAACTGCCCGCCGGCGATATAGCCCAAAATGGTGCTGATGCGGGGCTCGAACTCCGGGCGTAAAACCCGAAATATAACATCATGTGAGGAAGCTAGCTGCAGATGTTTTGTAGTTTTGTGATCATCTGTGCCTAGATGTGCACCTGGGTTTTGTAGTTTTGTGATCATCTGTGCCTAGATGTGCACCTGGGTTTTGTAGTTTTGTGATCATCTGTGCCTAGATGTGCACCTGGGTTTTGTAGTTTTGTGATCATCTGTGCCTAGATGTGCACCTGGGTTTTGCAGATATATTGTCATGCAATTTACAATTCTATCCATATATTCACCGGGAAGCATGTTCATACAATAATTATTTTTTATGTTTATTTATCGTCGCTACCAGTGACCCATATGAGCGACGCCTCCTGAAGAGATTAGTCATTTTAGATTTGTTTGGAGGATAGTGCAATGATACAGACAGACAGCCCATTCCAGAGTCTCCTCTGGTTATTTTACATGCACAGTGTAAAGCATCGACACAAGACCTCGGTTTAACGTCCCATCTGAAAGACTGTTAATTTTATTAGGGTCAGACTGGGGATCGAACCTGTGATCCCTGGATTTTTGGAGGATAGTGCAATGATACAGACAGAGGCCCATTCTCTTGTTCTTTTAGGTGTATGGTGTAAAGCACCGACTGAAGACTGTTACTATTATTAGGGTCAGCCGGGGGGGATCGAACCTGTGATCCCTGGATTACCAGTCCAACGTGTTAACCACTGGACTACAGATCCGTCTGTGTTGAAACTAGTCTTATTTCAAGAGTCTTTATGTCCCTTTGGGCTGAAATAGGTGGTCTTATTTACTGAACAACAGGGCAGTCCTATTATGGGGGTTTCCCATGGATCATTCTAGAGGGCGATGTAGGCGAAATTGTCGCATTAGGGACCCTAACATCGCCATCTGGGGGCCCACTTCTCCCTAAAAAAAAATTCAATTTTTTTTTTTTTAGTTTTTACGATTTTCAAACAAAATTTTGTCTAGTAAGATACACTGGCCCATTATAAAGCACTCCTTCTATTCAAATGTTGTATTTAATGGTTGTACTGTGCATTTTAACCCTATTTTGCAGAAGTATATTAAAGAACACCATTTAAGGAAGCGATCACGCACTTTCTCACTTCTCCCAAAAATTCTGACTAGTGAATGAACCCTGGTTTCCAACCACTAAACATAGAAGAAATATTTATGTTTTGAGAAAAACAGTTACTGGTTTTAATATTAATGAGGCCGGGGTTTTATTCTATGTATGTTTTTCTATTGTTGTTCTTCGGGTGCTGATGAAGATTTTATTTTGTGATTACTTGAATGCACATTTAAATTCTATCGCTGCTTTCTAGGGATGTTCTTGGGGAATTGATGAAGACGATGCTGAAGAGGACGATGAGAATACAGAAAATCCATTTGCTAGTATTGAACCTGAAAATGAGGCTTTGTATATTAATGATCCAAAGAAATCACTAAATGGATACTTTGAACGAGAGGGTTTAGAGTTGCCCGAGTATGAATTTAACGAAACAGGATACGGAAAGTGGAAGTGCTCCGTGGAACTGCCGATAGATGCTCCATCTGGTGAGCCGATAATGGCGGAAGTTATTGTAACGGGAAAGAAGCGAGATGCAGTTGTAGCATGTGCTCTTGAAGCATGTCGAATCTTAGACCGACATGGAGAGCTGAGAAAATCAGCACAGGAGAGTCGGAAACGAAAACAGAGGAATTGGGAAGATGATGATTTTTATGACAGCGATGAAGATGTGTACTTGGACAGAACTGGGGCCATTGAGAAAAAGAGAGAACGTAGAAAAAATAAAGTTGGTAAGACCGATAAAACTACAGAAACATACAATACACTGTCTGACAAACATAAAACTGTGGTTGCTGAAATTGAAGAGATTGAAGGTAAAATTGAAATTGCAAAAGCACAGGCAGCAGCAATGGAAAGTGACGATATTGATGCTCTTGATGCATATATGAGCGCAATAAAGTCAGGAATGATGGACACAAAAACTAAAATGAAGTTGAAGAGGCAACTGTTAGAATTGAAGCAGGAGGAACAGCGATTAAGAAGGCTTGTGAATATAGCGAAACCTGCATCAATGCCAGAGCTCATGAGCAAAAGCTTAAAACAAGATGTTAAGAAAACTAATGTAATGGCTACTGTAGGAAAAATGAAAGGTCCATTGCCTGGGAAATTGTCTCGGAAAGTATTTCCCAATACAAAACAAGAAAAATCAGAGGAAATGTCAGATGAAATTGAGGAAGAAGAGGATGGTGATAATGAAATAGTGGGTGAAACAAGAGAAACTGATAAGAAAGATAACATTCCAGATGATGGCAAACTCAAAGCAGCAAATTCAAAATGTGTTAAAACTCGAGCAAAACAAAATCTTCCTAATAATGAAGAACACTTAACCGAGTTGAAATCTAGCGTTAAAGGACCTAGTCTGCCTCCTACTGAAGGTAAAGAAGTTGACATTGATAAACGTGGATCTCATTCAAAGCCGAGAATGAAAGCATCTTCTTTACCACTCGCTGCTGTTCTAGAAAAATTACAGGAAGAAGCTGATAATGACGAAGAAGGAAACAATGCAGGGAAAAGATGGAGTGATGGTAGCAAGAGAAAGTCCAAAGGCGAAAATAAAAAACTGAAAATTGATGATGGGGCTTATAATGTAGATGATCCAAATTACGCCGTATGGCTACCACCTAAGAACCAGTCAGGGGATGGTAAAACTCATCTTAATGCAAAATTGGGATATTAAATGTGAAAAATATTCAACACAACCTGCTATTTATAATAATGTGTAAGCAACAATATGTTGACTATAAAAGCATTTATACAAATGTCTGACCTTCCATCATTGAACTTAAATTATCTCGTGGAAGTCGTAATAGCGCAGTGGATGCGCGTTCGCTTCAGGTGCGAAAGGTACGGAGTTCAAGCCACGCTGGAGCCATTACAATTGTGCTCTTAAGGCATTTAATTTCCACGTTGCCTCTTCTCTCTCCCTTGTGGCGATGGATTCCACCAGGAATGAGGTCTCGAGAGTGATTAATATAAGTTGTAAGAACTTGTTTTGCAATCGAGCTAAAATAAATGTGTATAAACTAAATTATCTCTATAACGCTGCGAGAAATTTTGCCTCGAGTATGAAACCCCACCAGTTTATAACTGAAGACCGTGAAGCAGGACCGACCACTGAGGCATCTGGTGAAAAACTATGTTTTCTAAATGAAATACATGTAAAATCGATCTGTCTCACAGGAATGGCAAATTGTATTTTGAATTGAAGTATTGAAATATATGTACAGTTGATCATGTCTGTTCTCACATGAATGGCAAAAAGTGGTATTTGTAGGTAGGTGGTCTAACTCGTGTACCGGTGTATTAACTATAGTATAGTACATTGTACTGGATGTGATGCTACCAGTATACATGTACCGGTGTATTAACTATAGTGCGATAGGTCCGGAGTGCGAGCCCTGCTAGAGCCGCTACGATTGTGCCCTTAGGCAAGGCATTTAAATTCCACGTTGCATCCTCTCCCTCGTGGCGATGGATTCCATCAGGAATGAGGTCTCGAGAGTGATTAATATAAGTTGTAAGAACTTGTTTCACAATCGAGCTAAAATAAATTTGTATAAATGCCCTAGATTATTATGGTTGTATAGCACCTCCAGAATGTTGACCGGGGATCAACGTACGACCACAGTTCATGGCCGCCGTTTTGTATGTAACGGCATACGGTCCTGTGCTGCTAAAACGTGTGAAAATAGGCATTTAACGAACCTACTCAAATTTGTTGGACTACCATGTTCATACCCGCTCGGCTACCGGCATACTGTTGGTCTTTGAAAGTAACCAATATACGTCCCTCGAGATACTAAAAGCAAAATGTCCACAATTGATTCACAGGCCAATTACGCGAAGCAGATTGAGATACTCGTGCCAATTTTGAAGTTTCCTACGTAGGATATGTACTGTGATCCTGTCTCTCTCTTGCCAGGGACTTGGATCCTTCTCTTGCCAGGGACTTGGATCCTTCTCTTGCCAGGGTCCTTCTCTTGCCAGGGACTTGGATCCTTCTCTTGCCAGGACTTGGATCCTCAACTACTGAAGATACCTGCTGGGCTGTAGCTGGACCCTCACTCAACGTTCCATCACTTGCACATACATCTGAATCTGATAGTGGCAACGCCGCAAGGCATTGCTGCGCAATTTAAAATGAGACTGATTGTGGGAGACAATTATGTCAAGCTTGTTATCTTTATAATAGTAAATAAGAATTACTACTCTAGGAGCTAGCTGTAGTCGAGTATGCACTTTTATGTGCGCTCAGTTTGACTTTGGATCTTTGTTCCTTGTGGTCTGGGGATGAAAAAAAGTTTGGTCACATGCTCTGGATCAGGTGCAGGAAGTCGCCATCTTGGATTGAAAATGGCCGTCATGCACAACCTATTTCATCCAATATCTCAGCTCCTGGTAGGGATAGGCTCATGAAAATGGTGGCTATATCAACATTTTCATGGTCAAGGGTTCCAATAATGTCAGTTTCAACAATGTCAGGTGGTCGCCATCTTGGATTCCAATATGGCCGCCTTATAATACCTATTTTCTTACATATCTCTGTTTCTATTGCAGATAGAGTCATCAAACTGATGGCTATACCCATGTTTTCATGGGCAAGGAATCCAATAATGGCATTTTCAACAAAGATTGGTGACCAAACTTTTTTTCATCCCCAGACCACAAGGAACAAAGATCCAAACTCAAACTGAGCGCACATACTCAACTACAGCTAGCTCCTAGAGTATACCCCCCTTGTACCATAGGTCTCCATCTGTAATGACCAACTAAAAATAGAGCTCACAATTTACTGGATGTCTGTCTGTGTTTTGTTTCATTTGTACAGTACAGGGCATCATAGTATAAAGTTGGTCTCAGCAGGGATCATTCTAGTGGGCGAAATTGTCGCCCTAGGGACCCTGACTTCGCCCTCTGGGGGCCCCCACTTCTCCCTAAAAAAAAAAAAAAAAAATAGTTTTTACGATTTTCAAACAAAATTTGTCTAGTAAGATACACTGGCCCATTATAAAGCACTCCTATTCATATGTTGTATTTAATGGTTGTACTGTGCATTTTAACTCTATTTTGCAGAAGTATATTAAAGAACACCATTTAAGGAAGCAATCACGCGCTTTCTCACTTCTCCCAAAAATTCTGACCTAGAATGAACCCTGGGTCTGTTGTGGTGAAGAAAACCAGCCACATTTTCTAGGTTGAAACCAGTACTCGACTCCAGCCTCCGAAACCAGTACTCGACTCCGCAAGTGACCTATAGCTTTCTCGCCATATCATCATGTATCACTTGTCCCCGATAGGCAGCGAACCTGCGGCCCTGATGATATTGGTAAAAGGGGAGTTCCAACAGCGGCATGCTAGACCACGGAGGCCAACGGGTCCTTGCTACAGTGTTGGCAGGGTTTTTTTTTGTGGATTTATGGCCAATTAAACATTTTTATGACCAAGCTTGTCAGGAAGCATCAGTATGTTGTCTAGTTGTACATAATTATAATCCCGTAGGGGGACTTGCAGATTTATGGCCAATTGAGTTTTTTATGACACAAAGCTTGTCTGCCATGCTTCATTTCCAAAACCGGGAATTATGCAAGATGGTACGTACGGTGGTCGCCAGATCGGACAGGTGGGTTTCCTCCCACATGAATGACCACATTTACGCTTTCATCCGCGCCAACGAGAGTGATTAAAAGCAGCTGTTAAAAACGTAATTCCATGTCCCTTCTCACAAAATACATAGTGGGTACGACATCAGTAACAACACGACATCAGTAACAACTTGCACTCGATTGTATTGCACATACCCGTTTATTGAGTCATGTTACATATATGTAAACATAAGTACAAAAATTGTGTTATGTGTATACAGCTGCAAACTATTCTATTCACTTACAGGGATCATTCTAGTGGGCGAAATTGTCGCCCTAGGGACCCTGACTTCGCCCTCTGGGGGCCCCATTTCTCCCTTAAAAAAAAGGTTGTTTTTTTACGATTTTCAAACAAAATTTGGTTTAGTAAGATACACTGGCCCATTATAAAGCACTCCTTCTATTCAAATGTTGTATTTAATGGTTGTACTGTGCATTTTAACCTTATTTTGCAGAAGTATATTAAAGAAGACCATTTAAGGAAGCGATCAAGCGCTTTCTCACTTCTCCCAAAAATTCTGACCTAGAATGAACCCTGCACTTAACTGCATTATGATTTTGAAGCGCCAATTCGCTTCACGATTTAAAGGTATTACACTAGCTTCTACTTTCATAAATGTATTTATAAAACAAAGTTAACAACTGTATGTATATTTATTATGATATCTACGAATCAAATTGGCACTTCATGAATCTACCGGTAATCAAGATTAGGCCATAATAAAATAAATCCTAGATTTTCATCCAAATTTTTTTGAAAATGGGGGGTGAAATTTTATTTTTTATTTTATATTTTCAGGATATCGATATTTATGCTGATAAAATGGTGTTTTGACAAGATTCAACTTGACAAGATTTTTTTTTTTTTTCCAAATAGTAATAAAAAAAATCGGGGCGGGCCCTAAAAACGGGGGCGGGCGGGGATGAAAATCTAGGAAATATTTTATTATGGCCTTAGGGTGTTTTTTATTATTTAAGTTGCTTTTTCATATATTATAAAGACACATGGTCCTAGTGAGGCTCGAACCCGTTGCCATCAGTGATGATAGGTTACAGTGGTATACTAGTCAGCAACTGATCATGGAGGGGGTCACGTTTTGGGTGAAGGTTACAGTGGTATACTAGTCGGCAACTGATCATGGAGGGGGTCATGTTTTGGGTGAAGGTTACAGTGGTATACTAGTCAGCAACTGATCATGGAGGGGGTCACGTTTTGGGTGAAGGTTACAGTGGTATACTAGTCAGCAACTGATCATGGAGGGGGTCACGTTTTGGGTGAAGGTTACAGTGGTATACTAGTCGGCAACTGATCATGGAGGGGGTCATGTTTTGGGTGAAGGTTACAGTGGTATACTAGTCAGCAATTGATCATGGAGGGGGTCATGTTTTGGGTGAAGGTTACAGTGGTATACTAGTCAGCAACTGATGCAGGGGGTCACGTTTTGGGTGAAGGTTACAGTGGTATAATAGTCAGCAACTGATGCAGGGGGTCACGTTTTGGGTGAAGGTTACAGTGGTATACTAGTCAGCAACTGATCATGGAGGGGGTCACGTTTTGGGTGAATTGTTGCAGCTCTGGTTATGTAAGCATAAAATTTATACAAAATTGTGAGCATTCTTGATGCATCTAACGACAACTACTTTTACAAAGCTAGTGCTGGTGCAGTATACCGGTACACCAATATATTGCAATACAAATATAGCATGGTACAATATGTACCGGTATGAAGTTGGAATACCGGTATTTGCGGTACAATGTTATATTTATGCTATGTTATATTTCGGGTTTTACGCCTGCATCAGCACCATTTCGGGCTATATCGCCTGCGGGCAGTTTACCTAACAACACCTTTCCTGGGCAGGCTCCAGCAGTTAACCAGTACTTGGGTGCACCAACCTCCGTAAGAAACTGCCAACTTTTTCATATAAATGAGACACAGCCTGAGCGGGGCTCGAACCTGTGACCATCAGAGATGATAGGTTACAGTGGTACACAAGTCAGCGACCTTAACCACTCGACCACGGAGGCGGACATTTTTTGCGGTACAAACAACAGAATGTTCTATTATCTTTTAAACAATTACGGTGGGCTTTAAGATAGAACCTCTGCCTTCTACAACACATGTATGTCCTCTGTTAGCCTATCTGGTGGAACTAGCAACCTCTCTTTCCACACATATGCACCCGATTGCATAGGTACGCCCCATGCAACTCTGACATATGTACACAATCAAACCATACCCTAGTCAATTCGACCCTCGGCTTCGTTTTTACGCAACAGTACCCCCTGGCCTTTGTATGCAGAGATTTTCATACAATCGACGGTTTTTTATAATTATTAAAACAAGACTCATTGTACAGTTTGTTGATAGTTGAACACAGTCAAGTGAGGGTCATTCATTAAAATTGACGTGTAAGATGCGTTTCGAAGCTAAATAATCGCAAATATAACGAAAGCGAAATTTGCAATACGCCTATGTAGATATATGGTATATTATAGAACATTTGTGCAGAACTAAATAGTACTATGCCTAACTACACACAACATATGATGGAATAGTTATGCCTAACTACACACAATATATGATGGAATAGTTATGCCTAACTACACACAATATATGATGGAATAGTTATGCCTAACTACACACAATATATGATGGATTTGTACAGAACTATGTCACAATACTATGTCATAAATACACAGGAGTTTGAAGTTTCAAAGGATTACAAAATCTTGTTTATTTTTAAAAATAATAGATTTACACTGTACTATACAGTACCGATCTTTATCAAACAAGTACTCTGATCACTACTGCGTTGCTAGGTGGGTGGGGTACGGTAAAGCAAATATTGATTATTTTTTTATTGTCGAGACTTCAAACACCTGTGGTAGTATAATAGCATTTAAAACTAGCATCATGATATCAGTGCTCAATAATTTACTAATACATGTGGTAGCATGTTCGCTTCAGGTACGAAAAGTCTGGAGTTCGAGCCCCGCTGGAGCCGTTATGATTGTGCCCTTAGGCAAGGCATTTAAATTCCACGCTGCCTATTTTCTCTCTCTCGAGTGATTCATATAAGTTGTAAGAACTTGTTTCGCAATCAAGTTAAAATAAATTTTGTATATAACTTAAATTTCGGAGTTTAATTTTGTGCATATTAAATTGATGCCTAAATAGACTACTTTGTGCAGTATTGTATATCATGGCACCAATAGCGAACTGAAAAGTTTCTTATATTCACATTCCATTTACAGTGAAATAAAACATATGAGATATGAAACAAAACTCTCACAGAGCTGCCAGCTAAACCAAATCTCAGCACAATGTCAGAAAATAGAACTACAGTCAAACCTGTGTTAGTGGTCACCTCCATTAAGCAGCCAACATGTATTAAGCAGCCAGTTTCCAGATTCCCAATATGTTGTTTTTATTATACATGTGCCCTCTATTAATCAGCCACCTGTGCTTAGCAGCCATTTTCTGTGATTCCCTTGGTTGGCTGCTTAAGACAGGTTTGACTGTAATTGTTGGTTCAGTTTTCTACCAGCTTCAGTTCTATTTTCCTACAAAAGCGTATGGGTAATTCAGTTTGAAGAGTTAATAATTATGAACACACGGAATGTTACAGCTTGAATTGGTCCCCGTCATCACATAAATAACATGACTAGCTTGAACTGGTCCCTGTCATAACATGACTAGCTTGAACTGATCCCTGTCATCACATAAATAACATGACTAGCTTGAACTGGTCCCTGTCATAACATGACTAGCTTGAACTGGTCCCTGTCATCACATAAATAACATGACTAGCTTGAACTGGTCCCTGTCATAACATGACTAGCTTGAACTGGTCCCTGTCATCACATAAATAACATGACTAGCTTGAACTGGTCCCTGTCATAACATGACTAGCTTGAACTGGTCCCTGTCATCACATGACTAGCTTGAACTGGTCCCTGTCATCACATAAATAACATGACTAGCTTGAACTGGTCCCTGTCATCACATAAATAACATGACTAGCTTGAACTGGTCCCTGTCATCACATAAATAACATGACTAGCTTGAACTGGTCCCTGTCATCACATAAATAACATGACTAGCTTGAACTGGTCCCTGTCATCACATAAATAACATGATTATCAGTACTTTCACCATACACCCAGGCATTGTATACCTACAAGGAAATCAAATTAACCATGTCCAACCGTGTCCAGATGCTAAAGTACATTAACAGTAACACGCAAGACTGCACTAACAGTATCACAACTAACAAGCAAGAATACACTTAACAGGATCACAAGTAACACGCAAGACTGCACTAACAGTATCACAAGTAACACCAGGGCGTTCATTAGACCCGAGTTCCCGGGTTTTGAAGCATAAAAATCACTAAAGACGCTTGTTTAACATTTGGTGAAAATGCATATATACATCAACTTCACTGACCTAGATCTATCAGCTTCACAGACCTAGATCTATTAGCTTCACTGACCTAGATCCATCATCTTCACTGACCTATCACTATAAGCTTCACTGACCTAGATCTATAAGCTTCACTGACCTAGACCTATCAGCTTCACTGACCTAGATCTATCAGCTTCACTGACCTAGATCCATCATCTTCACTGACCTATCACTATAAGCTTCACTGACCTAGATCTATTAGCTTCACTGACCTAGATCTATTAGCTTCACTGACCTAGACCTATCAGCTTCACTGACCTAGATCTATCAGCTTCACTGACCTAGCTCTATTAGCTTCACTGACCTAGATCCATCATCTTCACTGACCTAGATCCATCAGCTTCACTAACCTATATCTATCAGCTTCACAGACCTATCACTATAAGCTTCACTGACCTAGCTCTATTAGCTTCACTGACCTAGATCTATTAACTTCACTGACCTAGATCTATAAGCTTCACTGACCTAGATCTATCAGCTTCACTGACCTAGATCCATCAGCTTCACAGACCTATCACTATAAGCTTCACAGACCTAGATCTATTAGCTTCACTGACCTAGATCTATTAGCTTCACTGACCTAGATCTATTAGCTTCACTGACATTGTTGAATCAGATTCACTGACATTGTTGAATCAGATTCACTGACATTGACCAATCAGATTCACTGACCTATATCTATTAGCTTCACTGACCTAGACCTATCAGCTTCACTGACCTAGATCTATTAGCTTCACTGATCTAGACCTACCAGCTTCACTGACCTAGATCTATCAGCTTCACTGACCTAGATTTATCAGCTTCACTGACCTAGACCTATCAGCTTCACTGACCTAGACGTATCAGCTTCACTAACCTATATCTATCAGCTTCACTGACCTAGATCTATCAGCTTCATTGACCTAGATATATTAGCTTCACTGACCTAGATCTATCAGCTTCATTGACCTAGACCTATCAGCTTCACTGACCTAGACCTATCAGCTTCACTGACCTATATCTATCAGCTTCACTGACCTAGCTCTATTAGCTTCACTGACCTAGATCTATCAACTTCACTGACCTAGATCAATTAGCTATTTTACGACTGACCCGAAAAGAGTATTTTCAGGTTCAACACTTAAACACAATAAAACAAACTTAGTTTTATTGCACGCTTGTATCACTTCTGTATCCATCCTTGAGCTAACAAATACCGCAGCCCCAAATCCACCGCGGCCCCTCATTTCTATCGGAGTCTTGTACGAATGGGGTAAATTCTACATCTTAGTGAAGCAGTCCTTGGCACTTGTCCAAATGGCAATTCCCTGAAACATGTAGCACAAACATTAATGCAGTTCTTATAAGCAGTGATTAAGCTCGACATCGATTTGGGAAGAACTGTCAGACTTTCCTTATTTTGATCTCGGGAATTTATTTTAGCTAAATTGCGAAACAAGTTCTTACAACTTATATTAATCACTCTCGAGACCTCATTCCTCATGGAATCCATCGCCACGAGGGAGAGAAAAGAGGCAATGTGGATATTTAAATGCCTTGTTTGCCTAAGGGAAAAATTGTAACGGTTATAGCTGGACTCGAACTCCGGACCTTTCGCACCTGAAGTGAACGCGCTATCACAACTTGCTGATCATTTCGAAGAAAAATGGACGCATTATTGTTCTATCAACATTTCAGTCATATATATCCTCAACAAATAGAGGATCTTACATTTGTGATGAATTTCATACCATATTTTATGACACGGGTTTTGGAATTTTGCTATGAGCCGTTTAATTAAAGCAGCATTACATCGTATGAAATAAAAGATATTTGACAAATTCAAATTTTACGTATGGGTAGCAATGCTGCTACACATTCTAACATTATACTTTGTATACTTATGTTCAATTGGTAAACAATGTTTTTTTGCGATAAAACAAACTCGAAACCGAAAGTATGACTTTCCGAGTCGATCGGTCATGCATTTGTTTACAACCAGAACGCATCGTCGGCACTTGTTTACATTCGGAATGCATCGTCCCCATTTGTCCCACGTTGTCATTTTAATTAAATTACTTGAGATGTTGATTCATACCTCTGTTATCTAAGTCTTTTAGTGACATTTCTACATCCCCGCGAGGGGTTCGACATTAGAGGAAGATAGATAGATAGTTTTTCATATTCAAAATATATACGTTGTTTTCTACATCATCTGTTGTTTCACGCATGCGCGCTGTGCATGTTTACATTTTGTGTATTGATAAACAAATTCGCGTATACGACAGTTTATATTTATTGGAATTTTATCGTTTCTGAGCGACTATTTCGATTTTTGTAAACACACACACATTAGTATTTATATTTTACGCAAAACATACTTTATTATGATGTAATGCTGCTTTAAAAGGAGTAAATGAGTTTCATCAATATGGTATGAAATCACGAGTGTAAGATCCCCTTTTTACATTATGCATGCCACAGCTAGATAGTTTTCTCACACAAAAGATTTTATCACCCACGATGGGATTTGAACCTGCAGCAGTGAGGGGTAAGTGATCGACATTAAGCACTTGGCATTGGAGACCATCCAATGTCTTTATGTTGGCATAAACAAAATTGCACTGCAATCCATTAATCGGTGAGTTACTGCCCCTGAATACTCACTAAAAGTTGATAAGTCTTATTAAGTATTTTCCTCTGTTTTTATCGTTGTTTCCTTTGCACAACATGCTAGCAATGTTATCCCACTATCGCTTCTTGTGATTATTAAATTACTATATCTCAACAGAGCTCCTACAGTATATGCAATAGGTACTTATTTGTAAAATAATGTTATCACTTAATTAACACGTTCTTGATAAAATCACATTTATCATACCGCAACATCTGGTTAGGGAACAACAGTAAAAACAAAGGATTCTAACTAAAAGGACATATTCACATTTTGGAATAAATCAGACTTTATCTGCCAAGAAAATAAGAGATGTCTCTCATCTAAATTCAATTCAAGCTGTCCTCAGGCTGTCAAATTGCTTCTTAATCGGTAGACTGCTATATATGCTTTTAGTTCCAATATGTTTGTGTCGTGTTGTATTTGTATCAACTTACCAGATTGATTTATACTGTTGTTCAAGCTAAATTGTTATACATTTTACAAGTATATTCAATGGTACTTTGGTTTTCATTATTTTTGTTTATTTTCAGAGCGGAGTAGCAGTAGCTGCCACTTTTTTTACCCACCCTGCCCCTTTTTGACCCACCCTGCCACTTTTTTTACCCACCCTGCTCCTTTTTTAACCCACCCTGCTCCTTTTTTAACCCATCCTTTTTTAACCCATCCTGCCCCTTTTTTCCACTCTAGAATAAACCCTATTATTTGTACATTTATACTATCATGTTAAATATTTCCTCTAAGGAGGGGGGGGGCAGCAGATATTAAGAACTAATTAGGTAACCATCAATAAACAATGCAATATATCCATCCATCATAGTTACCTTTTTACACTGCTTGATCTGCATAATGGCATAATTTGTGAAGATCTCCTTTAAATCTTTCGTTTTCTGCCTCTTAAATCTGTCAATATCTCGCAAGGCAGCTTCCACAAACTTTCTGAAAATATATGTTTGATGGACATTAGTCTAGAAACCATCGTTACAGCGAGATGGTTAATCATAGATTGCCATGGATTAACGTGCCTGCAGCTGCAGCGTGTGATAGAACTGCTCGGTGAAGATGGTCAGTGAGTATGTCGGGCCACAGAACGGTTAAACTGAGACACGAGCGTGTTTTCAATTTGCATGCATACCTGGATAACCATGAAGTACTGAGGATGCGCCCCCTACACTGCACTATTTCTACACCTCACACCTGTAACAGGGTTAAAGCTGGGGAAAGCATCCCCTACACTACACTATTTCTACACCTCACACCTGAGACAGAGATAAAGATGGGGAAAGCGCCCCCTACACTGCACTATTTCTACACCTCACACCTGAGACAGAGATAAAGCTGGGGAAAGCGCTCCATACACTGCACTATTTCTACACCTCACACCGGAGACAGAGATAAAGCTGGGGAAAGCGCCCCCTACACTGCACTATTTCTACACCTCACACCTGAGAAAGAGATAAAGCTGGGGAAAGCGCCCTCTACACTGCACTATTTCTACACCTGAGACAGAGATAAAGCTGGGGAAAGCACCCCCTACACTGCACTATTTCTACACCTGAGACAGAGATGAAGGTGGGGAAAACGCCCCCTACATTGCACTATTTTTACACCTGAAACAGAGATAAAGCTGGGGAAAGCACCCCCTACACTGCACTATTTCTACACCTGAGACAGAGATAAAGCTGGGGAAAGTGCCCCCTACACTGCACTATTTCTACACCTCACACCTGAGACAGAGATAAAGCTGGGGAAAGCGTCCCCTACACTGCACTATTTCTACACCTCACACTTGAGACAGAGATCAAGCTGGGGAAAGCGCCCCCTACACTGCACTATTTCTACACCTCACACTTGAGACAGAGATCAAGCTGGGGAAAGCGTCCCCTACACTGCACTATTTCTACACCTGAGACAGAGATCAAGCTGGGGAAATCGCCCCCTACACTGCACTATTTCTACACCTCACACACCGGAGACAGAGATAAAGCTGGGGAAAGCGCCCCCTACATTGCACTATTTCTACACCCGAGACAGAGATAAAGCTGGGGAAAGCGCTCCCTACACTGCACTATTTCTACACCTCACACCGGAGACAGAGATAAAGCTGGGGAAAGCGCCCCCTACACTGCACTATTTCTACACCTGATAAAGCTGGTGAAAGCGCCCTCTACACTGCACTATTTCTACACCTCACACCTGAGACAGAGATAAAGCTGGGGAAAGTGCCCCCTACACTGCACTATTTCTACACCTGAGACAGAGATAAAGCTGGGGAAAGCAACCCCTACACTGCACTATTTCTACACCTGAGACAGAGATGAAGGTGGGGAAAGCGCCCCCTACATTGCACTATTTTTACACCTCACACCTGAAACAGAGATAAAGCTGTGGAAAGTACCCCCTACACTGCACTATTTCTACACCTGAGACAGAGATAAAGCTGGGGAAAGCGTCCCCTACACTGCACTATTTCTACACCGGAGACAGAGATAAAGCTGGGGAAAGCGCCCCCTACACTGCACTATTTCTACACCTCACACCTGAGAGAGAGACAAAGCTGGGGAAAGCGCCCTCTACACTGCACTATTTCTACACCTCACACCTGAGACAGAGATAAAGCTGGGGAAAGTGCCCCCTACACTGCACTATTTCTACACCTGAGACAGAGATAAAGCTGGGGAAAGCACCCCCTACACTGCACTATTTCTACACCTGAGACAGAGATGAAGGTGGGGAAAGCGCCCCCCACATTGCACTATTTTTACACCTAAAACAGAGATAAAGCTGGGGAAAGCACCCCCTACACTGCACTATTCTACACCTGAGACAGAGATAAAGCTGGGGAAAGCGCCCCACCACAACACCAACAAAAAACAACCCCTACACTGCACTATTTCTACACCTCACACCTGAGAAAGAGATCAAGCTGGGGAAAGCGCCCCCTACACTGCACTATTTCTACACCTCACACCTGAGACAGAGATCAAGCTGGGGAAAGCGTCCCCTACACTGCACTATTTCTACACCTGAGACAGAGATCAAGCTGGGAAATCACCCCCTACACTGCACTATTCTACACCTCACACGAGACAGAGATAAACGGGGAAGCGCCCCCTACATGCACTATTTCTACACCTGAGACAGAGATAAAGCTGGGGAAAGCGTCTCCTACACTGCACTATTTTACACTTGAGACAGAGATAAAGCTGGGAAAGCGCCCCCTACATTGCACTATTTCTACACCTGAGACAGAGATAAAGCTGGGGAAAGCGTCCCCTACACTGCACTATTTCTACACCTGAGACAGAGATAAAGCTGGGGAAAGCGTCCCCTACACTGCACTATTTCTACACCTTACTCCTGAGACAGAGATGAAAGTGGGGAAAGCGTCCCCTACACTGCACTATTTCTACACCTGAGACAGAGATAAAGCTGGGGAAAGCACCCCCTACACTGCACTATTTCTACACCTCACACCTGAGACAGAGATCAAGCTTGGGAATATCGGGAACTGGTAGTCTGATCGAGAGAGGGTTGGATATATGTAAGTCTGAGTGGGTTGGATATATGTAAGTCTGAGTGGGTTGGATATATGTAAGTCTGAGTGGGCTGGATATATGTAAGTCTGAGTGGGTTGGATACATGTAAGTCTGAGAGGGTTGGATATATGCAAGTCTGAGTGGGTTGGATATATGTAAGTCTGAGTGGGTTGGATATATGCAAGTCTGAGTGGGTTGGATATATGTAAGTCTGAGTGGGTTGGATATATTAAGTCTGAGTGGGTTGGATATATACTCACTGAGTTTCCTCGTTGATCTGTAGGAGCTCCTGTTCCGTCTGTTTGATCTGCTCCTCGAGGTGTTTCAACTTGAGATCGCGCTGTTCCGGCGTATCGTTACCAAATATGGCTTTCTTCATCCCGCTCAGACTGAATCCTCCAGCTGTCTTACCCTGAACCTAACAACACACAAGAGTAGCTAGAGGGCCGTGTTCACCAGACATGCTTTAAACAGATGAACTCATGTCAAGATATAAGTATGTTATTTGCAATGTAACATGTGGTTAGTTTAAACTTTATTTATTTTGTAACGATTGCGAAGCAAGTTCTAACAACTTATATTATTCACTCTCGTTGGCGCAGATGAAAGCGTAAATGTGGTCATTCGTGTGGGAGGAAACCGGAGTACCCGGAGAAAAACCCACCTGTCCGATCTGGCGACATCATGTTATTATCACCTTCATATAATTTCTGCCGGAATGTCAAGGGAGGTAACTGGACCCAGACACGGGTTATTACAAGGATACAGAACAAAGTGGCACATTTCCTGTTGCTGAGAAAAACATGCTTAATAGTTCTCCATAAGGTATAAACTCATAAGAGTTATGTTATGTTATATTTCGGGTTTTACGCCTGCATCAGCACCATGACGGGCAGTTTACCTAACAACACCTTTCCTGGGCAGGCTCCAGCGGTTAACAAGTACTTGGGTGCAGTGCACCAACATCCGTAAGAAACTGCCAACTTTTTCATATAAATGAGACACGGCCTGAGTGGGGCTCGAACCCGCGACCATCTGTGATGATAGGTTACAGTGGTATACAAGTCAGCGACCTTAACCACTCGACCACGGAGGTGGACTAAACTGATAAGAGACGTAACTGACCGCTTCAGTTGGAAAATATCCGATTTAACAATATTTCAACATGCAGCGGCCAGGTACCAAACATGCAAAGCAGTGAGAAATAAAATGTGTTATTCCACTGTTTTCGACCAATGGAATAACACATTTTATATTTTATTATAAAGCACAAAATAAAAAACTTTGTTTGTTTTGCATAGATGGAGAGGAGGCGGACTGTGCCCCTCCCCCCCCCCACACACACATCTATTACCTATGCATTCAACAGAAAAGAACATGTAATACAGAACATACCAGTAACTCCTTCTGACTGTTTTTACTAGCAAGACTTTCCTCAGCCCGTTCCTGATCATACTGCATACATTCATGTTTCCTACACACTGACCTGTTCAACAAAATCTATATTTAGCAATATGTTATCTATATTTAACAATCCGTTATCTATATTTAGCAATCAGTTATCTATATTTAGAAAATCAGTTATCTATATTTAGAAATCAGTTATCTATATTTAGAAAATCAATTATCTATATTTAGCAATCAGTTATCTATATTTAGCAATCAGTTATCTATATTTAGAAATCAGTTATCTATATTTAGAAAATCAGTTATCTATATTTAGAAAATCAGTTATCTATATTTAGCAATCAGTTATATTGGAGTGCACATATGATTATGAAGGGCCTGGGTTTGATCCATGCCGGAAACAGTCGCGACAGAGAAATGAAGAAATGAATTGACAACCACGCGAAACAAGCATGCACATTGAGAAATAATTATGTTCCACTTAATGTATTAATGTAGTATGACATCAATATACACATTATTCTCTGAATCATATCCTAACTGTCACTTGTCAAGCTGGCATATCCTTAATGTCAAGCTGGAATATCCTTCATGTCAAGCTGGATTATCCTTAATCCCAAGATGGAATATCCTTAATGCCAAGATGGAATATCCTTAATGTCAAACTGGAATATCCTTAATGGCAAGATGGAATATCCTTAATGCCAAGATGGAATATCCTTAATGCCAAGATGGAATATCCTTAATGCCATGATGGAATATCCTTAATGCCAAGATGGAATATCCTTAATGCCAAGATGGAATATCCTTAATGCCAAGATGGAATATCCTTAATGCCAAGCTGGAATATCCTTAATGCCAAGCTGGATTATCCTTAATGTCAAGCTGGAATATCCTTAATGTCAAGCTGGAATATCCTTAATGCCAAGCTGGAATATCATTAATGCCAAGCTGGAATATCCTTAATGCCAAGCTGGCATATCCTTAATGTCAAGCTGGAATATCCTTAATGTCAAGCTGGCATATCCTTAATGTCAAGCTGGCATATCCTTAATGTCAAGCTGGCATATCCTTAATGTCAAGCTGGAATGTCAAGCTGGCATATCCTTAATGTCAAGATGGAATATCCTTAATGTCAAGATGGAATATCCTTAATGCCAAGATGGAATATCCTTAATGCCAAACTAGATTATCCTTAATGCCAAACTAGATTATCCTTAATGCCAAGCTGGCATATCCTTAATGTCAAGCTGGAATATCCTTAATGCCAAGCTGGCATATCCTTAATCCCAAGATGGATTATCCTTAATGCCAAACTAGATTATCCTTAATGCCAAACTAGATTATCCTTAATATGTAACGGACACAAAGCTGCACAAAACAGGAAAATATTAGTGGAATAAACATGAGAATGTTATTTTCCATTTTCAGTTTATTTAACAAAAGGTTGCCCATTTGAGTGACGGGCAGTTTACCTAACAACACCTTTCCTGGGCTGGTTACAGCAGTTAACCAGTACTTGGTGCACCAAACTCTGCAAGAAGATGTGAAATTTTTCATTTCATATAAAGGGACATAGTCTGAGCGGAGCTTGAACCTGTGACCACCAGTGATGATAGGTTACAGTGGTATATAAGTCACCTTAGAGAGTCACCAAAGGCCAGATATTCCTTGAGTTGATCAGCATACTGTTCTTCCTCCTCTAGCGTAGCATCGATATACTGCGAGTCACTGAAACAATAATGTACGCAATAACTTTTACCCTAACTTCGTACAAAATGCAATCACTTTTACCCAACCTTCGTACAAAATGCAATAACTTTTACCCTACCTTTGTACAAAATGCAATAACTTTTACCAAACCTAGTGATCTACTAGTTGTGTCAAAGTTCTACACCCAGGGCTGGAGGTTATAAAACTTTTCTCAAATCTCAAAACTCGGTCTCAATCGTCTGATTGGTTCAACTGACAGTAACACTCATAATCAACCAATCAGATCACTTGAGATCTGAGAAAAGTTTTATAACCTCGGGGCCAGCTTTCATAACAATTTTAGATCAGATGTAGCTTGAGATGTAGTTTGTCGAGATAATAGATGGACGTATGCAGGACCGTAAGCATTGTCTACTTGACATGATGAGAAAGAGATGTCCGTCGAGGTAATAGAGTTGAATAAAAATACACTTACACATTCATGTAATGTGCAGCATTTTGTAATGGTTCACACATCTCTTTCTCGATCCCACTCCATTCATGGAACACGCGGTGGTAGTTGGCGTGAACCTTGTGTATTCCATACTGGTGATCGGCCATCCTCTGAAATAGCAGCCGATCACAGCTTCATGATCTAATACAGAGCACAGTGAGATACGAACACAGACCGATGATCTAATACAGAGTACAGTGAGATACGAACACAGACCAATCATCTAATACAGAGTATAGTGAGATACAAACACAGACCAATGATCTAATACAGAGTACAGTGAGATCCATACACAGACCAATGATCTAATACAGAGTACAGTGAGATCCGAACACAGACCAATGATCTAATACCGAGTACAGTTAGATCCGTACACAGACCAATGATCTAATACAGAGTACAGTGAGATCTGTACACAGACCAATGATCTAATACAGAGTACAGTGAGATACGAACACAGACCGATGATCTAATACAGAGTACAGTGAGATCCGAACACAGACCAATGATCTAATACAGAGTACAGTGAGATCCGAACACAGACCAATGATCTAATACAGAGTACAGTGAGATACGAACACAGACCAATGATCTAATACAGAGTACAGTGAGATACGAACACAGACCGATGATCTAATACAGAGTACAGTGAGATCCGAACACAGACCAATGATCTAATACAGAGTACAGTGAGATACGAACACAGATGTGTGCGTTTTACGTTTATTTATCGTCGCTACCGGTTGCCCATTTGAGCGACGCCTCCTGAAGAGATTAGGCATTTTATAATTTTGGAGGATAGTGCAATGATACAGACAGAACAGAGACCCATTCCAGAGTCTCCTCTGGTTCTTTTACGTGCACCGACACGAGACCTTGGTTTAAAGTCCCAACTAAAAGACTGTTCATTTTATTACGGCCAGAATGGGGATCGGACCTGCGATCCCTGGATAATCGGTCAATCGTGTTAACCACCGGACTACTGATCCGTGATATCCGAACACAGACCGATGATCTACCACACAGCAAAAGTGAGATCACATCAATTTGAAGCCAATGTGTTGCAATGGATACAGTTCAAGCCCCGCTAGCACTATGATGGTGGTGTCCTTAGGCACAACATTTAAATCCAAATTGCCACTTCTGTTCCTCTTGATGATGGATACCTATCAGGAATGAGGTCTCGATAGTGATCAGATTAAGACTGTATGAACTTGTTTCGCAATCATGCTAAAATAAATTTGCATAATCGAACAGTTATTTAGGGTTGTTCCCGAGACTTATTGCAGCATGCAGAACCTAGGCCCATATCTCCCACACTGCTCCCTATGTATGTAATCAGCAGAGATACACACATATGTGTTTGACTGTAGCCTGTATAATGCGATACGACGAAAAGTGTTTGATAGCCAACTGTCAGACAATGATTTTAACAATATGTCATTAAAGCAGAAACTGTTGTATTGTACAGAAAATTACCCTAGAAAACTAAGAACTATGTGGTACAGGCCTATCTGTTGAGAAGAACTATTTATACATAAACATGACCATACAACACACAATTACACAGTGTATCCTATTTCAATATGGAACATCATCATTTTGCAAAGGAAACGCTGTTTGTAGTTTATTTTTGCTTAATGTCCAACTGTTAACAAATCTTTCTCTCATTGATCATATTTAAACCATAATTGTTTGAAATCGTATATATATGTATGTTAGCTAAATGTCATTAACTGTAACTTTGTATATGAGGTGACTTATAGGCCCACTGGGTCGGGTGCAACATTTTGTATATATTTGTTTGTTATTTATGTTTAATGCATATGTCACTATAATAAAATAATTTCTTATCTAATACAGTATTTCAGGCACGGCCGGGCACACGGTAGAACCACCAACCTACTGCAAGCTAGCTGGATAGCTTCCTCACTTGAAAGAATTCGACACCAAACACATATGATATATTCCCACGCTGTATTTGGTGGAGGAAGACCTTGGATGCCAGTCTGAGCAGTATTTTAGGCACGGCCGGGCACACAGGTAGAACCACCAACCTACTGCAAGCCAAACGAAGAGAAGTAAGACTGGTATTGAAGAGTAAGATAAATACACATACAGCTCGCACTTTCAACAGGTTCGCTATGTTACTCTGTATTTCTCCGCTGTAGTTCTTCACTTCTTCAAACTGCCTGTAGAACATAGAAATAGAATATACTTGAGTCATGTCATGTGAAAACCAATAATGTGCTTAGTTTTGATTAGACATATTTTATTCTGCTTCTTTCCTGGAATATATATAATATATATATACTTCCTGGAATATAGATAATACATGTACACTTCCTGGAATATATATAATACATGTACACTTCCTGGAATATAGATAATACATGTACACTTCCTGGAATATAGATAATACATGTACAATTCCTGGAATATATATAATATATATATACTTCCTGGAATATAGATAATACATGTACACTTCCTGGAATATATATAATACATGTACACTTCCTGGAATATAGATAATACATGTACACTTCCTGGAATATAGATAATACATGTACAATTCCTGGAATATATATAATATATATATACTTCCTGGAATATAGATAATACATGTACACTTCCTGGAATATATATAATACATGTACACTTCCTGGAATATAGATAATACATGTACACTTCCTGGAATATAGATAATACATGTACAATTCCTGGAATATATATAATATATATACACTTCCTGGAATATAGATAATACATGTACACTTCCTGGAATATATATAATACATGTACACTTCCTGGAATATAGATAATACATGTACACTTCCTGGAATATATATAATACATGTACAATTCCTGGAATATAGATAATACATGTACAATTCCTGGAATATATATAATATATATATACTTCCTGGAATATAGATAATACATGTACACTTCCTGGAATATAGATAATACATGTACAATTCCTGGAATATATATAATATATATACACTTCCTGGAATATAGATAATACATGTACAATTCCTGGAATATATATAATATATATACACTTCCTGGAATATAGATAATACATGTACACTTCCTGGAATATAGATAATACATGTACACTTCCTGGAATATAGATAATACATGTACACTTCCTAGAATATAGATAATACATTATACACTTCCTGGAATATAGATAATACATGTACACTTCCTGGAATATATATAATACATTATACACTTCCTAGAATATATATAATACATGTACAATTCCTGGAATATAGATAATACATGTACAATTCCAGGAATATAGATAATACATGTACACTTCCAGGAATATAGATAATACATGTACACTTCCTGGAATATATATAATACATGTACATTTCCAGGAATATATATAATACATATACACTTCCTGGAATATAGATAATACATGTACACTTCCTGGAATATAGATAATACATGTACACTTCCTGGAATATAGATAATATATATACACTTCCTGGAATATATATAATACATGTACAATTCCTGGAATATAGATAATACATGTACAATTCCTGGAATATATATACACGTCCTGGAATATAGATAATACATGTACAATTCCTGGAATATAGATAATACATGTACACTTCCTGGAATATAGATAATACATGTACACTTCCTGGAATATAGATAATACATGTACAATTCCTGGAATATAGATAATACATGTACAATTCCTGGAATATATATAATATATATACACTTCCTGGAATATAGATAATACATGTACACTTCCTGGAATATAGATAATACATGTACAATTCCTGGAATATATATTATATATATACACTTCCTGGAATATAGATAATACATGTACACTTCCTGGAATATATATAATATATATATACACTTCCTGGAATATAGATAATACATGTACAATTCCTGGAATATAGATAATACATGTACAATTCCTGGATTCCTGGAATATATATAATACATGTACACTTCCTGGAATATATATAATATATATACACTTCCTGGAATATAGATAATACATGTACACTTCCTGGAATATATATAATATATATACACTTCCTGGAATATAGATAATACATGTACAATTCCTGGAATATAGATAATACATTATACACTTCCTGGAATATAGATAATACATGTACACTTCCTGGAATATATATAATACATTATACACTTCCTAGAATATATATAATACATGTACAATTCCTGGAATATAGATAATACATGTACAATTCCAGGAATATAGATAATACATGTACACTTCCAGGAATATAGATAATACATGTACAATTCCAGGAATATAGATAATACATGTACACTTCCTGGAATATATATAATACATGTACATTTCCAGGAATATATATAATACATATACACTTCCTGGAATATAGATAATACATGTACACTTCCTGGAATATAGATAATACATGTACACTTCCTGGAATATAGATAATATATATACACTTCCTGGAATATATATAATACATGTACACTTCCTAGAATATAGATAATACATGTACAATTCCTGGAATATATATAATACATTATACACTTCCTGGAATATAGATAATACATGTACACTTCCTGGAATATAGATAATACATGTACACTTCCTGGAATATAGATAATACATGTACACTTCCTGGAATATAGATAATACATGTACACTTCCTGGAATATATATAATACATTATACACTTCCTAGAATATATATAATACATGTACAATTCCTGGAATATAGATAATACATGTACAATTCCAGGAATATAGATAATACATGTACACTTCCAGGAATATAGATAATACATGTACAATTCCAGGAATATAGATAATACATGTACACTTCCTGGAATATATGTAATACATGTACATTTCCAGGAATATATATAATATATATACACTTCCTGGAATATATATAATACATGTACATTTCCAGGAATATATATAATATATATACACTTCCTGGAATATATATAATATATATACACTTCCTGGAATATAGATAATACATGTACACTTCCTGGAATATAGATAATACATGTACACTTCCTGGAATATAGATAATATATATACACTTCCTGGAATATATATAATATATATATACTTCCTGGAATATAGATAATACATGTACACTTTCTGGAATATAGATAATACATGTACAATTCCTGGAATATAGATAATACATGTACAATTCCTGGAATATATATAATATATATATACTTCCTGGAATATAGATAATACATGTACACTTTCTGGAATATAGATAATACATGTACAATTCCTGGAATATATATAATATATATACACTTCCTGGAATATAGATAATACATGTACACTTCCTGGAATATATATAATATATACACTTCCTGGAATATAGATAATACATGTACAATTCCTGAATATAGATAATACATGTACAATTCCTGGATTCCTGGAATATATATAATACATGTACACTTCCTGGAATATATATAATATATACACTTCCTGGAATATAGATAATACATGTACAATTCCTGGAATATAGATAATACATGTACAATTCCTGGAATATATAATATATATACACTTCCTGGAATATAGATAATACATGTACACTTCCTGGAATATATATAATATATATACACTTCCTGGAATATAGATAATACATGTACAATTCCTGGAATATATATAATATATATACACTTCCTGGAATATATATAATACATGTACATTTCCAGGAATATAGATAATACATGTACACTTCCTGGAATATAGATAATACATGTACACTTCCTGGAATATAGATAATATATATACACTTCCTGGAATATATATAATACATTTACAATTCCTGGAATATAGATAATACATGTACAATTCCTGGAATATATATACACTTCCTGGAATATAGATAATACATGTACAATTCCTGGAATATAGATAATACATGTACACTTCCTGGAATATAGATAATATATGTACAATTCCTGGAATATATATACACTTCCTGGAATATAGATAATACATGTACAATTCCTGGAATATAGATAATACATGTACACTTCCTGGAATATAGATAATATATGTACAATTCCTGGAATATATATACACTTCCTGGAATATAGATAATACATGTACAATTCCTGGAATATAGATAATACATGTACACTTCCTGGAATATAGATAATACATGTACAATTCCTGGAATATAGATAATACATGTACACTTCCTGGAATATAGATAATACATGTACAATTCCTGGAATATAGATAATACATGTACAATTCCTGGAATATATATAATATATATATACTTCCTGGAATATAGATAATACATGTACACTTCCTGGAATATAGATAATACATGTACAATTCCTGGAATATATATTATATATATACACTTCCTGGAATATAGATAATACATGTACACTTCCTGGAATATATATAATATATATATACACTTCCTGGAATATAGATAATACATGTACAATTCCTGGAATATAGATAATACATGTACAATTCCTGGATTCCTGGAATATATATAATACATGTACACTTCCTGGAATATATATAATATATATACACTTCCTGGAATATAGATAATACATGTACAATTCCTGGAATATAGATAATACATGTACAATTCCTGGAATATATATAATATATATACACTTCCTGGAATATAGATAATACATGTACACTTCCTGGAATATATATAATATATATACACTTCCTGGAATATAGATAATACATGTACAATTCCTGGAATATAGATAATACATGTACACTTCCTAGAATATAGATAATACATTATACACTTCCTGGAATATAGATAATACATGCACACCTCCTGGAATATATATATAATACATGTACATTTCCAGGAATATATATAATACATATACACTTCCTGGAATATAGATAATACATGTACACTTCCTGGAATATAGATAATACATGTACACTTCCTGGAATATAGATAATATATATACACTTCCTGGAATATATATAATACATATACACTTCCTGGAATATAGATAATACATGTACACTTCCTGGAATATAGATAATACATGTATAATTCCTGGAATATATATAATATATATACACTTCCTGGAATATAGATAATACATGTACACTTCCTGGAATATAGATAATACATGTACAATTCCTGGAATATATATAATATATATACACTTCCTGGAATATAGATAATACATGTACAATTCCTGGAATATAGATAATACATGTACAATTCCTGGAATATATATAATATATATACACTTCCTGGAATATAGATAATACATGTACACTTCCTGGAATATAGATAATACATGTACAATTCCTGGAATATATATAATACATGTACACTTCCTGGAATATAGATAATACATGTACACTTCCTGGAATATATATAATATATATATACTTCCTGGAATATAGATAATACATGTACACTTCCTGGAATATATATAATACATGTACACTTCCTGGAATATAGATAATACATGTACACTTCCTGGAATATAGATAATACATGTACACTTCCTGGAATATATATAATATATATACAATTCCTGGAATATATATAATACATTATACACTTCCTAGAATATATATAATACATGTACAATTCCTGGAATATATATAATATATATATACACTTCCTGGAATATAGATAATACATGTACAATTCCTGGAATATATATAATACATATACACTTCCTGGAATATAGATAATACATGTACACTTCCTGGAATATATATAATATATATACACTTCCTGGAATATAGATAATACATGTACAATTCCTGGAATATATATAATACATGTACACTTCCTGGAATATAGATAATACATGTACAATTCCTGGAATATATATAATACATGTACAATTCCTGGAATATAGATAATACATGTACAATTCCTGGATTCCTGGAATATATATAATACATGTACAATTCCTGGAATATATATAATACATGTACACTTCCTGGAATATAGATAATACATGTACACTTCCTGGAATATAGATAATACATGTACAATTCCTGGAATATATATAATACATGTACACTTCCTGGAATATAGATAATACATGTACACTTCCTGGAATATAGATAATACATGTACAATTCCTATAATATAGATAATACATGTACACTTCCTGGAATATATATAATATATATACACTTCCTGGAATATAGATAATACATGTACAATTCCTGGAATATAGATAATATATATACACTTCCTGGAATATATATAATACATATACACTTCCTGGAATATAGATAATACATGTACACTTCCTGTAATATAGATAATACATATACACTTCCTGGAATATAGATAATACATGTACACTTCCTGGAATATAGATAATACATGTACACTTCCAGGAATATAGATAATAAATATACAATTCCTGGAATATAGATAATACATGTACACTTCCTGGAATATAGATAATACATGTACACTTCCTGGAATATAGATAATACATGTACACTTCCTGGAATATATATAATACATATACACTTCCTGGAATATAGATAATACATGTACACTTCCTGGAATATAGATAATACATGTACACTTCCTGGAATATAGATAATACATGTACAATTCCTGGAATATAGATAATACATTATACACTTCCTGGAATATAGATAATACATGTACATTTCCTGGAATATAGATAATACATGTACACTTCCTGGAATATATATAATAAATATACACTTCCAGGAATATAGATAATACATGTATAAGATTTGTATACACATATACTGTATCTAGATGGGAGAAAGTATACTACACATACTTATCTGGTTTCTTTAATCGGAATGATGCACTGATACTTTTTAATCTTGACTCGGCCTGTAAAAATAAATGAAATCCTGTTTTCCACGTGTACAACTATGGGATGAACATCACAACAGTAATTTCTCTCAACAGTTAGTCTGTTGACATGAATGTACGTTTAACGATTTACAATAATTTGACAATATCATCACTACAATGTAACTCTATTCCAGGGTTCATTCTAGGTCAGACTGTTTGGGAGAAGTGAGAAAGAGCGCGATAACATTCTTTAGTGTTTGAAATTATTTTTGGTCCAATGAGATGGCAGCATTTTTCAAACTTTGAACAAATTTATTTTAGTAAATCAGCTTTAAAACACTAAGCAGGTTAACGTTTATTTGTACGTATTTACAACATTAAGTGATTTACCGACGTTATTGCGTATGTGTGCCTTGGAGGCGGAGCTACAGGGGTATTGGTTTTTTGTTTACCTTCATCCGATACACAATAGAACAGTTGTTAGCTTAGACGCTCGTCTAATGTTATGTATTGAAACCAACAAGGGCATTTTTTCAAAAATGTACATAGGATTAAAGGGAAAATATCTGTGAAAATAAACATATTTATTAACTTATTCTCTCCAGAAAAAAATAATTAATTATAATTGATGGTGAACAATATTCCGAGTTTTTAATCTGACAGGCGTGATTTTGATGTTTCGGGGTGTCAATCAATGCCGCGGGACAAAAGAGGGCGGAGACATGGAGAGAGTGTACACAAATAATTTAAAACACTAAGCAGGTTAAAGTTTATTAGTACGTATTTACAAAATTTTGTAAATACGTACTAATAAACTTTAACCTATACTAAATGGTGTTATTTAATAAATTTCAACAAAATATTGTTAAAATGCACAGTATGACATTAAATACATTTGAATAGAAGGGGTGCTTTATAATAGGGCAGTGTATCTTACTGGAAAATTTTTATATGAAAATTGAATTTTTTTTAGGGAGAAGTGGGGCCCCCACAGGGTGAAGTCAGGGTCCCTAAGGCGATAATATCGCCCACATCACCCTCTAGAATGATCCCCACTATTCATCTGCTTACATTGAAACAGTAAGTTCAGTTGTTTTATAGTGAACCACAACAATGCAGGTTATATAATATCATAGGTTTTTTCTACAAAGGAATAGCATCTTTTGCCCTGCCCTTCTGCCTTTAAAAACATTTTAATTAATTTTAAATATAAATCTGAACAGGTGAGTGCCTTTTGGCGGGCAGACCTATATAAACTAGAACTTGCCGGCCCTTTTCACCATTATGTACTGCCTCACAGCCTCCTCGATCAATCACCATAAGTTAGCAACATTGTCTATGGAAAATAATAACCCCTCCTGCACCAACCCCCATTGTGGCTCAAAATGTACCCACCCTGCCCCTTTTCTGACCCAGTCTGCCCCTTTTTCCACTCTAGAATAAACCCTAGTATCAGCTAAGATGCTCCATATTTCAAAAATGATTGAAGCCAGCTAATTACTATGCTTTCAGTTATTATCACGATGCTGTGTGTTTTTAAAAAATTTCATCAGCATGAAGACATCTTCCAAATTGAACCACACAGTGTGGCCAAACTGTATTAAGCAGCCAAGCTGTATTAAGCCGCCAACCTGTATTAAGCAGCCAAGCTGTGTTAAGCAGCCAAATTGTATTAAGCAGCCAACTGTATTAAGCAGCCAAGCTGTATTAAGCAGCCAAGCTGTATTAAGCAGCCAAGCTGTATTAAGCAGCCAAGCTGTGTTAAGCAGCCAAATTGTATTAAGCAGCCAACTGTATTAAGCAGCCAACCTGTATTAAGCAGCCAACTTAAGCAGCCAAGCTGTGTTAAGCAGCCAAACTGTTTTAAGCAGTCAACATGTATTAAGCAGCCAACCTGTATTAAGCAGCCAACCTGTATTAAGCAGCCAAGCTGTATTAAGCAGCCAAGCTGTATTAAGCAGCCAACCTGTATTAAGCAGCCAACCTGTATTAAGCAGCAAAGCTGTATTAAGCAGCCAAGCTGTATTAAGCAGCCAAGCTGTATTAAGCAGCCAAGCTGTGTTAAGCAGCCAAACTGTATTAAGCAGCCAACCTGTATTAAGCAGCCAAACTGTATTAAGCAGCCAAGCTGTATTAAGCAGCCAAGCTGTATTAAGCAGCAAAGCTGTATTAAGCAGCCAAGCTGTATTAAGCAGCCAAGCTGTATTAAGCAGCCAAGCTGTGTTAAGCAGCCAAACTGTATTAAGCAGCCAACCTGTATTAAGCAGCCAAACTGTATTAAGCAGCCAAGCTGTATTAAGCAGCCAAGCTGTATTAAGCAGCAAAGCTGTATTAAGCAGCCAAGCTGTATTAAGCAGCCAAGCTGTATTAAGCAGCCAAGCTGTGTTAAGCAGCCAAACTGTATTAAGCAGCCAACCTGTATTAAGCAGCCAAACTGTATTAAGCAGCCAAGCTGTATTAAGCAGCCAAGCTGTATTAAGCAGCCAAGCTGTGTTAAGCAGCCAACATGTATTAAGCAGCCAACATGTATTAAGCAGCCAACCTGTATTAAGCAGCCAAGCTGTATTAAGCAGCCAAGCTGTATTAAGCAGCCAACCTGTATTAAGCAGCCAAGCTGTGTTAAGCAGCCAAGCTGTATTAAGCAGCCAACATGTATTATGCAGCCAACCTGTATTAAGCAGCCAACATGTATTAAGCAGCCAAACTGTGTTAAGCAGCCAACCTGTATTAAGCAGCCAAGCCGTGTTAAGCAGCCACTTCTCAGACTAGTAGTGGTTCACCGTTAAACCTCTATCTTTGCATGTTAGCAGCGAAAATAAGTCAAATATGTCATACAATGTCATTAGAATGAGAGTAATTAGTGAGTTACTGCCCCTGAATACTCTCATGAAAGTAGAATGGTCCTCTTAATTGGCTTCCTCCATTTTTATCGTTGTTTCCTTTGCACCACATGCTATCTGTTTTCAGTAGATTTCTTATCTTATAATTATTAAATTACTAAATATCGACAGATATTCTACAGCATTTCCAATGGATACTTTACTGTAGAAATTGATTATAAATTAATTAACATGCTTTTGATAAAATCACATATATCACACCGCAACATCTGGTTAGGGAACACGAATAAAAACGAAGGTTTTCAACTAAAATGACCAATACATATTTCGGGATAAATCAGACTTTATCTGTCAAGGGAGGTAATCGAAAACCCAATAATGTCTCTCATTGTGTCATAACCTCACAATTCTAATGAAATTCCACGACCTATTTCCAAAGTTTTCAATTACATAGAAGAAAAATAAGAAAATAACTGAATTGTCGTCTGCTGCAATTATTTCAACTATTCATAGCCATTACTTTACCCAGAATGCAAGGAGTTAAGATACGGTTACACTGTATTATTATACCTTGCTTTGAAATTCTGTTGCATACACGGAATCCTTCCAGCCCTCATCCTGAAACGTACAACGTCAAAATATGAATAACACAAACATATCCTACCAACTACCATGAGAACTTGGTTAACCATGAATAACACAAACATATCCTACCAACTACCATGAGAACTCGGTTAACCATGAATAACACAAACATATCCTACCAACTACCATGAGAACTCGGTTAACCACACAAACATATCCTACCAACTATCATGAGAACTTGGTTAACCATGAATAACACAAACATATCCTACCAACTACCATGAGAACTCGGTTAACCATGAATAACACAAACATATCCTACCAACTACCATGAGAACTCGGTTAACCATGAATAACACAAACATATCCTACCCAACTACCATGAGAACTTGGTTAACCATGAATAACACAAACATATCCTACCAACTACCATGAGAACTCGGTTAACCATGAATAACACAAACATATCCTACCAACTACCATGAGAACTCGGTTAACCATGAATAACACAAACATATCCTACCAACTACCATGAGAACTCGGTTAACCATGAATAACACAAACATATCCTACCAACTATCATGAGAACTTGGTTAACCATGAATAACACAAACATATCCTACCAACTACCATGAGAACTTGGTTAACCATGAATAACACAAACATATCCTACCAACTACCATGAGAACTCGGTTAACCATGAATAACACAAACATATCCTACCAACTACCATGAGAACTCGGTTAACCATGAATAACACAAACATATCCTACCTACTACCATGAGAACTCAGTTAACCACACAAACATATCCTACCAACTATCATGAGAACTTGGTTAACCATGAATAACACAAACATATCCTACCAACTACCATGAGAACTCGGTTAACCATGAATAATACAAACATATCCTACCAACTACCATGAGAACTCGGTTAACCATGAATAACACAAACATATCCTACCAACTACCATGAGAACTTGGTTAACCATGAATAACACAAACATATCCTACCAACTACCATGAGAACTCGGTTAACCATGAATAACACAAACATATCCTACCAACTATCATGAGAACTCGGTTAACCATGAATAACACAAACATATCCTACCAACTACCATGAGAACTCAGTTAACCACACAAACATATCCTACCAACTATCATGAGAACTTGGTTAACCATGAATAACACAAACATATCCTACCAACTACCATGAGAACTTGGTTAACCATGAATAACACAAACATATCCTACATCCTACCAACTACCATGAGAACTCGGTTAACCATGAATAACACAAACATATCCTACCAACTACCATGAGAACTTGGTTAACCATGAATAACACAAACATATCCTACCAACTACCATGAGAACTCGGTTAACCATGAATAACACAAACATATCCTACCAACTACCATGAGAACTTGGTTAACCATGAATAACACAAACATATCCTACCAACTACCATGAGAACTTGGTTAACCATGAATAACACAAACATATCCTACCAACTACCATGAGAACTCGGTTAACCATGAATAACACAAACATATCCTACCAACTACCATGAGAACTCGGTTAACCATGAATAACACAAACATATCCTACCAACTACCATGAGAACTCGGTTAACCATGAATAACACAAACATATCCTACCAACTACCATGAGAACTCGGTTAACCATGAATAACACAAACATATCCTACCAACTACCATGAGAACTCAGTTAACCACAAAACATATCCTACCAACTATCATGAGAACTTGGTTAACCATGAATAACACAAACATATCCTACCAACTACCATGAGAACTTGGTTAACCATGAATAACACAAACATATCCTACAAACATCTCCTACCAACTACCATGAGAACTCGGTTAACCATGAATAACACAAACATATCCTACCAACTACCATGAGAACTTGGTTAACCATGAATAACACAAACATATCCTACCAACTACCATGAGAACTCGGTTAACCATGAATAACACAAACATATCCTACCAACTACCATGAGAACTTGGTTAACCATGAATAACACAAACATATCCTACCAACTACCATGAGAACTTGGTTAACCATGAATAACACAAACATATCCTACCAACTACCATGAGAACTCAGGTAACCACACAAACATATCCTACCAACTATCATGAGAACTTGGTTAACCATGAATAACACAAACATATCCTACCTACTACCATGAGAACTTGGTTAACCATGAATAACACAAACATATCCTACCAACTACCATGAGAACTCGGTTAACCATGAATAACACAAACATATCCTACCAACTACCATGAGAACTCAGTTAACCACACAAACATATCCTACCAACTATCATGAGAACTTGGTTAACCATGAATAACACAAACATATCCTACCAACTACCATGAGAACTTGGTTAACCATGAATAACACAAACATATCCTACAAACATCTCCTACCAACTACCATGAGAACTCGGTTAACCATGAATAACACAAACATATCCTACCAACTACCATGAGAACTTGGTTAACCATGAATAACACAAACATATCCTACCAACTACCATGAGAACTCAGTTAACCACACAAACATATCCTACCAACTATCATGAGAACTTGGTTAACCATGAATAACACAAACATATCCTACCAACTACCATGAGAACTCGGTTAACCATGAATAACACAAACATATCCTACCAACTACCATGAGAACTCGGTTAACCATGAATAACACAAACATATCCTACCAACTACCATGAGAACTTGGTTAACCATGAATAACACAAACATATCCTACCAACTACCATGAGAACTCGGTTAACCATGAATAACACAAACATATCCTACCAACTACCATGAGAACTCGGTTAACCATGAATAACACAAACATATCCTACCTACTACCATGAGAACTCGGTTAACCACACAAACATATCCTACCAACTATCATGAGAACTTGGTTAACCATGAATAACACAAACATATCCTACCAACTACCATGAGAACTCGGTTAACCATGAATAACACAAACATATCCTACCCAACTACCATGAGAACTTGGTTAACCATGAATAACACAAACATATCCTACCAACTACCATGAGAACTCGGTTAACCATGAATAACACAAACATATCCTACCAACTACCATGAGAACTTGGTTAACCATGAATAACACAAACATATCCTACCCAACTACCATGAGAACTCGGTTAACCATGAATAACACAAACATATCCTACCAACTACCATGAGAACTCGGTTAACCATGAATAACACAAACATATCCTACCAACTACCATGAGAACTCGGTTAACCATGAATAACACAAACATATCCTACCAACTACCATGAGAACTTGGTTAACCATGAATAACACAAACATATCCTACCCAACTACCATGAGAACTCGGTTAACCATGAATAACACAAACATATCCTACCTACTACCATGAGAACTCAGTTAACCACACAAACATATCCTACCAACTATCATGAGAACTTGGTTAACCATGAATAACACAAACATATCCTACAAACATCTCCTACCAACTACCATGAGAACTCGGTTAACCATGAATAACACAAACATATCCTACCAACTACCATGAGAACTCGGTTAACCATGAATAACACAAACATATCCTACCAACTACCATGAGAACTTGGTTAACCATGAATAACACAAACATATCCTACCAACTACCATGAGGACTCGTTAACATATATAATATTTTGAAAAAAGTGCATATTTGTAAACTGATGAAGGGAAATTAAAATGGCCTGTTTGATTACATTACTGCGGAGATATTGTTAGAACTCTGGAATGGGCGATTGTAGTGGTTAAATCGTTGGGGGGGTGAGAGATTATTTTGGGTTCTAGTTTGGGGGTGCAGGCGATTGTAGTGGTGTATAGCTTGGGGGTGGGAGATCATTTTGGACTGTACTTCAGGGAGAATGGGCGATCATAGTGGTGTACAGCTTGGGGTGGGAGATTATTTTGGACTGTACTTCAGGGGGAACGGGTGATTGTAGTGATGTACAGCTTGTGGGTGGGAGATTATTTTGGACTCTACTTCAGGGGGAATGGGCAATTGTAGTGGTGTATAGCTTGGGGTGGGAGATAATGTTGGACTCTACTTCAGGGGGAACGGGCAATCCTAGCGGTGTACAGCTTGGGGTGGGAGACTAGTATGGGCTCTACTTCAGGGGGAGTGGGCAATCCTAGTGGTGTACAGCTTGGGGTGGGAGACTATTATGGGCTCTAGTTCAGGGGGAACGGGCAATCCTAGCGGTGTACAGCTTGGGGTGGGAGACTAGTATGGGCTCTAGTTCAGGGGGAATGGGCAATCCTAGCGGTGTACAGCTTGGGGTGGGAGACTATTAAGGGCTCTAGTTCAGGGGGAATGGGCAATCCTAGCGGTGTACAGCTTGGGGGGGAGACTATTATGGGCTCTAGTTCAGGGGGAATGGGCAATCCTAGCGGTGTACAGCTTGGGGTGGATGACTATTATGGACTCTACTTCAGGGGGAATGGGCAATCCTAGCGGTGTACAGCTTGGGGTGGGATACTATTATGGGCTCTATTTCAGGGGGAAAGGGGGCGATCATAGTGGTGTACAGCTTGGGGATGAGAGATTATTTTGGACTCTACTTCAGGGGGAATGGGCAATCCTAGCGGTGTACAGCTTGGGGTGGGAGACTATTAAGGGCTCTAGTTCAGGGGGAATGGGCAATCCTAGCGGTGTACAGCTTGGGGTGGGAGACTATTATGGGCTCTAGTTCAGGGGGAATGGGCAATCCTAGCGGTGTACAGCTTGGGGTGGGAGACTAGTATGGGCTCTAGTTCAGGGGGCATTGCAGAGACTAACAACAGCAGTGTACAGAATATTGTAAGACAAAGCAATATGGGGCTATAGACACGCAGATGATGTTCCATCATATATACCCTGACAGCAGGGAATCATATGGACGGGCAAACAGTTGTACAGTCAAGTCTGTGCTAGTGGTCACCTCTATTAATCAACCAACCTGTGTTTAGCAGTCGGCTTCCAAATTCCCAATATGTTGTTTTATTATACATATGACCTTATTAAGCAGAAGTATATATGGGATTCCCTTGGCTGGCTATTTAACACACATCACAGTTTCCAAATTCCCAATATGTTGTTTTATTATACATATGACATCTATTAAGCAGCCGCAGCCATTTTCTGGGATTCCCTTGGCTGGCTGCTTAACAAAGGTTTAGGTCTGACTGTATATACAAACACACCTACATATCCATGTACATTGCATACCTTTTGAAGAAACCCGATGAAAATATTGTCTAGACAAATAACAGGGTGAGCAGCACATCGTAGTAGGTAAATCTGAAACACGAGATGTGCATGCCTCCGTTAAACAGTTTCATTTGGGAGAAATATTACCCACGAGCTGCCGCAATTCTCCCCCATTTTGAATTGAAGGAGATCTGTTATTTCGCATAGACTATGATGGAGGGCCGATGTCTGTGTCAATAAACTTTTGCCTTGTACACATTAAACTTCTCCCATGTACACATTAAACTTCTCCCTTGTACACATTAAACTTCTCCCTTGTACACATTAAACTTCTCCCTTGTACACATTATACTTCTACCATGTACACATTAAACTTCTCCCTTGTACACATTAAACTTCTCCCTTGTACACATTAAACTTCTCCCATGTACACATTACACTTCTCCCTTGTACACACTAAACTTCTCCCTTGTACACATTAAACTTCTCCCTTGTACACATTAAACTTCTCCCTTGTACACATTAAACTTCTCCCTTGTACACATTAAACTTCTCCCATGTACACATTATACTTCTCCCATGTACACATTATACTTCTCCCATGTACACATTAAACTTCTCCCTTGTTCACATTACACTTCTCCCTTGTACACATTAAACTTCTCCCTTGTACACATTATACTTCTCCCTTGTACACATTAAACTTCTCCCTTGTACACATTAAACTTCTCCCTTGTACACATTATACTTCTCCCTTGTACACATTAAACTTCTCCCTTGTTCACATTACACTTCTCCCTTGTACACATTAAACTTCTCCCTTGTACACATTAAACTTCTCCCTTGTACACATTAAACTTCTCCCAAGTACACATTACGCTTCTCCCATGTACACATTAAACTTCTCTCATGTACACATTAAACTTCTCCCATGTACACATTAAACTTCTCCCAAGTACACATTAAACTTCTCCCATGTACACATTAAACTTCTCCCAAGTACACATTACACTTCTCCCTTGTACACATTAAACCTCTACCAATGTTATCGGTCTAGCTTATTCCCTGGTAATACTGTATAAAGTACACATGCACTATGAAACAGCTAGAGGAAATTAGGACCAACATCAAACTCCAAATTAAAACTGTACATAATAACTGCCAACACAAGCCAATATAGTTCCAGGAACTGCCAACACAAGCAAATATAGTTCCTGGAACTGCCAACACAAGCAAATATAGTTCCTGGAACTGCCAACACAAGCCAATATAGTTCCTGGAACTGCCAAAACAAGCCAATATAGTTCCAGGAACTGCCAACACAAACCAATATAGTTCCTGGAACTGCCAACACAAGCCAATATAGTTCCAGGAACTGCCAAACACAAGCCAATATAGTTCCTGGAACTGCCAACACAAGCCAATATAGTTCCAGGAACTGCCAACTCAAGCAAATATAGTTCCTGAAACTGCCAACACAAGCCAATATAGTTCCAGGAACTGCCAACACAAGCCAATATAGTTCCTGGAACTGCCAACAAAAGCCACTATAGTTCCAGGAACAGCCAACAAAAGCCAATATAGTTCCTGGAAAGCTAAGTCTAACTGTCCTTGTGGTTATTTTTCCTGGTAATTATTCATATACCTACGGACAGATGGGCTAGGAAAGAAAACAACAGACTAGGTATTTTGAATAAATCTTGTTTAAATTTTTTACAAATATCAAATGTATTGTAAACTATTTATAGAATGATGTCAATTATCATGTGACACCTTAGCCTCTCTATAATTGAAGTCGTGATAGCGAGTTCACTTCAGGTGCGAAAGGCCCGGAGTTCTAGCCCCGCTGAAGCCATTATGATTGTGCCCTTAGGCAAGGCATTTAAATTCCACATGCCTCTTCTCTCTCCCCCGTGGCGATGGATTCCATCAGGAATGAGGTCTCGAGAGTGATTAATATAAGTTGTAAGAACTTGTTTCGCAATTGAGCTAAAATAAATTTGTATAAACCAGCCTCTCTATAATAGATGGTAGCAGTGGACACATAAGACATTGGACTTTAAGCCGAGGTCTCGTGTCGGTGCTTTACACTGTGCACATAAAAGAACCAGAGGAGACTTTGGAATGGGTCTCTGTTCTGTATCACATAAGACCATTGTGTGGAGTTTGAACTGATGCAGGCATTTCAATTCCACGTTGCCTCTTCTCTCTCCCCCGTGGCGATTGATTCCATCAGGAATGAGGTCTCGACAGTGATTAATAGAAGTTGTAAGGACTTGTTACGCAATCCAGCTAAACTAAATTTGTATAAACTATGCATATGTGAACTTGCTACGTTGTTATTAGTGGATATTCTTAGTCATGAACGTAATATTCTTATATTCTTTTAGGAGAAGACCTCTATAAGCTATAGCTTTCGGTTCTAATCCTTTTTCATACATGTATGTAAATATTTGTGTAAATTGTACATATATGTTGTATCATTGTTTGAAATAAACTATATTTAAACTATTCTTATATATATTATTATATAGAGTTTTATATCGATTTTAGGATATTGTATTTCATGTTAATTATCTCAGAGTTTAATTAATAACTTTTAAGTAGTATGATGTAAATGTCCTTTATTAATTTGCTTTGATATTTATTATATTTATTTGTACAATGCCCTTGGTTATTTGGATATGTTTTTATGTAAAAATAGGTGCTTTACCAAATTAAAAAGTTTTTACTATATTTTCATGTTATACATTTTAATATTCAACTTACCTCTAAGGCACCCCTTCTCCGCTCTATAAATTCAGAATCAAATTTGTCTATAGCCATGTTCTGCCATGTATATGTAGCCTGCAATAAATACATCACTCTATTCCATTGCATTGACAGAATTTTATTTTTTCTTGCAATTTAACTTTACTATTACTTGGAAATGTGTCCGCCTCCGTGGTCGAGTGGTTATGGTTGCTGACTTGCATACCACTGTAACCTATCATCACTGATGGTCATGGGTTCGAGTCCCGCTCAGGCCGTGTTTCATTTATATGAAAATGTTGGCAGTTTTCTTACGGAGGTTGGTGCACCCAAGTACTGGTTAACCGCTGGAGCCTACCCAGGAAAGGTGTTGTTAAGTAAACTGCCCGTCGGCGATATAGCCCGAAATGGTGCTGATGCAGGCGTAAAACCCGAAATATAACATATAACATACTTGGAAATGTTAAGACACCGACGATGATGGAATGCTTACAAATTCATGAAATTGCAGACAGATGTAAATACGGAACTATGAAATAATGTCAATATTGCGCAAGACACATGCCATTGGAAAGTGTGGGCTCATTTGTTGTGCAAAATATACTATGTGTAAGATATGGTGGCAGAAGTTTCCAACATGCGGCGGCGACATCATTGTGGAATGCACTCTCCGATGTTATAAGACACTGTGATACACTTGTAGCATTCAAAAACAAGTTAAAATCACACATGTTCAAGACACACTATGGAGTGTACGGTAAAATCATTTTAGAACATTACTATTGGTGTAGCAGGCAAATGGAGTCTATTCCGAGGAGAGTATCACAGGTGTAGCGGGAGCCTCGTAGGTAGGGATCGATCCAATCACTAGACCAGCTACATTCTGTGATACACTTTTTGGAAGTAGATTTAAGTTTGGTGTGTTCCATCTAACGATGTACCTATAACATTTTAATTCTTAACCTTTATTCTTTTATGTACTTTTCTTAATATTTTTGATATTGTTTTATTTTTATTATTATTTTTTTATTCCTACAAAATTGTTGTCCTTAATGTTGACTATTGACTTGTAATGTATGTTGTACAAATGCCGTACTATGCTAAATTAATGTTAAGCACTTTTGAACGTATAATTTCTGTATGAAAAGAGTGCTATACAAATTTGGTATAATAATAATAATACAGGATAGTTACAAAGAAAAATTGTTTTGCTTCAAGTTGACATGACTATCTATGCTTCAAGCTGACATGACTATCTATGCTTCAAGTTGACATGACTATCTATGCTTCAAGTTGACATGACTATCTATGCTTCAAGTTGACATGACTATCTATGCTTCAAGTTGACATGACTATCTATGCTTCAAGTTGACATAGACTATCTATGCTTCAAGTTGACATGACTATCTATGCTTCAAGTTGACATGACTATCTATGCTTCAAGTTGACATGACTATCTATGCTTCAAGTTGACATGACTATCTATGCTTCAAGTTGACATGACTATCTATGCTTCAAGTTGACATAGACTATCTATGCTTCAAGTTGACATGACTATCTATGCTTCAAGTTGACATGACTATCTATGCTTCAAGTTGACATGACTATCTATGCTTCAAGTTGACATGACTATCTATGCTTCAAGTTGACATAGACTATCTATGTTTCAAGTTGACATGACTATCTATGCTTCAAGTTGACATGACTATCTATGCTTCAAGTTGACATAGACTATCTATGCTTCAAGTTGACATGACTATCTATGCTTCAAGTTGACATGACTATCTATGCTTCAAGTTGACATGACTATCTATGCTTCAAGTTGACATGACTATCTACGCTTCAAGTTGACATGACTATCTATGCTTCAAGTTGACATGACTATCTACGCTTCAAGTTGACATGACTATCTACGCTTCAAGTTGACATGACTATCTATGCTTCAAGTTGACATGACTATCTATGCTTCAAGTTGACATGACTATCTATGCTTCAAGTTGACATGACTATCTACGATATTGTCAGATAGCTGACATAGCAAGAAAGCCAAGTAACCGTATGTGGCTACCGTCAGTTTGTATGGGGATAAATTCTTACTTTTTTCTCTGGTAAGGGTGGAATCACCAGAGCTGGTTGCATTATTTCCAGGTAATTCCTCAGCAGCTCAAACTCGCTGTATCTTCGCCATAACGAAGTTGTTCCATCACCCTTGCACTTCACACTGTTGTCTGTTATCCTGTAAAATAGGGGATGTCAGAAGACATTGGAACAGGGGATGGATGCCGGATACAAGGTCGGACAGATGTGGGATGGATGCCGGATACAAGGTCGGACAGATGTGGGATGGATGCCGGATACAAGGTTGGACAGATGTGGGATGGATGCCGGATACAAGGTCGGACAGATGTGGGATGGATGCTGGATGCAAGGTCGGACAGATGTGGGATGGATGCCGGATACAAGGTCGGACAGATGTGGGATGGATGCAAGGTCGGACAGATGTGGGATGGATGCGGGACGCAAGGTTGGACAGATGTGGGATGGATGCGGGATGCAAGGTCGGATGGATGGCAGATGCAAGGTCGGACAGATGTGGGATGGATGCGGGATGCAAGGTCGGACAGATGTGGGATGGATGCTGGATGCAAGGTCGGACAGATGTGGGATGGATGCCGGATGCAAGGTAGGACAGATGTGGGATGGATGCCGGATGCAAGGTAGGACAGATGTGGGATGGATGCCGGATGCAAGGTCGGACAGATATGGGATGGATGCCGGATGCAAGGTCGGACAGATGTGGGATGGGTGCGGGACGCAAGGTTGGACAGATATGGGATGGATGCCAGATACAAGGTCGGACAGATGTGGGATGGATGCGGGATGCAAGGTCGGACAGATGTGGGATGGATGGCGGATGCAAGGTCAGACAGATATGATGGATGCAGGATGCAAGGTCGGACAGATGTGGGATGTATGTCGGATGCAAGGTCGGACAGATGTGGGATGGATGCGGGACGCAAGATCGGACAGATGTGGGATGGATGTCGGATGCAAGGTCGGACAGATGTGGGATGGATGTCGGATGCAAGGTAGGACAGATGTGGGATGGATGCCGGATGCAAGGTCGGACAGATGTGGGATGGATGCCGGATGCAAGGTCGGACAGATGTGGGATGGATGCGGGATGCAAGGTCGGACAGATGTGGGATGGATACGGGATGCAAGGTCGGACAGATGTGGGATGGATGCGGTATACAAGATCGGACAGATGTGGGATAGAAGTCGGATGCAAGGTCGGATAGAAGTGCATCATACAAGATTATGAAACATGATGCATGCACTGAGAAAGAAGTACCGTATGCATAACAACCATAACACAGCAGTGCTTTCAGTAATGGAGATTTTCAGAAAATATTTTCTGAAAACTGCATCAATTTGAGAAAGGTTTGTGAAAGCACTGATGCAATATGTATTTATATGCTATTATACTATATCAAATGGTCTTGTCACAGTGAAATAAAATTACAAAAACTTCAACCTCCAAGCATAGCCGTGACCTTGATGGTAAGGACCTGAGAGTTGTGACCGACACATTTGTGTGATTGAGGTGAACACTGTGCAGTATAATTATTAATCCATTTCCTTCCATGTTTTGCTTAGACATTGTAAACATATAATCTATCTATCTCTGAATACTGCCAACTCCTCTTGCGAGTGTTACTGGCATTCCAGTCTGTAGTGGTGGAGAGTAGACCACCCGCATTTCCTGGGTAAGAACCAGTACTCAACTCTCCAACATCTGTAAGCGATGGACAACTTTCTCCATTTATCACTTGTCCCAGATAGGGAGCGAACCTTTAGCTTAAGTTTAAACTTTATTTATTTTACAACGATTGCGAGGCAAGTTTTAACACTTTATATTAATCACACTCGTTGGCGCGGATGAAAGCATATATGCGGACATTCGCGTGGGAGGAATCCGGAGTACGCGGAGAAAACCCACCTGTCCGATCTGGCGACCACCGTACCATCTCACATACTTCCCGGTCCGAGGATCGAACCTGGTTTGTATTGGTGAAAAGCGAACGTTCTAACCACTAAACTAATCGGACAGCCTGTAGCCTACCACTAGGCCACGGATGCTCTAATGTAAGAATTGTCGGACAGACTTGCAGTACAAACACTCTACCCCCCCCGACTCTTTCACAGATCAAGGTCATAAAAACTGATGCTATTTAAAGCTAGTGTGCGGCTGTACCTTGTTTCTACAAGATAAACCATGTATGTATCTGTCATCTTCATGGCAGTTGTTGTTCGTTTCTCCGGTTCCGACACTCGGATCTCCATCCATTGCAGCATGTTTGTCTGAGAAGAAAGAACATTTATATACTTTTCTGAACATTCTGGCTTTTCTAAAAATAATCTCACATATACAAATGTACATGTAGCTCCCACTCCACGACGTTATTAACGGGAGGTTTCACTAGGATTTAAAACCGAAGGGTCATTTGATCCTTTGCCCAAAATGTTTAAGGGTCAATAAGTTATTTTCAAGAATCAATCACGAATCAGAATAAATGTCACCATTAGGCCAAATAAAAATAAACCTGAGTTTTTCTGTTTCATGCACACACAAAAATAGGGTCAGTAGAGAATTTTGGTAATTTTTTTTTACCATTCTCTTGGACACAGAAAATTGGGGGGGGTAATTGTTTTTTCTTCTTCAAAATTTTGTTGGCCATAGCTGTTGAATAGAAATACAATGTATGACTAATGAGTGTCATGGATTACAGAACAACATCATCAGGGTTCCCTCTGTCTGAATTTATGTATGTACCACTTCTGTCGCCAATTTGAAAAACTGGGAGCCAACTAAGAGCCATATAGTTCACAGATAAATATTTGAAGCCATCTATTTGACATATTACACACAAAAAAACAGCTGCGCCATAAATGATATACTTTCGCCAATTCAGAAGATTTAGCGCCACTATTTACTTTTTGGCGACCGACAGCGGGAACCGTGATCATGGTTCATTTTAACCGGTAGACACTAGACAGTTATATATATATAATGATTGTAAATCAATATGCTTATGTCGTTGTGTATTTCTATCAAAGTACCTGATTTATTTAGGCTGTTGTTTAAGTTACATTGTACAACAGTATGCATGTATATTGTACGGCGTAACTATGTTATAATTATTGTGTATGTACATTTATTCTATAGTGTTAACAAATTGAAGAGGGCCCTAAGGAGCATTAGTTCAAAACTAATTAGGTCACCCTCTATAAATAAAGAAATCTATCTATTTACTGAACATCATCAAATGTTAGCATTGATGTCAATAAATAGTGCTGCTAGTTTTGTTCGCCAATTACGGTGAGCTGAATAAATAATTTCTGGGGATTGTACACGATGTTCCTACTAGGCATTTTGAGGATCAGCAATGGCTCATACATAAACTATTTCAGATATGTTTACAGGCATTTTGAATAGTTGATGGACTTAGCTTTACACCATAGACCACATATTGGTTAGGAAATAATGTTTATCCGGTTTACCCATTATCGGGCATCCACAGAGCCTACGCTACAGGGCGATTCGGGCGAAATGGTCTTTATTTTCCGTGACTTCGCCGACAAATATAGACACATTGTGAAAATGCTTGTTAAACTGTGAAAGTGTTAACTGTGAAAAGAAATATTCATCAAAATAATAGAAATTATCATCATGCTGCATAAAACGTGTTAGTTTTATATATTTACACCAATTTGATGTAAAACACGCAAAATTGATTTTCTGTATGGTCACGAAAACTCTGGTACCAGTCACCACAGATGTTTGTTCCGGGTTGTGGTAAAAATGGCAGCGCCCATTGTTATTTACGTAGTCATAGTCATTTCTAATTACTTGGATTAAAAGAGGAACGCTACTTTATTTACATCATACATTTAGAAACTATATAGTTTTAAGATTCGTTTTGTTGAATGCTGATCATCACATTCAAACAGAAACTGGAAACTCGAGTGTATATGTCGGTAGACTGTTCCATAACCTGATTGTTCTTGGTAATAGTGAAATGAATAGTTTATACAAATTTATTTTAGCTCGATTGCGAAACAAGTTCTTACAACTTATATTATTATTAATCTCTCTCGAGACCTCATTCCTGATGTAATCCATCACCATGAGGGAGAGAGGAGGCAATGTGGAATTTAACTGTCTTGCCTAAAGGCACAATCGTAACGGCTCCAGCGGACGCTCAAACTCCGGGCATTTCACACCTGAAGCGAACGCACTACCACTGCGCTATTACGTCTTCCACTATGAATGGAAAATTAATGCGAATGATATTTGGTGTTGACTTTGTGATTAGATAGTTAAGGTTTCTTGTTGGTGCAAGGTGATCTACAGCAACTACTTCATAAACAATTTCTAATTTTCTTATTATTTTTTTATTAATGTTAGTCTTGTTAGATAAATAAAAAAGTAACTCGGTAAGGAAAATGCTTGTTCATTCACACACTGAGTAAAGAATTTGCTGCTTGTACCTTCCCCATGTTCTTTGCAAGTTCGACAGGACTCTCATCGGGAGAACTAGGGAAATGGTCAGGCGAATATATGGGTGAATTATCATCAGCCATTTTGGATAAATTTTCTGAAATGAATTACTTCCCTTGCCTAAGGTCGAATACTATTAAATCTTTTTTATTTTACATATAATTTTAGGCCTATACAAATTTGCAACCTTCGCATCATTGGAAATATGGCTAACAGATCATTTCCTTAATTTTGTAACTATCTAATTCTGATAGCTTATCAGGCTTCCAATTATACTAACCCTGGGTAGTCCCCATGTATGGCGTCCGTGGTCCAGTGGTAGAGCCTCGGATTTGGAATCGAACGGTCCCGGATTCGATACTCGTTCAGGGCACGTATGTAATGTCATTGAGTAAGGCACCTCACACACATTGCTTAGTACTGGTTAATCGCTTAGGTCGGCTAATCCTGCCCAGGAAAACATGTCTAAGTCCCCTTTAAGGGGTTTGACATTAAAGGAACATACATACATATTTGGAAAGATGGCGTATTTTCAGCCTGTGGTATTTTTGAACTAAGATTGATCGTGTGTTCTCATTTTGCTGCATGTTTTAAGTAAATAAATAGGGGAACTTTAAAATAATATATAAAGGATATTTCTTTGTTTCAGTTTCTGATTAAATTATATTTCACTGAATGGGGGACATGTATGTACGTAGAAGTCGTGATAGCGCAGTGGATGCGCGTTCGCTTCGGGTGCGAAAGGTCCGGAGTTCGAGCCCCGCTGGAACCGTTACGATTGTGCCCTTAGGCAAGGCATTTAAATTCCACGTTGCCTCTTCTCTCTCCCTCGTGGCGATGGATTCCATCAGGAATGAGGTCTCAAGAGTGATTTATATAAGTTGAAATAACTTGTTTAGCAATCGAGCTAAAATAAATTTGTATAAACTATGTACGTATGTTCCATTAATGTCAAACCCCTTACGGGGATCTAGACATGTTTTCCTGGGATTGCTAAGCCGACCTAAGTGGTTAACAAGTACTAAGCAATGTGTGTGAGGTGCCTTGCTCAATGTGACTGGAACACTATGATGAAAGTTGTACACTCTATACAAAGTGACTGGAACACGTATATATGATGAAAGTTGTACACTGCAATGTGGCTGGAACACGTAGATATGATGAAAGTTGTACACTGCAATGTGGCTGGAACACGTAGATATGATGAAAGTTGTACACTACAATGTGGCTGGACACGTAGATATGATGAAAGTTGTACACTACTATGTGACTGGAACACGTAGATATGATGAATGTGGTTCACTACTATGTGGCTGGAACACGTAGATATGATGAATGTTGTACACTACTATGTGGCTGGAACACGTAGATATGATGAAAGTTGTACACTACTATGTAGCTGGAACACGTAGATATGGTGACAGTTGTACACTGCAATGTGGCTGGAACACGTAGATATGATGAAAGTTGTACACTACTATGTGGCTGGAACACGTAGATATGATGAAACATGTGAAACACTATTCTGTAAATCCGTAACATACACGTTCAGATTACTCTGAAGGAAGATCCCGGTCGCCCTCCTAGCAGAAGTTCAGACACGGACGGACACTGGGGGACAACCACTGACATTCCGCACGGACACTGGGGGACAGCCACTGACATTCCGCAAGCCAACTGGATAGCTTCCTCACATGAAAAAAGTTGACATCCCATTTGATTCAAGCCTACAGCGGTGAGTGGTATGTGTTTTTAAGTCGGCGATCTTCACTACTTGCACACGGACTTCCCATTTGTGCAACATGCCGTTTCCATAAATGCTACATACTAATCGTTATTAAGCGCACAATTGAATCGTTTTTCTATCATAAAAACCATTTTCAACATAAATAAAAATTTGTTTGTTTGAGTGAATGATCAAATTATTGAACATAGAAAGCTATTGTTGTCATATATGCAATGCTTTCAATGGCGTCCATGGTCCAATGGTAGAGCGTCGGATTTGGAATCGAACGGTCCCGGGTTCGATACTCGGTCAGTCCACGTATATAGTGGCACTGAGCAAGGCACCTCACACACATTGCTTAGTACTGGTTAACCACTTAGGCCGGCTAAGCTGGTGTTGTGTGAGGTAATCATTAGTCAGGAATACCTTCCATGTCCGTTCTCTTGCTGTATCCAGAAGAAGAACAGTCAGTCATTAATAGTAACGCCAGATAGATATTGGGAGGATGTAGATAATACACCAATAAACATGTCTACAGATGTAAACCAATATAGCCCAAAAATTGTAAGTATTTATTGGTCTTAGACCTGTAATAACATGGATAATTCCGTCCAACACTTTGAAAATTAATTCGTAAATTTGCAACAACCGTAACTATTTGGAGCGGAAGTAGATTATTCAATCAAGTTGATTTACAATTTTAGTTGATTTTAATTAATTTCTTAGCAAAATGGCTTCTTGTGCAGCTATTACGGCGATAATTTGTGTATTGGTTACTACAGTAGCCACAATTGTAGCATTTTCGACTCCGAATTGGATAGAATTTGATGGAGCTCAAGGCGACATGCTGTGCCAGTGTTTGAGTTGTGATTGTGGACTTTGGCTGCAATGCAGTGGGGGGTCCGTATCGGGTAGTGGATCGTTAGACAACTGTAATTGGTTCTTTTCAAACGACCTTCTCGTGGAGAGATCCATGCCAGGTATAGTGCCACTCTTCACAATTTATTATTATTTATTTATCAGTTTATATATTGGCACAAAAAAGTTCATTATTAATGTAAATTAAGGATTTATAATTCTTCTGAGCCTAGCATCGATTCTAAGGTATATATATGTGTGTGGCATCCGTGGTCCAGTGGTAGAGCGTCGGATTTGGAATTAAACGCTCCCGGGTTCGATACTCGGTCAGGCCACATATGTAGTGTCATTGAGCAAGGGAATGCAGGAGGTTTCGTCAACTGGATGTTTCGTCAACTGGATGTTTCGTCAACAAGGCAATATAAAGGGAAATTGTTAAGAGGTTTCGTCAACGATGTGATTATGTGAGAGGTTTCGTCAATTAGGCGATTAAGCAACAATAATTGAAGCTTGCAAGCGTACAATGTAAGCCTTTTTTTCGAGATGCATGTCACATGCCAAAGCCAAGTAAAGATATATATATTCCACTGGAATCAGCGGATCTACCGGAAGATTTCTACACTGGGACTGTCAGCCATCTATAACAAATATACATAAAAATCACATAAAAATGAAAATAACACATAGATCTAGTTAAATCAATTAACAATTAATGTCCACAACTAAGTCCTTGCCAATTAATAACTTACAAACATTTCACATCAAATGACATCGTTGACGAAACCTCCAGGGTTGACGAAACCTCTAGTTGACGAAACCTCCTCCGACACCCGAGCAAGGCACCTCACACACATTGCTTAATAGTAGTACTTGTTAACCACTTAGGTCAGCAAAGCCTGTCCAGGAAAACATGTCTAGGTCCCCGCAAAGTGTTTGACATTAATGGAACATACATACATATATTATATTCTTTGACATTAATGGAACATACATACATTATACATATATTATATTCTACAGTTCTATTGCGTGTCAAACGAATCGTACCATTGCAATAGAGTCCGGAACTAGATGCACACTTATTGGAGTGAGCATACCATATATACATTCAAGGTTTGTCGGTGAATAACTTGTTCAGAATTAGTGCAGACTTAATGACTCCATCATTTTCCACACATCACCGTAACCAAAGCTCAACGAGGACGACATTCCAATTGACGTGGATGTCCATTTGTAATGTGTTAACTACTATCACAGATGCAACGATTGTGCCACGGGCACTCCAACAGATAATGATAGCAGATAGGCCATGCGACTGTCGCAATGTCGCTATGAAATTACGTGTAAATTACATACATAAAACAGTTATTATTAAATCACAGGTCGTGTGGTTATGGTCATTGACTTTAATCGTTTGCCCCTCATCGCTGTAGGCTCTAATCCCACTGTGGATGTCAAATTATTTCATGTGAGGATGCTATCCAGCTGACTTGCTGTAGATCATTGGTTCTACGAGGGTGTCACAGTGCTTGCAATACTGCACCCAGGGTCTTATCCCATCAATCATAGGAGAGTGACCTAAGCTGTTTGTGCGACTTTAAACACCAAAAACAAATAAAATTTGTCGCGGAAACAACTTTTTGCTACAGAAACACATTTGTTGCAATATACTATATAGTCGCCAAACAAGTTTAATATGATTTGTAATTCAATCGCAAACACATTAACTGACCAAATTGAGAAACATTCTGACAAGAAATGACGACGTATACAGAAACAACTTGTCAAATGCACAATTAATACATGATCAACACGTTTTTGCAAACATAACACAATCCTCCCGGGGATTGTGCGCGACACAACAATTGTTGTCACAGCTAACATCACGTAGGACCAGCCACCGTGATCACCATTGAATGGGCCCCGCGCAATTTCACCATATACACCGGTGAGGCAACCAAATGGCTAATCAATAATTATTTTTTCTTATGAACATGTACATATGAATAATTTGGGTGTGTTTTACGTTTATTTATCGTCGCTACCGGTTGCCCATATGAGCGACATCTGCTGAAGAGATTAGTCATTTTAGATTTTTCGAGGATAGTGCAATGATACAGACAGAGACCCATTCCAGAATCTCCTCTGGTTCTTTTACGTGCACGGTGTAAAGCATCGATAATAGACCTCGGTTTAAAGTCCTATATGAAAGACTATTAATTTTATTACCTAGGGTCAGACGTGGGATCGAACCTGCGATCCCTGGATTACCAGTCCAGCGTTTTACCACTGAACTACATATCTGTCTATAGGAATAATTTGGCAGAATACATTCTGATATTTAAAGTGGAAGGGTCATGCAGTTAGTTAATTACAAATAATTAATCTTTTATCTTTTTTAGAAGTATTCACTGATCCGTGATCAATTAGGACTTTTACAGAAGTTAGCGATTATCATTCCATCAGAACAATTGGGATAATCCCATCTGTAATCCAATCATGAGCTGAAATAGACCATGTACATGTATATTAATTATCCAATTATATGATTACAGGTATTGTTGGGATAATTCAATCAGTATTCAATTTCATTGTATATTGTAATGTACTATTAATCAATTATAGAAACACAATGACAGGTGCGAATGAAGGTGTACATAAATACAATGTACATAAGGGATCCAGGGATCGCAGGTTCGATCCCCCCGTCTGACCCTAATAAAATTAACAGTCTGTTAGATGGGACGTTAAACCGAGGTCTCGTGTAGGTGCTGTACATGGTGCACGTAAAAGAACCAGAGGAGACTCTGGAATGGGTCTCTATCTGTATCATTGTACTATACTCCAAAAACGCCCTAGGGACCCTGACTTCGCCCTCTGGGGGCCCCACTTCTCCCTAAAGTATGATATACTGGCCCATTATAAAGCACTCCTTCTATTCAAATGTTGTATTTAATGGTTGTACTGTGCATTTTAACTCTATTTTGCAGAAGTATATTAAAGAACACCATTTAAGGAAGCGATCATGTGCTTTCTCACTTCTCCCAAAAATTCTGACCTAGAATGAACCCTGCTTTCAGATGGGACTTTAAACCAAGGTCTCGTGTCGGTGCTTTACACCGTGCACGTAAAAGAACCAGAGGAGACTCTGGAATGTGTTTCTGTCTGTATCATTGCACTATCCTCCACACATCTAAAATGACTAATCTCTTCAGGAGGCGTCGCTCATATGGGCAACCGGTAGCGACGATAAATAAATGTAAAACACACACACACATCACAACACTCAATACCGAGTATAGCTGTGGGGGGGGTCAATTTGTCAGGGAAAGTGGTTAAAGATCTGATTAAGAGAGAATGTTAGTTTTATAATATAATATTACTATTGTCATTTGTGAAGCTACTAACTTATTAAGTATAGGATATAAGCCGAAAAACGATCCAATATGTAAAATATTGAACAGTGTGAGTTGGGTAGCGCCGAAGACGGTACCGATATTTTACATATTGGATCCGTTTGAGGCTTATATCTTACTTAAAACACACACTTATACAACATGTAATTAAAATTGTTAATTTTGTACATGTACCCCCGTAGCATTTAATATAATACTCTGGCCTTTTGAACCAGTACAATATTAATAATAATGGACTGCAAGTACAAAGGTAAGACATCACGACAGTGTTTTAATAGGGGTGAAAAGTACCACCCAATACTTGTATGTTTTTTTGGTAAATTGTCTTAACAATCATACAAATGATTAGGTACAATAGTTGTGTCAACACCTCATTAAGTATCATCCCACCGGACAATAGACTTGATAGTAATACTAATTATTCCTTTCAACAGTATAATTGACTGCCTCCGCGGCCGAGTGGTTAAGGTCGCTGACTTGTATACCACTGTAGCCTATCAACCTATCAACACTGATGGTCACGGGTTCGAGCCCCGCTCACACCGTGTTTCATTGAAATGAAAAAGTTGACAGTTTCTTACAGAGGTTGGTACAACAAGTACTGGTTTACCTCTGGAGCCTGCCCAGGAAAGATGTTGTTAGGTAAATTGCCCGTCGCTCAAATGGGCAACCGATAGCGACGTTAAATAAAATAAAATTAATAAATAAATATAATTTTATATCTTCATATGTAAGACATCATTTCCCCCTTCACAGCTGTTTGACACAGCTGATAAAATCCCCTTGATGATTTGCATAATCCCTTTCATGAAAATCTGGCCAAATCCCATGAAATATTATTTAATAGTCAGAGATATATACTGTTCAGAATAAAATATGAATTACTTGCTGCATGTGATTATTGTACATGTATGTGGTGACTGCTTTTACATTGTACCTAGCAACCAAGCATGGATGAAATAATCATGATGTTTCTCTTGATTTAAGATGTTGGAAAGTGATGATGTTTACGTGACCTGGCAATGGGTTAGCATGTAAATCACACATACTAGTTATGTGCACATTGGTATAGTTGGCAAGATGTTTACGTGACCCGGCAATGGGTTAGCATGTAAATCACACATACTAGTTATGTGCACGTTGGTATAGTTGGCAAGATGTTTACGTGACCCGGCAATGGGTTAGCATGTAAATCACACATACTAGTTATGTGCACATTGGTATAGTTGGCAAGATGTCTACGTGACCCGGCAATGGGTTAGCATGTAAATCACACATACTAGTTATGTGCACATTGGTATAGTTGGCAAGATGTTTACGTGACCCGGCAATGGGTTAGCATGTAAATCACACATACTAGTTATGTGCACATTGGTATAATTGGCAAGATGTCTACGTGACCCGGCAATGGGTTAGCATGTAAATCACACATACTAGTTATGTGCACATTGGTATAGTTGGCAAGATGTCTATGTGACCCGGCAATGGGTTAGCATGTAATCACACATACTAGTTATGTGCACATTGGTATAGTTGGCAAGATGTTTACGTGACCCGGCAATGGGTTAGCATGTAAATCACACATACTAGTTATGTGCACATTGGTATAGTTGGCAAGATGTCTACGTGACCCGGCAATGGGTTAGCATGTAAATCACACATACTAGTTATGTGCACATTGGTATAGTTGGCAAGATGTTTACGTGACCCGGCAATGGGTTAGCATGTAAATCACACATACTAGTTATGTGCACATTGGTATAGTTGGCAAGATGTTTACGTGACCCGGCAATGGGTTAGCATGTAAATCACACATACTAGTTATGTGCACATTGGTATAGTTGGCTAGATGTTGATGTTTACGTGACCTGGCAATGGGTTAGCATGTAAATCACACATACTAGTTATGTGCACATTGGTATAGTTGGCAAGATGTTTACGTGACCCGGCAATGGGTTAGCATGTAAATCACACATACTAGTTATGTGCACATTGGTATAGTTGGCTAGATGTGATGTTTACGTGACCTGGCAATGGGTTAGCATGTAAATCACACATACTAGTTATGTGCACATTGGTATAGTTCGCAAGATGTTTACGTGACCCGGCAATGGGTTAGCATGTAAATCACACATACTAGTTATGTGCACATTGGTATAGTTGGCAAGATGTTTACGTGACCCGGCAATGGGTTAGCATGTAAATCACACATACTAGTTATGTGCACATTGGTATAGTTGGCAAGATGTTTACGTGACCTGGCAATGGGTTAGCATGTAAATCACACATACTAGTTATGTGCACATTGGTATAGTTGGCAAGATGTTTACGTGACCTGGCAATGGGTTAGCATGTAAATCACACATACTAGTTATGTGCACATTGGTATAGTTGGCTAGATGTTTACGTGACCTGGCAATGGGTTAGCATGTAAATCACACATACTAGTTATGTGCACATTGGTATAGTTGGCAAGATGTTTACGTGACCTGGCAATGGGTTAGCATGTAAATCACACATACTAGTTATGTGCACATTGGTATAGTTGGCAAGATGTTTACGTGACCTGGCAATGGGTTAGCATGTAAATCACACATACTAGTTAGTGCACATTGGTATAGTTGGCAAGATGTTAACACACATACTAGTTATGTGCACATTGGTATAGTTGGCAAGATGTCTACGTGACCTGGCAATGGGTTAGCATGTAAATCACACATACTAGTTATGTGCACATTGGTATAGTTGGCAAGATGTCTACGTGACCTGGCAATGGGTTAGCATGTAAATCACACATACTAGTTATGTGCACATTGGTATAGTTGGCAAGATGTCTACGTGACCTGGCAATGGGTTAGCATGTAAATCACACATACTAGTTATGTGCACATTGGTATAGTTGGCAAGATGTTTACGTGACCTGGCAATGGGTTAGCATGTAAATCACACATGCTAGTTATGTGCACATTGGTATAGTTGGCTAGATGTTGATGTTTACGTGACCTGGCAATGGGTTAGCATGTAAATCACACATACTAGTTATGTGCACATTGGTATAGTTGGCAAGATGTTTACGTGACCTGGCAATGGGTTAGCATGTAAATCACACATACTAGTTATGTGCACATTGGTATAGTTGGCAAGATGTTGCTGTTTACGTGACCCGGCAATGGGTTAGCGTGTAAATCACACATACTAGTTATGTGCACATTGGTATAGTTGGCAAGATGTTTACGTGACCCGGCAATGGGTTAGCTTGTAAATCACACATACTAGTTATGTGCACATTGGTATAGTTGGCAAGATGTTTACGTGACCCGGCAATGGGTTAGCATGTAAATCACACATACTAGTTATGTGCACATTGGTATAGTTGGCAAGATGTTTACGTGACCTGGCAATGGGTTAGCATGTAAATCACACATACTAGTTATGTGCACATTGGTATAGTTGGCAAGATGTTTACGTGACCTGGCAATGGGTTAGCATGTAAATCACACATACTAGTTATGTGCACATTGGTATAGTTGGCAAGATGTTTACGTGACCTGGCAATGGGTTAGCATGTAAATCACACATACTAGTTATGTGCACATTGGTATAGTTGGCAAGATGTTTACGTGACCCGGCAATGGGTTAGCATGTAAATCACACATACTAGTTATGTGCACATTGGTATAGTTGGCAAGATGTTTACGTGACCCGGCAATGGGTTAGCATGTAAATCACACATACTAGTTATGTGCACATTGGTATAGTTGGCAAGATGTTTACGTGACCCGGCAATGGGTTAGCATGTAAATCACACATACTAGTTATGTGCACATTGGTATAGTTGGCAAGATGTTTACGTGACCCGGCAATGGGTTAGCATGTAAATCACACATACTAGTTATGTGCACATTGGTATAGTTGGCAAGATGTTTACGTGACCCGGCAATGGGTTAGCATGTAAATCACACATACTAGTTATGTGCACATTGGTATAGTTGGCAAGATGTTTACGTGACCCGGCAATGGGTTAGCATGTAAATCACACATACTAGTTATGTGCACATTGGTATAGTTGGCAAGATGTTTACGTGACCTGGCAATGGGTTAGCATGTAAATCACACATACTAGTTATGTGCACATTGGTATAGTTGGCAAGATGTTTACGTGACCCGGCAATGGGTTAGCATGTAAATCACACATACTAGTTATGTGCACATTGGTATAGTTGGCAAGATGTTTACGTGACCCGGCAATGGGTTAGCATGTAAATCACACATACTAGTTATGTGCACATTGGTATAGTTGGCAAGATGTTTACGTGACCTGGCAATGGGTTAGCATGTAAATCACACATACTAGTTATGTGCACATTGGTATAGTTGGCAAGATGTTTACGTGACCTGGCAATGGGTTAGCATGTAAATCACACATACTAGTTATGTGCACATTGGTATAGTTGGCAAGATGTTTACGTGACCTGGCAATGGGTTAGCATGTAAATCACACATACTAGTTATGTGCACATTGGTATAGTTGGCAAGATGTTTACGTGACCTGGCAATGGGTTAGCATGTAAATCACACATACTAGTTATGTGCACATTGGTATAGTTGGCAAGATGTTTACGTGACCTGGCAATGGGTTAGCATGTAAATCACACATACTAGTTATGTGCACATTGGTATAGTTGGCAAGATGTTCACACATACTAGTTATGTGCACATTGGTATAGTTGGCAAGATGTCTACGTGACCTGGCAATGGGTTAGCATGTAAATCACACATACTAGTTATGTGCACATTGGTATAGTTGGCAAGATGTTTACGTGACCCGGCAATGGGTTAGCATGTAAATCACACATACTAGTTATGTGCACATTGGTATAGTTGGCAAGATGTCTACGTGACCTGGCAATGGGTTAGCATGTAAATCACACATACTAGTTATGTGCACATTGGTATAGTTGGCAAGATGTTTACGTGACCTGGCAATGGGTTAGCATGTAAATCACACATGCTAGTTATGTGCACATTGGTATAGTTGGCAAGATGGATGTTTACGTGACCTGGCAATGGGTTAGCATGTAAATCACACATACTAGTTATGTGCACATTGGTATAGTTGGCAAGATGTCTACGTGACCTGGCAATGGGTTAGCATGTAAATCACACATACTAGTTATGTGCACATTGGTATAGTTGGCAAGATGTCTACGTGACCTGGCAATGGGTTAGCATGTAAATCACACATACTAGTTATGTGCACATTGGTATAGTTGGCAAGATGTCTACGTGACCTGGCAATGGGTTAGCATGTAAATCACACATACTAGTTATGTGCACATTGGTATAGTTGGCAAGATGTCTACGTGACCTGGCAATGGGTTAGCATGTAAATCACACATACTAGTTATGTGCACATTGGTATAGTTGGCAAGATGTTTACGTGACCTGGCAATGGGTTAGCATGTAAATCACACATACTAGTTATGTGCACATTGGTATAGTTGGCAAGATGTCTACGTGACCTGGCAATGGGTTAGCATGTAAATCACACATACTAGTTATGTGCACATTGGTATAGTTGGCAAGATGTCTACGTGACCTGGCAATGGGTTAGCATGTAAATCACACATACTAGTTATGTGCACATTGGTATAGTTGGCAAGATGTCTACGTGACCTGGCAATGGGTTAGCATGTAAATCACACATACTAGTTATGTGCACATTGGTATAGTTGGCAAGATGTCTACGTGACCTGGCAATGGGTTAGCATGTAAATCACACATACTAGTTATGTGCACATTGGTATAGTTGGCAAGATGTTTACGTGACCTGGCAATGGGTTAGCATGTAAATCACACATGCTAGTTATGTGCACATTGGTATAGTTGGCTAGATGTTGATGTTTACGTGACCTGGCAATGGGTTAGCATGTAAATCACACATACTAGTTATGTGCACATTGGTATAGTTGGCAAGATGTCTACGTGACCTGGCAATGGGTTAGCATGTAAATCACACATACTAGTTATGTGCACATTGGTATAGTTGGCAAGATGTCTACGTGACCTGGCAATGGGTTAGCATGTAAATCACACATACTAGTTATGTGCACATTGGTATAGTTGGCAAGATGTCTACGTGACCTGGCAATGGGTTAGCATGTAAATCACACATACTAGTTATGTGCACATTGGTATAGTTGGCAAGATGTTTACGTGACCTGGCAATGGGTTAGCATGTAAATCACACATACTAGTTATGTGCACATTGGTATAGTTGGCAAGATGTTTACGTGACCTGGCAATGGGTTAGCATGTAAATCACACATACTAGTTATGTGCACATTGGTATAGTTGGCAAGATGTTTACGTGACCTGGCAATGGGTTAGCATGTAAATCACACATACTAGTTATGTGCACATTGGTATAGTTGGCAAGATGTTTACGTGACCTGGCAATGGGTTAGCATGTAAATCACACATACTAGTTATGTGCACATTGGTATAGTTGGCAAGATGTCTACGTGACCTGGCAATGGGTTAGCATGTAAATCACACATACTAGTTATGTGCACATTGGTATAGTTGGCAAGATGTTTACGTGACCTGGCAATGGGTTAGCATGTAAATCACACATACTAGTTATGTGCACATTGGTATAGTTGGCAAGATGTCTACGTGACCTGGCAATGGGTTAGCATGTAAATCACACATACTAGTTATGTGCACATTGGTATAGTTGGCAAGATGTTTACGTGACCTGGCAATGGGTTAGCATGTAAATCACACATACTAGTTATGTGCACATTGGTATAGTTGGCAAGATGTTTACGTGACCTGGCAATGGGTTAGCATGTAAATCACACATACTAGTTATGTGCACATTGGTATAGTTGGCAAGATGTCTACGTGACCTGGCAATGGGTTAGCATGTAAATCACACATACTAGTTATGTGCACATTGGTATAGTTGGCAAGATGTCTACGTGACCTGGCAATGGGTTAGCATGTAAATCACACATACTAGTTATGTGCACATTGGTATAGTTGGCAAGATGTTTACGTGACCTGGCAATGGGTTAGCATGTAAATCACACATACTAGTTATGTGCACATTGGTATAGTTGGCAAGATGTCTACGTGACCTGGCAATGGGTTAGCATGTAAATCACACATACTAGTTATGTGCACATTGGTATAGTTGGCAAGATGTCTACGTGACCTGGCAATGGGTTAGCATGTAAATCACACATACTAGTTATGTGCACATTGGTATAGTTGGCAAGATGTCTACGTGACCTGGCAATGGGTTAGCATGTAAATCACACATACTAGTTATGTGCACATTGGTATAGTTGGCAAGATGTTACGTGACCTGGCAATGGGTTAGCATGTAAATCACACATACTAGTTATGTGCACATTGGTATAGTTGGCAAAACACCAAACAAATAGTTGGCTAGATGTTTACGTGACCTGGCAATGGGTTAGCATGTAAATCACACATACTAGTTATGTGCACATGGTATAGTTGGCAAGATGTCTACGTGACCTGGCAATCAAGGGTTAGCATGTAAATCACACATGTAGTTATGTGCACATTGGTATAGTTGGCTAGATGTTGATGTTTACGTGACCTGGCAATGGGTTAGCATGTAAATCACACATACTAGTTATGTGCACATTGGTATAGTTGGCAAGATGTCTACGTGACCTGGCAATGGGTTAGCATGTAAATCACACATACTAGTTATGTGCACATTGGTATAGTTGGCAAGATGTCTACGTGACCTGGCAATGGGTTAGCATGTAAATCGCACATACTAGTTATGTGCACATTGGTATAGTTGGCAAGATGTCTACGTGACCTGGCAATGGGTTAGCATGTAAATCACACATACTAGTTATGTGCACATTGGTATAGTTGGCAAGATGTTTACGTGACCTGGCAATGGGTTAGCATGTAAATCACACATACTAGTTATGTGCACATTGGTATAGTTGGCTAGATGTTGATGTTTACGTGACCTGGCAATGGGTTAGCATGTAAATCACACATACTAGTTATGTGCACATTGGTATAGTTGGCAAGATGTTTACGTGACCTGGCAATGGGTTAGCATGTAAATCACACATACTAATTATGTGCACATTGGTATAGTTGGCAAGATGTTTACGTGACCCGGCAATGGGTTAGCGTGTAAATCACACATACTAGTAATGTGCACATTGGTATAGTTGGCAAGATGTTTACGTGACCCGGCAATGGGTTAGCATGTAAATCACACATACTAGTTATGTGCACATTGGTATAGTTGGCAAGATGTTTACGTGACCCGGCAATGGGTTAGCATGTAAATCACACATACTAGTTATGTGCACATTGGTATAGTTGGCAAGATGTTTACGTGACCCGGCAATGGGTTAGCATGTAAATCACACATACTAGTTATGTGCACATTGGTATAGTTGGCAAGATGTTTACGTGACCTGGCAATGGGTTAGCATGTAAATCACACATACTAGTTATGTGCACATTGGTATAGTTGGCAAGATGTTTACGTGACCCGGCAATGGGTTAGCATGTAAATCACACATACTAGTTATGTGCACATTGGTATAGTTGGCAAGATGTTTACGTGACCCGGCAATGGGTTAGCATGTAAATCACACATACTAGTTATGTGCACATTGGTATAGTTGGCAAGATGTTTACGTGACCTGGCAATGGGTTAGCATGTAAATCACACATACTAGTTATGTGCACATTGGTATAGTTGGCAAGATGTTTACGTGACCCGGCAATGGGTTAGCATGTAAATCACACATACTAGTTATGTGCACATTGGTATAGTTGGCAAGATGTTTACGTGACCCGGCAATGGGTTAGCATGTAAATCACACATACTAGTTATGTGCACATTGGTATAGTTGGCAAGATGTTTACGTGACCTGGCAATGGGTTAGCATGTAAATCACACATACTAGTTATGTGCACATTGGTATAGTTGGCAAGATGTTTACGTGACCTGGCAATGGGTTAGCATGTAAATCACACATACTAGTTATGTGCACATTGGTATAGTTGGCAAGATGTCTACGTGACCTGGCAATGGGTTAGCATGTAAATCACACATACTAGTTATGTGCACATTGGTATAGTTGGCAAGATGTTTACGTGACCTGGCAATGGGTTAGCATGTAAATCACACATACTAGTTATGTGCACATTGGTATAGTTGGCTAGATGTTTACGTGACCTGGCAATGGGTTAGCATGTAAATCACACATACTAGTTATGTGCACATTGGTATAGTTGGCAAGATGTTTACGTGACCTGGCAATGGGTTAGCGTGTAAATCACACATACTAGTTATGTGCACATTGGTATAGTTGGCAAGATGTTTACGTGACCTGGCAATGGGTTAGCGTGTAAATCACACATACTAGTTATGTGCACATTGGTATAGTTGGCAAGATGTCTACGTGACCTGGCAATGGGTTAGCATGTAAATCACATACTAGTTATGTGCACATTGGTATAGTTGGCAACATGTGCAGGGTTTGTTCAATCATGTATTTTCATTCAATTAATGTATTGTCTTTCCTATCCAGACTCCCCATCTGTATTTTATCGGAAACACAAACTGATTCATTAAAGCGACATTACATCGTAAAAAGCAATGAAATGCATTTTTTCACGAATAAATAACGGTTGTAAACAAACATTCAATACACTATTGCATTATAGGTAAGTCAGGTTGTTAGCAGTATTAAACAATAAATCACAGTACCTGTAAGCTATCGTATATTGCCTTACCTATACAGTAGTGTAGTATTCCAACGGTATTATAACTTTACTTTGAAAGCACAATAGATAGTTTTATTCTGGTAAAAATAGAATATATGTCATAAAACAAATACAAAATCAATGTCAACATAGTACATGTGAGCATTAACATGCAGAGTAGATGACATATAATCAATACCAAGGATAACACAAAAAGAGAGCAACAAAGCTCTCTTATTTCCATTGTGGTCCTTAACCCATTTCATTCTGGATACATTTAATGGCTTTTACAAACAACATAGATTCAGATCATCTGCAGCGTGACGCTGCATGTTGATCAGGATCTATGTTGTTTGCTACATAGCCAAATGTCTTAGCAAGATCATCTGAATAGCAAACAGCATAGAGCCTGATCAGACTGCACGTTCCATGGTGGCTGATCTGGTTCTATGTTCTTTGCAAATACTGTTTGAACGGTATCCAGAATCAAATGGGTTAATGTTTAAGCTAATCAGAGCCCACACTCCTGATTGCCGTCACAATTGGGACCCATTGTTTGGAAATTGGGGGCCCATCATTCAGCTGTTTGGTTGCCATGCCAATCATGTCCACCATATAGTTGTATAGGCAACAGAAGTCCACACTTTCACATTGGAGCCATTTGTTTGTTGTGGTAGAAGAATATGAATTAACACAATATTATGAATAAAAGAATACAGACAGATCTGTAATATGCTGGACTGGTAATCCAGTGATCGCAGGTTCGATCCCCGTCTGACCCTAATAAAATTAACAGTCTTTCAGATGGGACTTTAAACCGAGGTTTCCAATCGGTGCTGTACACCGTACACTTAAAAGAACCAGAGGAGACTCTTGAATGTGTCTCTGTCTGTATCATTGCACTATCCTCCAAAAATCTAAAATGACTAAAAAATCTCTTCAGGAGGTGACGATAAATAAACGTAAAACACACAACAATAGAACAAAACATATGTAGCAACTCGTGTAGTAACTCGGTTTGCTACATATGTTTTGTCAACACCAGCCTAACTGAAAAATGCGGTTATAAAATGTTAGTTGTTTGTTTTTGTGGTTAACTTTACTAATTAACTGTCATACATCATTTGACAGTTAAGACAGTTTTTATAAGTGAATGACATAATTTCCTGTACTCAGTATTAATAAACATAGAAACATGAGCGGTGATGTCATACCATATTTTATGAAACAAGTTTTGGAATTTAGCTATTAAGCGAGCCTTTTGGGTCGCTTAACCCTTTCCTTCATAGAGATTTAGGTTCATTTACTATTATATCTCCATGCAAACCACAGCCATTTGGGTCGCTTAACCCTTTCCTTCATAGAGATTTAGGTTCATTTACTATTATATCTCCATGCAAACCACAGACATTTGGGTCGCTTAACCCTTTCCTTCATAGAGATTTAGGTTCATTTACTATTATATCTCCATGCAAACCACAGACATTTGGGTCGCTTAACCCTTTCCTTCATAGAGATTTAGGTTCATTTACTATTATATCTCCATGCAAACCACAGACATTTGGGTCGCTTAACCCTTTCCTTCATAGAGATTTAGGTTCATTTACTATTATATCTCCATGCAAACCACAGACTTTAGCTATTATGCAGTGGATAAGTAGTCGCCATATCTATCCCACCTCCATAGATATTACTGGGACTACATAGAGATTTAGGTTAATATACTATTATATCTCCATGCAAACCACAGCCATTTAGCTATTATGCAGTGGATAGTAGTTCCATATCTACCCACCTCCATAGATATTACTGGGACTACATAGAGATTTAGGTTAATATACTATTATATCTCCATACAAACGACAGCCATTTAGCTATCATGCAGTGGATAAGTAGTCGCCATATCTATCCCACCTCCATAGATATTACTGGGACTACATAGAGATTTAGGTTAATATACTATTATATCTCCATACAAACGACAGCCATTTAGCTATCATGCAGTGGATAAGTAGTCGCCATATCTATCCCACCTCCATAGATATTACTGGGACTACATGAGATTCTGGCCTTTATTATGAACATTGGTTTGGCTACTACGCTGTCAATATATGTCGTATTAGTAATGGCGTCAAGAGGATCTTCTATGAGGAAAAGGGTTAATGAACATTGGTTTGGCTACTACATTGTCAATGTATGTCGTATTAGTAATGGCGTCAAGAGGATCTTCTATGAGGAAAAGGGTTAATGAACATTGGTTTGGCTACTACATTGTCAATGTATGTCGTATTAGTAATGGCGTCAAGAGGTGCTTCTATGAGGAAAAGGGTTAATGAACATTGGTTTGGCTACTACATTGTCAATGTATGTCGTATTAGTAATGGCGTCAAGAGGGAATGATTTAATAGCAAAATTCCACTTTCATAAAATATTGTATGTTATCACTATGAGTGCCATGTTATCACTATGAGTGCCATGTTATCACTATGAGTGCCATGTTATCACATTACCTTATTTGGTTGTAATAATATTTTTGCACAAAATAACGCTGCTACTTTCATTTTGGCGCTAAATGTCAGCGCAAATTGTCATGACGTCACTACGCAAAGCATCGTTGTATTTATGTTTTAACCCATTCAACACCAAGTAACTCACATGGACTGGTCCATGATTAGTTGTTAGACCAATAAATTAATACGAAAATTACATTTGGACCAGTTCATTTATCAAAATGGGTAATTTTTTTTCTAAAAATAGTTATATTACTTGAAAAAAGTGCAGATCCTGATGAGACGGCTCGTCACGAGCCGGCTCATCTGGATCTACACTTTTTTGTAAGCCAATTTAGAGGTCTGTGGTGTTGAAAGGGTTAAACAGCGTTATAATTGCGTCAAGACTTCTATTAAATCGTACATGTAGCTTGTCTTACCATTAACGTTATGTGTACCAATTCAAATAGAAATATGCATTCTTTAATGTTTAATTAACCAATTATAAGGATTAGTTATATACAAATTTATTTTAGCTCGATTGCGAAACAAGTTATTTCAACTTATATAAATCACTCTCGAGACCTCATTCCTGATGGAATCCATCGTCACGATATAAGGATTACTCTTTGAACCAATCGAAATCATTCCAGTTGTTATTACACGTGTGTACATATAAGCTGATATGTGATGGCTGTATGAAACTTTTATGTACACATGTACCAATTCAGTTTAATTTACAAATTATAAGGAATATTCTCTCAACCAATCAGAATCCTTCCATGTGTTATTACACGTGTGTACATATAAGAAATTATGAGATGACTGTATTACACTGCATACAAGCAAAGTTATGTGATATATATAATATAGTGATAAGTGGTGTAGCAGGTGACTTATTGCTTTATAAAATTTATTTATTTTTCAATGATTGCGAAGCAAGTTCTAACAACTTATATTAATCACTTTCGTTGGCGCGGATGAAAGTGTATATGTTGTCATTCATGTGGGAGGAAACCGGAGTATCCGGAGAAAACTCACCTGTCCGATCTGGCGACCACCGTACCATCTCACATACTTCCCGATCCGAGGTTGCATTGGTGAGAAGCAAGCGCAGCGCGCTAACCACTGCGCTAATCGGACAGCCTTATTGCTTTATACCTGATAGAAAAAACAAGAGCATTCACTCTAAATATTATTTTAAATGGGTTCAATTTGCCAAAAGCACCAAATTTTGGATGACCTCTGTGACCGAGTAGTTATGGTCGTTTACGTCAACTCTCTTGCCCATCACTTCTTTATTTTCAAATTTCACTGAAATTCTATCATGTGAGGAAGGTTGGTGGTTCTACCTGGGGTTCCATCCAAGCAAATTCTGCATGAAATTTGATTTGCTAAAAGGCTAGTTTACACATTAATCATATCGAACTTTGATTTGTTAATTTTTCCCGTTTAAATGCTATTGACAAGTTCAGTTTACATATAATGTGCAGAGCTATAAAAGTCTATGCTTTGAGTAATTTCAATATAAAGTCATCAATTGTTGAGTTGGAACAAACTAATTTAAAAAAAAAATTGTCACTGGCTTATAAGACGGGAAGCCACTTTGAGGCCATAATCTGGTGATAAAAATCCGTCCTATAGGCGAGTAGGTACGGTAATATCATTTCATGGACTCAATCAGTCAGTTTCTCATTTCTTCCAAAATTTCGGGCGCAGGATGACCCCTGGTACTGGGTGACTGGGGTGAAATAGTTGCTCTAGGGACCCAGGCTTCATCTCCTAGGGGCCCCACTTCTCCCTATTTTTAATTTGTTTTTTTACTATTTTCATACAAAATATTTTTCCAGTAAGATACACTGGCTTATTTTATAATGCACTCCTTCTATTCAAATGTGTCATATCCTTTAACCATATTTTGTTGAAATTTATTAAATAACGCAATTTAAGGATGCAATGGCGCGCTGTCTCACTTCTCATATGATGACCTAGAATGAGCCCGTACATGTAGAGACCACTTGGTAGAGTCAACTGTCTTGCATACCTGAATCTTCTCCCACAATTGACCCTTTGCCTGCTGAGTAAATAAAATCACATTTGCAAACAGAATAGATCCAGAGCATAATGCAGCGTCTGATCAGGATCTATGTTGTTTGCAAATGTGATTTTGTGGAAGTCGTGATAGCGCAGTGGATGCGCGTTCGCTTCAGGTGCGAAAGGTCCGGAGTTCGAGCCCCACTGGAGCCATTACGATTGTGCCCTTAGGCAAGGCATTTAAATTCCACATTGCCTCTTCTCTCTCCTTCATGGCGATAAGAGTCCATCAGGAATGAGGTCTCGAGAGTGATTAATATATGTTGAAAGAACTTGTTTTGCAATCGAGCTAAAATAAATTTGTATAAACTAAACTAAGTGTGATTTTATTTACTATCTGAATAGCAAACAGCATAGAGCCTGATCAGATGGCACATTCTGTGAAGTTGAATGATATACTCTCCTAAGATAGTTAAATACTTGATGGGAGTATTCTATGTTCACCTTGCTTGCTAACATGATTAAAATGATACGGTTTGTTAGTAACACCACAGGCACTTGAATTCTCAACATTATATATATCAACAACAAATTTCTTTAAGCTTAGTTTAATTGCTTTCGCGACCTCATTCCTGAGAGGAGAGGGGAGGGAGAGAGAGAGGGGAGGGAGGATGAGGGGAGGGAGAGAGGATGGGAGAGGGAGATAGAGGGGAGGGGAGGGAGAGAGGATGGGGGAGGGAGAGTAGAGAGAGGGTGGAGGGGAGAGAAAGGGGGGAGGGAAGGGAGAGCATCACAAATGTCATTTGTTTTCATGTCCGTAAGCTGGCTTGTGGGAGTTCAGTTGTTCTACCCTTTCATGCATGTAGACCGCCTCCGTGGTCGAGTGGTTATGGTCGCCGACTTGTATACGACTGTAACCTCTATCATCACGGATGGTCACAGGTTCGGGACTCGCTCAGGCCGTGTCTCATTGATATGAAAGAGGTTTGTGCACCAAGTACTGTTAACCGCTGAAGCCTGCCTAAGAAAGGTGTTGTTATGTAAAGTGCCCGTCGCTCAAATGGGTAGCGACGTTAAATAAACTTAAATAATGAAAAACACAACTGAATCTTGATTAAAATTTGATTCGTAGATATATAAAAACTGTATGTACCAGTATATATATTATGATAAGTTAACTTTGTTTTATAAATATATTAGTTTATACAAATTTGTTTTAGCTCGATTGCGAAACAAGTTCTTATAACTTATACTAATCACTCTCGAGACCTCATTCCTGATGGAATCCATCGCCACGAGGGAGAGAGAAGAGTCATGTGGAATTTAAATGCCTTGCCTAAGGACACAATCATAACGGCTCTAGCGGGGCTCGAACTCCGGGCCTTTCGCACATGAAGCGAACGCGCTACCACTGCGCTATCACGACTTCCAAATAATAAATATAAATATATTTATCAAAGTAGAAGAGATGTATAAAGGCGATATAGCCCAGAGGCCAGAATGGTGCTGATGCAGTCTTAAAACCAGATCAAACATAAACATTCATGCATGTAGGAACACCTATATTCCACATCTGCCATTAACAGATAGAAAATCGCCATACATGTATCATAACTGTTGTTCAAAGTGAATACTCATGATATCTGTGCTTTTAAAGTTTTATCTATAATGTATAATCTTATCTTCATAGACAGATGCCAATTAAAACGCAATATACAGTAAACCCATGCAAGACATGATAATATACAGTAAAACCCATGCAAGACATGATAATATACAGTAAAACCCATGCAAGACATGATAATATACAGTAAAACCCATGCAAGACATGATAATATACAGTAAAAACCATGCAAGACATGATAATATACAGTAAAACCCATGCAAGACATGATAATATACAGTAAAACCCATGCAAGACATGATAATATACAGTAAAACCATGCAAGACATGATAATATACAGTAAAACCCATGCAAGACATGATAATATACAGTAAAACCCATGCAAGACATGATAATATACAGTAAAAACCATGCAAGACATGATAATATACAGTAAAACCCATGCAAGACATGATAATATACAGTAAAACCCATGCAAGACATGATAATATACAGTAAAACCATGCAAGACATGATAATATACAGTAAAACCCATGCAAGACATGATAATATACAGTAAAACCCATGCAAGACATGATAATATACAGTAAAAACCATGCAAGACATGATAATATACAGTAAAACCCATGCAAGACATGATAATATACAGTAAAACCCATGCAAGACATGATAATATACAGTAAAACCATGCAAGACATGATAATATACAGTAAAACCCATGCAAGACATGATAATATACAGTAAAACCCATGCAAGACATGATAATATACAGTAAAAACCATGCAAGACATGATAATAAAATGTAGTGGAAATAGGTGAGAGGATGCAGCAAGGTTCCAGGCTGCAGTAAGGTTCCAGGCTACAGCAAGGTTCCAGGCTACAGCAAGGTTCCAGGCTACAGCAAGGTTACAGGCTACAGCAAGGTTCCAGGCTACAGCAAGGTTCCAGGCTACAGCAAGGTTCCAGGCTACAGCAAGGTTACAGGCTACACCAAGGTTACAGGCTACACCAAGGTTCCAGGCTACAGCAAGGTTCCAGGCTACAGCAAGGTTCCAGGCTACAGCAAGGTTCCAGGCTACAGCAAGGTTCAGGCTACAGCAAGGTTACAGGCTACACCAAGGTTCCAGGCTACAGCAAGGTTCCAGGCTACAGCAAGTTCCAGGCTACAGCAAGGTTCCAGGCTACAGTAAGGTCCAGGCTGCAGCAAGGTTCAGGCTACAGCAAGGTTCCAGGCTACAGCAAGGTTCCAGGCTACAGCAAGGTTCCAGGCTACAGTAAGGTTCCAGGCTACAGCAAGGTTCCAGGCTACAGCAGGTTCCAGGCTACAGCAAGGTTCCAGGCTACAGTAAGGTTCCAGGCTGCAGCAAGGTTCCAGGCTACAGCAAGGTTCCAGGCTACAGCAAGGTTCCAGGCTACAGTACGGTTCCAGGCTACAGCAAGGTTCCAGGCTACAGTAAGGTTCCAGGCTGCAGCAAGGTTCCAGGCTACAGTAAAGTTCCAGGCTACAGTACGGTTCCAGGCTGCAGCAAGGTTCCAGGCTACAGCAAGGTTCCAGGCTACAGTACGGTTCCAGGCTGCAGCAAGGTTCCAGGCTACAGCAAGGTTCCAGGCTACAGCAAGGTTCCAGGCTGCAGCTGGAGAATGCATCAGTTTTGTGGGCTATTATGTTTTTTAGAGGTGTGTACATGTATGTATGTAGAATAATAATAATAGCAAAAGCGATGTACATCAGATGTGGAGGAAACTTGGAGATAGTGTGTAGAAAAAGTCAAGAGATTTCTACTTACTCATGAAATACATGTACATAATTATACACTCACTGGTATTCACATTATTCACTGGTATGAGCATACATTGTACATTGGGTTTATGCTAGAGTGGGAAAATGGGCAGGGTGCAGGGTTCATGTCTATGTCCGAATTTTTGGGAGAAGCGAGAAAAGCACGCGATCGCATCGTTGAAAGGTGTTATTTGATATATTTCAACAAAATATGGTTAAAATGGGGGACAGTATGGCCATTAAATTCAACATTTCAATAGGAGCCAGTGTAGCTTACTGGACAAAAATGTGTATGAAAATTGTAAACCCAAATTTTTTTTCTTTAAATAATTTTTTTTTTTAGGGAGAAGTGGGGCTCCCAGAGGGTGAAGTCAAGGTCCCTAGGGCGACTATTTAGCCCACATCGCCCTCTAGAATGATACCTGGGGTTGGACAGAAATGAGGCATGGCAGGCTACCGGTAGTTTTAGCTTCCTAGTTGATCCTCTTTGCAATAAATACTGTTTAAACCAAAAGATGCATGGTGCATTTTGGGTGGAGAATGGGGTATTTGAGGGGTTACCCCCCCCCCGAGACAATTTTGCATACTGTGATTGACAGCTAATTATGCTTGATCAAAGAGGCAGTAGGACAGTACATGGTAACATATCGGTCAGAAAGGGTGACAAGTTTGAGTTTATAAAGGGCAGTACATGGTAACATATCGGTCAGAAAGGGTGACAAGTTTGAGTTTATAAAGGGCAGTACATGGTAACATATCGGTCAGAAAGGGTGACAAGTTCGAGTTTATAAAGGGCAGTACATGGTAACATATCGGTCAGAAAGGGTGACAAGTTCGAGTTTATAAAGAGCAGCAGAACATGGTAACATATCGGTCAGAAAGGGTGACAAGTTCGAGTTTATAAAGGGCAGTACATGGTAATATATCGGTCAGAAAGGGTGACAAGTTCGAGTTTATAAAGGTCTGTTGATGCTTTTATGTAAATGTGCGGACATAGAGGGCTGGGCTAAAAAGGTGCATGGCAGCAGGGCACCCTGTCATTCCGCTATAGAAAAACCATATTTCTGTCGTTAATATAATAAAATATAATTATAATAATAAGATAATTTATGGCTGTCCGATTAGCGCAGTGGTTGGCATGCTCACTTCTCACCAATGTAATTCGTGTTCGATCCTCGGACTGGGAAGTATATGAGATGGTACGGTGGCCGCCAGATCGGACAGGTGGGTTTTCTCCAGGTACTCTGGTTTCCTCCCACACGACCACATTTACGGTTTCCTCCCACACGACCACATTTACACTTTCATCCGCGCCAACGAGAGTGATTAATATAAGTTGTTAAAACTTGCTTCACAATCGTTGTAAAATAAATAAAGATTAAACTTTAAACATAATTTAGGACATTTGACTTTTTATTTCAATAATATTTCACTTCCATGCTTTGGTGTTACTCCTTGCAGTAACACTGACTGGGGAGAGATGTATTGCTTTCGAAAACTATTTCTGATTTTGGAATGAATGAGGAAATTATATTAGTCTTTAAAGAGATTTACAAGTATCATGAATTCTGTTCTGAATTAATTCAAGCTGTTTTGATCTACAATGTATGTGTGGATAACATTTATCTACAGTCTTGAAAAAACATGTGTGCAGAGAGTTGCTGCAAGTTATTGTATCTCTCCACTTCTTCTGCTCCTACATGCCACGATACCACTGCTCCCACACCACTGCTTCCACTCCACTATCAGGGTTCCCGCTGGGGGAGGCGTCGCTCATATGGGCAACCGGTAGCGATGATAAATAAACGTGAAACACACAAATATTGTGTCAGTATATATATGCATATAGAAATAATGACTAGTAATATTACAATCATCTATTAACCCATTCAACCCCACGTAACTGACATGGACTGGTGCGTGATATTTTCAGACCAATAAATTAATAAGAAAATTACCTTTCGACCAGTTCATTTATCAAAATGGGTAATTTTATCTAAAAATAGTAATAATTATTACTGGCAAAAAAGTGCAGATCCTGATGAGACGGCTCGTTACGAGCCGGCTCATCTGGATCTACACTTTTCATAAGCCTATTTAGAGGCCTGTGGGGTTGAAAGGGTTAAACAGTGTATAATGTCTCATATGGGCAACCGGTAGCGACGATAAATAAACGTAAAACAAACAAAACCTGGATATAGTACCTTGTATAAACAGTGACTAACTTATCTTATCTAAATACTGTACAAACAGAACAATTAATCATCACCTGTTCATGTATATATAAAGACTTTTAGTTGAGTAATAAATGTCAGTGTTTGTATGACATCTGTTACATTATCTCCCATGTTGGCATCTGAGTAAGTTTGATTTACAAGGAATACAGACAGTCATTATACAATATTTATAATAAATGTGCAATATTTATAATAAAAAGAAGATGCAAATTTGTGTCCTTTTGCCCTGTAAGGAAAACTCAAAAGTTGAATAATATTTTTTAAAGCTCCATACATACAATTTTATTTTATTATTTCGCTCAGACACAGGACATGTTTTTATACCATATGGGCTTAGACCCACCCCTTCCGCTGCCGATCCCACTACACAACAGACCTTAACTTGGAGACAACTACGGTTGGAAATTGGATATAATTATAACTGATACTGACAACTGGAATTTTTTTTAAAAAATCCTCCGACGAATGATTATTTTCTTTCGCCAATTCCTTTATTTTTTTCGTCAAATGCGAAAATGGCGGCCGCCAGCGGGAACACTTGAGTCTTTTAGTCTATAGCCTGTAGGAGATAAAAATTGATTGTGTCTTGTGTCTGTTTTTTTGTCTTGTGCCTGTGCACTGAGGTAAATGTACCATGGGGAACGAATGATTAGAATTCATGATTAATGTTTTTAAAACATTTTTTAAATAATTTTTCAATAATAAATTATTCAAATTTCATATAACGTTTTGAAGATCTGTCCAAAATGAAATAATTCTTATTATTTTATACAATATTTTTTTAGCTCAATTGCGAAACAAGTTCTTACGACTTATACTAGTCACTCTCGAGACCTCATTCCTGATGGAATCCATCGCCATGAGGGAGAGAGAAGAGGCATGTGGAATTTAAATGTCTTGCCTAAGGGCACAATCATAACGACTCCAGCGGGGCTCGAACTCCGTGCCATACACACCTGAAACGCACGCACAACCATTTGTTGTTGTATTATCACGACTTCCACAAAAATAATGGTTATGAAATTACTATCCATTAATTACCCCCCTTTATGTATATTTATTTATAAAATCATTACTAACTATATAAAGTTACCACTAGGATAAACAGCCAGTTGATGGAATCACAGAAAGGTGGCTGCTTAATAGAGGTCAAATATATAAGAAAACAACATATTGGGAATCGGGAATCTGGCTGCTTAATACAGGTTGGACTGCTTAATGGAGGTGACCACTAACACAGGTTTAACTGTATACATTATTGATTTATTCTTCCAATGAGGAAAACATTTAACTGTTAAATGAATACTCCTTTTTTGTTTGTTTTATGGTTTTATCAGATTTCAATTGAACACACAGTGTGTGTCACGGGGTATGTTATCTGTGTTGCAATAATATATTACAATAGCCTTCGGTACTTTCTAACAAACTTGAAACAAGGGCCATTAACATTGACATACTGAGATGTACTATCCTTGTCCTTTTGGTTATCCCTAACAAATAGTTCCTCATATGTTTTATGCTTTTCATTGAAATATATAATAAAATGTGTTTATTCCACTGGTTGAAAACGCAGTGGAATATAAACAAATTCTCACCGCCTTGCATGTGTGGTAGATATTTCACCCGATTGCTAATACTCATTACTGTCATACTTTAATCCTGTCTCACTATACTTACTTTGAAGTCTCCTTTCATACTTGTAAACTTTTGTCTGGCATTGACGCGCATCTGCCGTTAACCCATTCAACACCAAGTAACTGACATGGACTGGTCCATGATATTTTCAGACTAATAAATTAATAAGGAAATTGCATTTGGACCAGTTCATTTATCAAAATAGGTAATTTTTGTCTAAAAATAGTAATATTACTGGCAAAAAGTGCAGATCCTGATGAGACGGCTCGATGCGAGCCAGCTCATCTGGATCTACACTTTTTGTAAGCCTATATAGAGGTCTGTGGTGTTGAAAGGGTTAATACCCGAAAGGGGAGTCTGGCAGTATAAATAGATAGATAGATAGATAGCAGCTACATGTTGGAGTTGTTGTCAACTTGAACGTTTTCAGTGACCTCATTTATGACGCTTTATATGATATCATTTATGGTCGTCTGAGCGCGACGTTATAGCGCCATTTAGTGTACGGTTATATATCATAGAAACACTTGAAACATTTGCTTGTTTAACCCTTTCCCTCATAGAAGCACCTCTTGACACTATTACCAATATGACATACATTAACCCTTTCCCTCATAGAAGTACCTCTTGACGCTATTACCAATATGACATACATTAACCCATTCCCCCATAGAAGTACCTCTTGACGCTATTACCAATATGACATACATTAACCCATTCCCCCATAGAAGTACCTCTTGACGCTATTACCAATATGACATACATTAACCCATTCCCCCATAGAAGCACCTCTTGACGCTATTACCAATATGACATACATTAACCCATTCCCCCATAGAAGCACCTCTTGACGCTATTACCAATATGACATACATTAACCCTTTCCCTCATAGAAGCACCTCTTGACGCTATTACCAATATGACATACATTAACCCATTCCCCCATAGAAGCACCTCTTGACGCCATTACCAATATGACATACATTAACCCATTCCCCCATAGATGTACCTCTTGACGCTATTACCAATATGACATACATTAACCCATTCCCCCATAGATGTACCTCTTGACGCTATTACCAATATGACATACATTAACCCTTTCCCCCATAGAAGCACCTCTTGACGCTATTACCAATATGACATACATTAACCCTTTCCCTCATAGAAGCACCTCTTGACGTCATTACAAATATGACATACATTAACCCTTTCCCTCATAGAAGTACCTCTTGACGCTATTACCAATATGACATACATTAACCCTTTCCCTCATAGAAGTACCTCTTGACGCTATTACCAATATGACATACATTAACCCTTTCCCCCATAGAAGCAACTCTTGACGCTATTACCAATATGACATACATTGTAGTATGTTGTATATTGGACAATATAGTAGCCAGACCAATGTTCATAATAAAGGCCAGAATCTCATGTAGTCCCAGTAATATCTATGGAGGTGGGATAGATATGGCGACTACTTATCCACTGCATGATACAGCTGTCGTTTGTATGGAGATATAATAGTATATTAACCTAAATCTCTATGTAGTCCCAGTAATACCTATGGAGATGGGATAGATATGGCAACTACTTATCCACTGCATGATAGCTAAATCTCTATGAAGGAAAGGGTTAAATGGCTGTCGTTTGTATGGAGATATAATAGTATATTAACCTAAATCTCTATGAAGGAAAGGGTTAAATGGCTGTCGTTTGGTTTAAACATATTTTATTTATCAAGATAAACATGACATATAACATCTGTACATATAACATCCATACAATACAACTATCAAGACAAGTGTATTGAATTGAAAGCTATTCTCGCTGTCGTTTGTATGGAGATATAATAGTATATTAACCTAAATCTCTATGAAGGAAAGGGTTAAAGTGAATGATCAAATAAGACTTCACTCATGAACATAGAAAAGCTACATGTATTATTATCACTCTTGACTAGCGTCACTCATGATAATAATGTTTGCTATGTTCCATTCGTTGAAATATAATTCATTCATTCACTGAAGCAAACAAATTTCCTCTGATTATTCCATTATTTAAATATTAAATAAGGAATTATCATGACGGGCGTAGGGGAGATAACTTTATTTGTTGCATTCTTGCTAACTAAAGGGAATAGTGTAAATTATGTTTAGAGTTAGTGGTACATTTTCCTACGATATCTACACCCCACCCCCCACCAGCACTCGATCCAGACCTCTAAAATAGGTAATTTGCAAGCAGAAATGCAATAAGGCCACACAAAATACCTGTGTTTATGGTTTCCCGACCGGCCCGTTACCCTCCCCCACCCCCGACTATTTAAATTTTCTATGAAATTTTGAAGAAAATCAAACCTTTCAAAATTTTGTTTAGAGTGTAAAAATAAATTCCCTACCAACCGACCCTATTTTCTGTGTGCATGAAACAGTAAAAAACAGGTTTTTTCTAAGGCAGACAGATGTTGGAGCAGTAGACTGCATATGATTTCACTGATTAAGACACCCCGACAGTAAATGAACTATATTACATATCGATTACAGGTTTTTATAATTTCCAAGAAATATCTTGATATAGGGTTCATTTAGTAATACCTCATTATTCTATGAAATTACTGTACCGTATATTCCATGCTATCAGTCGACCATTTTCTCATCCAGAAATGTGAGTGCTACATTTGTGTAGAACGACTTATGGACGAGTAATTAGCCAAACAATTATTTTGAAATTGTTTAATTTTTTTTTATTTGTTTGAACTTTATTTATGTACAACGATTAGCTTAGACAATTATCTGCATTGTCAACCATAGGTGGAAGTCGTGATAGCGCAGTGGATGCGTGTTCGCTTCAGGTGCGAAAGGTCCGGAGTTCGAGCCCCGCTGGAGCCGTTACGATTGTGCCCTTAGGCAAGGCATTTAAATTCCTTGTTGCCTCTTCTCTCTCCCTCGTGGCGATGGATTCCATCAGGATTTGAGATGCAATAAAGTCAACCAAATATTTCAAATTTAGCTCAGTTTCATTAAAAAATGAGAGAACAAAACCATTGTTGTAACAAATGTTATAAGTCCACAAAGTACCTTCGACTAAGGATCCAGTTTAAAATCTGCAGTATCAAACCAAAACATTTGACTCGACTTATGTCCGAGATAGACTTGTGTCCGAGATAGACTTGTGTCCGAGATAGACTTGTGTCCGAGATAGACTTGTGTCCGAGATAGACTTGTGTCCGAGATAGACTTGTGTCCGAGATAGACTTGTGTCCGAGATAGACTTGTGTCCGAGATAGACTTGTGTCCGAGATAGACTTGTGTCCGAGATAGACTTGTGTCCGAGATAGACTTGTGTCCGAGATAGACTGTGTCCGAGATAGACTTGTGTCCGAGATAGACTTGTGTCCGAGATAGACTTGTGTCCGAGATAGACTTGTGTCCGAGATAGACTT
>CM026386.1:24822601-24973499 GCA_014843695.1 Archivesica marissinica | reverse complement strand
GTCCGAGATAGACTTGTGTCCGAGATAGACTTGTGTCCGAGATAGACTTGTGTCCGAGATAGACTTGTGTCCGAGATAGACTTGTGTCCGAGATAGACTTGTGTCCGAGATAGACTTGTGTCCGAGATAGACTTGTGTCCGAGATAGACTTGTGTCCGAGATAGACTTGTGTCCGAGATAGACTTGTGTCCGAGATAGACTTGTGTCCGAGATAGACTTGTGTCCGAGATAGACTTGTGTCCGAGATAGACTTGTGTCCGAGATAGACTTGTGTCCGAGATAGACTTGTGTCCGAGATAGACTTGTGTCCGAGATAGACTTGTGTCCGAGATAGACTTATGTGGTGCAGTGGGGGAATATATAGTAAATTCAATTTATTTATTACATGCATAAAAGAGGTAAGTCATGTTGTTACAATAAATAGTACCTAGTCTCTGAAAATATAAAGTAAATGATTAGACGGATCTGTAGTCCAGTGGTAACACGTTGGACTGGTAATCCAGGGGTTGCAGGTTCGATCCCCCATCTGACCCTAATCAAATTAACAGTCTTTCAGATGGGACTTTTAAACCAAGGTCTCGTGTCGGTGCTTTACACCGTGCACGTAAAAGAACCAGAGGAGACTTTGGAATGGGTCTCTGTCTGTATCATTGCACTATCCTCCAAAAATCTAAAATGACTATTCTCTTCAGGAGGCGTCGCTCATATGGGCAACCGGTAGCGACGATAAATAAACGTAAGACGCACACAAATGATTACGGTAGCATACTTCTACACATAATGTGAACATGCAACATATTCCATCCAAAAGATGAAAGGTGGAAGTGGTGTAGCACATTCTAAGTAGCTGTAGCTGTAGGTGCAGAATGAGACTATAGCAAATCTCCCGAATGAAGAGAAAACCTATGCTTTGTTAAAGCTTGTGCTTACAAGCCTAAGGTATGTCTTTCATGTAGCCTGGTAACAGGGTTGTTAATGGATTTGTTGAAATGTTTGCTTCTGTGGTGGATAACTACTTGGTACTACAAATATAATTATTATGAGCATCGTTTTTACCTTGCCTCCCCAACATTATGTGTCACAGAAGTTAACAATTTTAATCAGTAGGATCAGTAGGATCTTGTTATATAAGTGTGTGTTTTAACCCATTTCATTCTGGATACCGTTCAAACGGTATTTGCAAAGAACATAGAGCCAGATTAACCGCCAGGGAACGTTCCGTCTGATCAGGCTCTATGCTGTTTGCTATTCAGATGATCTTGCTAAGACACTTGGCTATGCAGCAAACAACATAGATCCTGATCAGCATGCAGCATCACGCTGCGGCTGATCTGGATCTATGTTGTTTGCAAAAGCCTTTAAATATATCCAGAATGAAATGGGTTAAGTAAGATATAAGCCGAAAATGATTCAATATGTAAAATATTGGACTGTGTGAGGCACATAGCACCGAAGACAGTACCAATATTTTACATATTGGATCTGTTAGAGGCTTATAGCTTACTTAAAACACACACTTATATAACAAGATCCTAAGTAAAATTGTTAATTTCGTACATGTGCGCATTGGATTTACTATAATACTCTGGACTTTTGACAACAGTCCAATATTAATAATAATGGACTGCAAGTACAAAGGTATGACAAGGTATGGTGGAAGTCGTGATAGCGCAGTGGATACGCTTTCGCTTCAGGTGCGAACAGTCCGGAGTTCGAGTCCCACTGGAGCCGTTACGATTGTGCCCTTAGGCAAGGCATTTAAATTCCACGTTGCCTCTTCTCTCTCCCTCGTGGCGATGGATTCCATCAGGAATGAGGTCTCGAGAGTGATTTATATAAGTTGAAATAACTTGTTTCGCAATCGAGCTAAAATAAATTGGTATAAACTAAAGGTATGACGTCACGATAGCGTTTTAAACCGAGACCAAGCCAGTTACCTGCTCTTCTAATAAACCTATATGACACATCTGTTGGAGATTCTGGTGTATTTTCCAGATTATCTTTGTGTGAATCACTTACAGATCTGGTAGATAGATTTCCATAATTATGTAATATGTGGTCTCTGAACAAATCCTCCATAGAGCTCTGTTAAGTTTAAAGCAGGAGGTGGGCATTTTGTTTTACTGTATTCTAAGCTTGGAGTGGATGATTAGGCCAAAAAAAAAGATACCTGTGTTTATGGTTTCCCGACAAACCTGTTTTTTACCACCAAACCGACCCTGTTTTTTTAATGAATTTTTTTAACAAGTTTCAAATTTATTGGCATCAGCAACTATATTGCCTTTGGCCATTTACAATGATAGAAATATGGCAAAGACATCACAAAACATGTTACAGATATACATAGATAAACAAATACAATACATTTAAGAAACAGTAGTAATTGACATAATGAAATAGTTTCATTGATGTACAGTCAAACTTGTATTAAGAGACCGCCCAAGGGAATGGACAAAAGCGGTCTCTTAATGAAACGGTCTCTTAATACAAAGTGACTGAACGGACAATTTCCCAGAGTCGGAGACATGTACTAGACTTTTGTTTGGGTGGACACTACAGTGTCTATATAGATATCAACATCATATACATGTATATATGTTACATATATGTCATGTACATATGTCATCATAAAATAAAGAAAACTTTTTATAGTAATAGTTGCTTGTATTTTTCTTGTTGAAACACCTTGTTGATTGCTGCTAATTGTGACACCTGCACGATATGGATACTGTAGATCAAACACCTTATTGATTGCTGCTAATTGGGACACCTGCATGGGTAATTTGTCAGTATGCGGCTTCTTTATAGATCACTTATTAGTGTTTCCCCCAGACTGAAAAAAGGGCAGGGAGCTGGTACAAAAAAGGGCATTTGCATGTTGCCTGTACTCAAAAGGGCAAAATTGACATGGTCTTATTTATGTTATTACGAGTATGAAACATTTTGAGGACGAATCAATTTTCGAGTACGAAACATTTTGAGGACGAATCAATTTTGTAACCTATTGCGTATTTATATTCAAAATATATTATAAGGCGTGACAATGGTGTGATATCCGAGATTATCAATTATCTAAACAAAAATTTAATCCAGAAAATTACAACAATAATGCATTTACATTCATTTAAATCAAATCATACATATAAAATTGACATCCATTAGCATAATTTCCGACCGGTGCAATGGAACAATCCATATGCTGTGACCCAATAAAACTAAAAATGCGACACTATAAGAACAAATTGTCGACTATTTGAATCAATTAGCGCCTACTTATGAGATTTGCACACATGGGACAATATGTATGTGACTTCACTATAAAGATCTCGTAACTGGACATTGTGCGCCGATAATCCCCTACATTTGTTTTTACAACAATGACTCAAACGGAAATTGGGGCATAAATGTGCGAAAATTGACTGATTGGCACGGCACGTATCATGATTACTTGTCAAATTTATTTCCTCTTCAATATACATAACCAGCAGATGACACATTTAATAGTCTCTTGATTTATGTTTTGAATTTCTAATTTCAACACTACTTATGGTCGCTTAATGAAAAACATTAGGTAATTACGGCCGAAAATAGGTGGTCGTTGGTCGCGTAAGACAAAAGTCGCTTAATGCAATAGATTTATAGTGTGAAATCGCTCGGGGGGATTTCAAAATGGTCGCATAAGACAAAGGTCGCTTAATACACGTGGTCGCTTGAGCAATTTTGACTGTACTTACAAACATTTATCAAATATTTTTTATTTTTGCATGACATAGATATAAATTTATTTATTGATGGCCATGCTATGTAGCCCGAATATTTCAATCTTATATCTCTGTATTTTTCACAACATAATATAAAGTTGTATTCTGATTCAATTGCATTTTGATTGCATGATTTACATAATCGATTGTTTCTATCAATACCATTAAATCTTCCAAATTCAATTTCTAATTCATGGGATGTTAATCTTAAACACGTAATACATTGACGTAAACTATCACTAGAAATTTGATCAATATAATCTTTATAACAGAATGTCAGCTTAAATTTATAATTATAATCAAGTTTCGACATTGTGTTTACTGATTTAGTCGTGAGTCCGCCTCCGTGGTCAAGTGGTTAAGGTCGCTGACTTGTATACCACTGTAACCTATCAACACTGATGGTCACGGGTTCGAGCCCTGCTCAGGCCGTGTCTCATTTATATGAAAAAGTTGGCGGAGGTTGGTGCACCCAAGTACCGGTTAACTGCTGGAGCCTGCCCAGGAAAGGTGTTGTTAGGTAAACTGCCCACCGGCGATATAGCCCAAAATGCTGCTGATGCAGGCATAAAACTCGAAATATAATATTAATAATGATTTGGTCATGTAATCTCCTTTTAAATAATTTCGTTCTTCACATTTTTCTGTGCCCAAGAGTATATTGTCAAAAAATAAAATAAATGCATGACACAGTAAACACGGGTATTTCATTTGGCCTTCATGACACAGTAAACACGGGTATTTCATTTGGCCTTCATGACACAGTAAACACGGGTATTTCTTTTGGCCTTCATGACACAGTAAACACGGGTATTTCTTTTGGCCTTCATGACACAGTAAACACGGGTATTTCTTTTGGCCTTCATGACACAGTAAACATGGGTATTTCTTTTGGCCTTCATGACACAGTAAACACGGGTATTTCTTTTGGCCTTAGAAATCCTGATTATTGTCTTATATTTCCATCTTTCAATGATAATCATTCAGGTTCAAGTAAAATGTTTGAAGATCTGCCAACAGAAAATCTCTTAATTTTGACAAAATTACCCATTTTCAGGGTTCCCTCTGTCTGAATGTTTGTTTGCGCCACTTCTGTCGCCAATTGAAAAACACTGGAGCCAATTAAAAAATTTAAAAAACTTGGAGTCAACTAAGAGCCATATAGTTCACAATAGGTCCGCCTTCGTGGTCGAGAGGTTAAGGTCGCTGACTTGTATACCACTGTAACCTATCATCACTGATGGTCACGGGTTCGGCCCCGCTCAGCCGTGTCTCATTTATATGAAAAAGTTGGCAGTTTCTTACGGAGGTTGGTGCACCCAAGTACTGGTTAACCGCTGGAGCCTGCCCAGGAAAGGTGTTGTTAGGTAAACTGCCCGCCGGCGATATAGCCCAAAATGGTGCTGATGCAGGCGTAAAACCCGAAATATAACATAAGTTCACAAATAAACACTTGAAGCCATGTATATGACAAAATATGTGCCCACAAAAATAAATTTAAAAAAAAGTTGCACCAAATATTTTCGTCAATTCATAAAATTAAGTCTTTTCAGTTGGGACACGAGTTCTCGTGTCGGTGCTGTACACCGTGCACGTAAAAGAACCAGAGGAGACTCTGGAATGGGTCTCTGTCTGTATCATTGCACTATCCTCCAAAAATCTAAAATTACTAATCTCTCCAGGAGGCGTCGCTCATATGGGCAACCGGTAGCGACGATAAATAAACGTAAAACACACAACGTGTTACGGACTGGACCAATGACCAGTCTATGGCCGAAAAGTTACTCCAACGATACCATGACCCTTTTTATCACATAACTTTGCTTGTATTCAGTTTCATACAACTATCACATACTTTCTTATATGTACACACGTGTAATATCACCTGGAAGGATTCTCATTGGTCGAGAGAGTAATCCTTATAATTTGTAAATTAAACTTTAAAGTATGCATATGTTTATTTGAATTGGTACATAACGTTAATGGTAAGATAAACTATGATTTAACAGCAGTCTCGACGTAATGAGAGACATTACTGGTTATTCTATTACCTCCCTTGATGGATAAAGTCAGATTTATCCCTAAATGTATATTGGTCCTTTTAGTTGGAATCCTTTGTTTTTACTGTTGTCGTCTTAGCACATGTTGCGTTAGGTTAAATGTAATTTCATCAAAATCGTGTTAATTAATTGAACCAATTTATGCAGTAAGGTATCCATTGGTCATGCTAAAGGATATCTGTCGAGATTTAATAATTTCATAATTTTAAGACGAGAATACGGATGAGAATGGAAAACATGTGGTGCAAAAGAAACAACGATAAAAACAGAGGAAACCAATTAGTTTAAACATATTTTATTTTATCAATATTTACATCATGTTGTAACATTAATATACAAGAACAAATGGATTAAATCGGAAGCTAGTATTAACCAATCAAGAGAACCAATATACTATAAGGAGTATTCAGGGGCAGTAACTGACTAATGTTTCTCATTGTAACGCTGTTTATAACATATATATAACGCTTCTTCTTTGATTAGTGACATCGTGACAATTTAGTGACGTCATGACAATTTGCACTGAGACTTTTATAAAACTATGTTTTGGAATTTTGCCAATATGCTCTCTTAACCCATTTGATTCTGGATACCGTTCAAACGGTATCTGCAAAGAACATAGAGCCAGATCAACCGCCACGGAACGTGCCGTCTGATCAGGATCTATGCTGTTTGCTATTCAGATGATCTTGCTAAGACACTTGGCTATGCAGCAAACAACATAGATCCTGATCAGCACGCAGCGTCACGCTGCGGCTGATCTGGATCTATGTTGTTTGCAAAAGCCTTTAAATATATCCAGAATCAAATGGGTACCCTTTCAACACCACAGACCTCTAAATTGGCTTACAAAAAAGTGTAGATCCAGATGAGCCGGCTCGTGACGAGCCGTCTCATCAGGATCTGCACTTTTTTCAAGTAATATAACTATTTTTAGAAAATAATTTACCCATTTTGATAAATGAACTGATCCAAATGTAATTTTGTTATTAATTTATTGGTCTAAAAATATCATGGACCAGTCCATGTCAGTTACTTGGTGTTGAATGGGTTAATAGCAAAATTCCAAAACTCCTTCATTAAATATGGTAAGATCCTATATGTTTATACAAATTTATTTTTGCTCGATTGCGAAACAAGTTCTTTCAACTTGTATTAATCTCGAGACCTCATTCCTGATGGAATCCATCGCCACGAGGGAGAGAGAAGAGACAATGCCTAAGGGCACAATCGTAACGGCTCCAGCGGGGTTCGAACTCCGGACCATTCGCACCTGAAGCGAACGCGCATCCACTGCGCTATCATGACTTCCACATGGAAGTTGTGATCCTATATGTATATAGGTTGCTAGGAAACTGCCTCTAACATTGCAGGAAATGGTGACTAGGGAACAATGCAACAGAATTACTGAATGTATGTTTTAGATCTGAAGTGAGCAGTGTTATGGGGCGTCGATGTGTAATGTTGTAGATTCATATTTTCACTCATTGACTGGACAAAAATGTTGCAGATTTCTCATATTTGATTGGATTATTTTCAGACTGGTTCAAGGCTGTTCAAGGGTTGATGTCGTGTGCACTGGCTAGTACACTTGTGGCGCTATTCGTTGGGTTATTCTCACTGTGCTGCCATTGTAAAGGATGTAACCCCAACATGGCTGCCGGAGCATTTGCTAACCTTACATGTAGGTTCACACAGTTTGCCTATTGCTTGCATATTTATAGACACAATGTATATAGTTTGAATAGCTGTATTGACTGCACACTTTCTCCACCATCAAAGTATAAGATATGTTGACTGAACATTTCTCCACCATCAAAGTATAAGATATGTTGACTGAACATTTCTCCACCATCAAAGTATAAGATATGTTGACTGAACATTTCTCCACCATCAAAGTATAAGATATGTTGACTGAACATTTCTCTGCCTTCAAAGTATAAAATATTTTGACCGAACAATTTTCCTCCATCAAAGTAGATGTTATTTTGACTGCACAATTTTCCCGCCTCCAAAGTGTAAAATATTTTGACTGCACAATTTTCCACCATCAAAGAGTAGGATATTTGACTGAACAATTTCCCACCATCAAAGTGTAAGATATTGTGACTGAACAATTTCCCACCATTAAAGTAAAAGATATGGTGACTGCACAATTTCCCACCATTAAAGTAACAGATATGGTGACTGCACAATTTCCCACCATTAAAGTAAAAGATATGGTGACTGCACAATTTCCCACCATTAAAGTAAAAGATATGGTGTCTGCACAATTTCCCGCCATCAAAGAGTAGGATATTTGACTGCATGCCATCTACCGACCCCTATTGTTGATACCTCACCGAAGCGATATTGTTTTTGCATTGTTTGTGCATCTGCCCGTTCGGAGCAATATCTTGAAAATGCATGAATTAAATTATGTCTCCCCAGAGAGGGGATGTGTGGCGGGGGACATATTTATTTTGTACTTTCTGTCCAGTCTGGCCTGACAAGATCTACCGTTGGTAGATTTTCACGAAACATCACATGAATGATCTGTATCAAGCGTTGTTGTGCATATTTATCATATTTGCGTTGCACTTATTTCATTAGCTGTCCGATTAGCGCAGTGGTTAGCTCGCTCGCTTCTCACCAATGCAACCCGGGTTCGATTCTCGGACCAGGAAGTATGTGAGATGGTACGGTGGTCGCCAGATCGGTTTTCTCCGGGTACTCCGGTTTCCTCCCACATGTAGCAATGACCATATTTACGCTTTCATCCGCGCCAACGAGAGTGATTAATATAAGTTGTTAGAACTTGATTAGCAATCATTGTAAAATCAATAAAGTTTAAAACTTTAAACTGATAAATAAAGTTTAAAACTTTAAACGTAGTCCATTTTCCACACAGTTACGGCCTGTTGGAGATTTGTGATGCTTTCACATAATGATCACTGCCAAACCAAGTTCTGCATTACCATCTTTACGTTTTGCTTGAATAATTTTCCACAGAGTTATGACCCATTGAATGTTTAGTTCATTTACTAAATCGCTTTGCATCTAATTGAATGTTTCATTGCACATTTCTACTTGATTTAATGCACTTTCACAATTTCATTACACCACACCACTAATGCAACACTGCTGGGGGAGAAATACATATTTTAGTTTGATTTTTTATTCAAATATGCATATTATGGTAAACTGTAAAACACCACCTACAGGGCTCATTCTAGAGGGAGATATGGGCGAAATAGCCGTCATAGAGACCTGACTTCGCTCCCTTGTTGCCTGTCTTCTCCCTATTTTGAAATTATTTTTTTCAATTTTCATACAATATTTTGTTTCCAGCAAGATTGGCCATTGTGAAGCACTCATCTCTTCTAATGTTGTATTTAATGGTCATATTGTGTAGTTTAACCATATTTTGTTGAATATTATTAACCCTTTCCCCCATGGAGATGTAGTTTCATTTCATACATTTGGCTGTAATTTACCAATCATACACAATGGATAAGCTGTGAACTTGCCTACACCACCTTCATAGAGGTTACTGGGAATAATGGTTGTATACACTACGTTGTCCGATCTTTATTATAGCTTGTTTGACTACTAATGTGTCGATCTATGTCAATAGGTATTGGCGTCGAGTGGCGCTACTAAGGGAGAAAGGGTTAAATAATACCAATTAACCGATACCCAATCATGGTCAGTAGATAATCCCTATTTGATTTGGGGTCAAATGTCAAGGTTATGTTGACCTTGCCTGCAGAAACGGTTTCTGATCAATTAAGACAATTTTCTGTCTATGATTCTTATACCTGGCATGCAGAGTTTATAAAAATTAAAAAAATGTATTTTAGCTCGATTGCGAAACAAGTTCTTAAAACATTTGATCGCTCTCACAACCTCATTTCTGCTGGAATCCATCTCCATGGGGGAGAGAGAAGAGGTAATGTGGATTTAAGAGTTTTGACAGGATTCGAACTCACAACCTCTCAATTTCGAGGCAGACAATGTATTCATTTCACTACTCCGTAAGTAGGCTCCACTCCAAGTTTTGGTGCAGATTGGTGAGTTGATGATCCAGATTGATTATGGAGTCAGTAGGTCAAACAATCAATTTCACTCTCCGTGGCACTGGGTAACCAGTAGTAACGTTCCAAGGAATGCCAATTCTAGTTTAACCCATTCAACCCAAAGTAACTGACATGGACTGGTGCATGATATTATTAGACCAATAAATTAATAAGAAAATTACCGTTGGACCAGTTCATTTATCAAAATGGGTAATTTTATCTAAAAATAGTCATAATTATTACTTGCAAAAAGTGCAGATCCTGATGAGACGGCTCGTCATAAGCCGGCTCATCTGGATCTACACTTTTTGTAAGTCTTTTTAGAGGCCTGTAGTGTTGAAAGGGTTAATATCAAAACTGCGCACAATAACTCTCTAACACTATGACTGTTGAAAAGGCTCCAAAGAGGCGTCACTGAAGGCTTGCCAAATGTTATTCATTTATTTTCTTTCCTTTCCAGTTATCCTTCTGGCGGTGTCTGTGTGTGTGTTTGGAGCTAAGGCACATATGGACCACAATGCAACGGTCATTCAAGGACAAGGCGAATTTCTTCCTACATTCGGGTGGAGTTTCTGGGTAGCAGTTGCCGCCTCAATTATGGCCCTCATTTCATCATTGCTGTACTTCTGTGTAGGAAGAAAGGAAGATTATTACATGTAAAACTCTAGCCTCGTGTATAATTAATTTGTATGTTTGAAGCCTAAACTTCGACAGGATCAATAAATAATTACCGTACTTACTCACCTATAAGACAGGACTTTTATCTCCAGATTATGGCCCCAAAGTGATAACAAAATTAATCTGTTTTTTTTAAAATTTAAATCAGTTTGTTCCGACATAATAATTGATGACCTTATATTGAAATAACTCTAATGTGTGTAACAAAAGCATAGACTTTCATACCTCTGTAATCTGAATTTTTTAGCAAATCAAATTTATTCTTGTGCATCAGTACATATTTTGACATAATTTACAGTGATTAATTAATTTGTTTGGTCTTTAGTTCCGAGTGGTTTGCATTTTCTCAACCCGTGTTATACACGGGTCTATGCAAAATACCATTGATTTAAGACCAACGTTTGGGGTCGTCTTATAGCCGAGAGCGTCTTATTGGCGAGTATGTACGGTATTGCATTTGTATGATTGAATCCCGAAGTTGAAGGATAGGGTGTTGTATAATTAATTCTTGGATGATCGAAGGCAACACTTCATTGAAGGACAGGATGATTATTAATTATTGGATGATTGAAGGACAGGACTGCGTTTAATTAATTCCTACACATCGAAGCATGCGATCGTGCGTTATTATTATTTCATGGAATTACACTAATGACGACTATTTAAAGAAAACGGTAATAGTTTGTCAGTTCCGACGCAATAGCACTGGTTGATGTCACAGTAATGTATTGAAAGTGACGTCAGGCCAAAAAAAACACCTGTGTTTATGGTTTCCCGATCGACACTGAATGTTTATGCCCCGACCCCGAAATTTGATAAAATAATTTCAAAATTTCGTTTTTCACATCTCTTTTTGTGCCCAAGAGTATATGGTAAAAAAAATTCCCTAATGAAACACTAAACACAGATTTTTTGTTTGGCCTCGTAGTGACAATAGACTGACTGTGCTGCACTTAAATTAAGCCTTTCAACCACTTCTGACCTCTAAATAGGCTTACAAAAATGTGTAGATCCGGCTGAGTCGGCTAGTAACGAGCCATCTCATCAGGATAGGCATATTTTGCCAGTAATTTTACTATTTTAGAGTAAAATTACACATTTTGATAAATGAACTGATCCAAATGTAATTTTCTGATTGATTCATTGGTCTAAAAATATCATGGACCAGTCTATTGTCAGTTACTTAGTGTTGAAAGGGTTAATGCTATTCACTCCCTGATGCACAAACGGGTTCATGTTAATTACCCCCTGATGCACAGTTCTAGGTTGCATCAGTTAATTCTTTCAACCCCAAATAACTGACATATATCCATGATATTCTTAGACCAATAAATGGTCAGGCATGTGGTCATGGTGGTCCGTGAAGTCTGCTTCCATTCTGTTATATTATAAATTTGACACTTCTCTGACCACCTGATCACCTGATTTCTCTCAAAATCCTACCGCTGCCTCCTAGACCTACCTTCTATATACAGTCAAACCTGTCTTAAGCAGCCAGCTAAGGGAGTCAGAGAAAGTGGCTGCTTAACACAGGTGGCTGCTTAATAGAGGTCAAATGCATAAAAAAACAACCAATTGGGAATATGTAAACTGGCTGCTTAATACAGGTTGGCTGCTTAACGGAGGTGACCACTAACACAGGTTTAACTGTAATCACAAAGTTTCATAATAATCCGTCAACAACATTTTGAATTAACTTAAGTCTCAAAGCAACTTTCTAGCTGTTGTTAGCAAAGGAAGTGTTTCATGTGCCTGGTAATCCGTCAACAACATTTTGAATTAACTTAACTCTTTCAACACCAAGTAACTGACATGGACTGGTCCATGATATTCTTAGACCAATAAATGAATAAGAAAATTACATTCGGACCAGTTCATTTATCAAGATGGGTAATTTTGTCTAAAATTAGTAATACTACTTGCAAAAAGTGCAGATCCTGATGAGACGGCTAGTCACGAGCCGGCTCATCTGGATCTACACTTTTTGTAAGCCTATATAGAGGTCTGTGGTGTTGAAAGGGTTAATTACCCCCTGACGCACAGTTCTACGTTGCATCAGTTAATGATTGAGCTGTGATCCGAAAAGTACTCAATTTGCAATACTGGGCACATATTGTTTTAGTATGGTTTACAATAATGTACACTGCTTTTATTCTGAACTCAAGAAAAGTACTGTACGTTACATGTACCATCCATGCTCGCACATAAGGCGATCTCACCTTACAAGACGACCCTCTACTTTGGTCCTGAAATCTGTGGGTTTTGGCATGCACTCTCGTAGTCGGGTTGATAAAATGGACACCAGACACAAGTATAAATTGCATGTTTAGTTGAAGAAATTTTCAGTGTGGGTGCTTGCTTTGTTTTCTAAGACGTAATTATGGATACCATTGAACACATTTAAAACAAAAATTAATAAATTTTAATTTTTTAAAAATATATTTTTAATAAATTTTAATTCTTTAAAAATATTTTTAGCTCTCATTTATGAGACAGGAAGCCACTTTGAGGTGGTAAAAGAGTTGTCTTATAGGCGAGTATGGACAGATTAGTTTAATCATATTTTATTGCTCGATTCGTTTTACATGAACATGTGAATACAAAACATGACAAATTAAAGAAAGGCAAATGGGTTGGGTGGGCCACAAGTTGTAGCAACATTAGTTACGGCCCTTCCCGACTAGTTGAAGCAGATAATTGTTTGTGGGATAGTTGGAATAATAGGGCTATGTGTGATTTAATGTATAATGTTTGTCAATAGAGGGTTAGATCCTCGGTGTTCAACAAGTGCTTCACAGTCCTGGCCCTGTATACAATCCATTTATACCACGTTCAAATCATTATCTTTTGCGAGTGTTTAATTTCTGCACTTTAAATGATTTGGCTCATGTAACATTGCCATTTAACCCAACTCATCAGCATCATTCTCATCACCTATCATTGTTACCTGTATTTGGTGTTGCTGACATTAATACAAATCATTCAAGGTGCAGGACTAAAGCTAAACCATTATCGAATCGGTAAAATGTCGTCTGTTAGAAATATCTGCTCCCTGAACTCCAAGTAGGGAGAATTGAGGCAGCTCAGGGACAATATTCATCTCAAATCATCATCTAGGTCCAAACCCTGAAATGTTGACATTGTAATAAATAATCCAGGGCTCATTCTAGAGGGCGAAATAGTCGCCCTAGGGACCCTGATTTCGCCCCCTTCTCCCGAAAACGTTATTAAATTTTATTTTTTTTACAATTTTCATACAAATTTTGTATCCCTGGCTCAATATAAAGCACTTATTCTATTCAAAAGTTGTATTTAACCCTTTCAACCCCACAGGCCTCTAAATAGGCTTATGAAAAGTGTAGATCCAGATGAGCCGGCTCGTCACGAGCCGTCTCATCAGGATCTGCACTTTTTTGCCAGTAATAATTATTACTATTTTTAGATAAAATTACCCATTTTGATAAATGAACTGGTCCAAAGGTAATTTTCTTATTAATTTATTGGTCTGAAAATATCACGCACCAGTCCATGTCAGTTACTTGGGGTTGAATGAGTTAATGGTCATAATACGTGTATTACTATAACCCTATTTTGTTAAATAACATAATTTAAGGAGTGAATCTCACGCTTTCTCAATTCTCCCAACAATTATGACCTAGAATGAGCTCTGTGTCTATGATTACCCTGGTATCATCTAGTTGATATAATATTAATGTTTACAAATGTATACTCTCTGAATTTGTTGCCATTATTTTAATGATAAGAGATTTGGATTTGGGATTTACAAATGGTGTATATATACTAAGCAATCTTGTAGAAAAAAAACTGACATGACATATTTACAGTGCAAAAACTGGTTGTCTTGTTAGAGAAGGGATATTAACATACTAGACTTATTTCTAATCTATTGTGTGTGGTTCCCAGCATCCAGGTAATGTATGATTGGGATCGTTGTGTGTGGTTCCCAGCATCCAGGTAATGTATGATTGGGATCGCTGTGTGTGGTTCCCAGCATCCAGGTAATGTATGATTGGGATCGCTGTGTGTGGTTCCCAGCATCCAGGTAATGTATGATTGGGATCGCTGTGTGTGGTTCCCAGCATCCAGGTAATGTATGATTGGGATCGCTGTGTGTGGTTCCCAGCATCCAGGTAATGTATTAATGGGATCGCTGTGTGTGGTTCCCAGCATCCAGGTAATGTATGGTTCCCAGCATCCAGGTAATGTATGATTGGGATCGCTGTGTGTGGTTCCCAGCATCCAGGTAATGTATGGTCCCAGCATCCAGGTAATGTATGGTTCCCAGCATCCAGGTAATGTATGATGGGATCGCTGTGTGTGGTTCCCAGCATCCAGGTAATGTATGATTGGGATCACTGTGTGTGGTTCCCAGCATCCAGGTAATGTATGATTGGGATCGCTGTGTGTGGTTCCAGCATCCAGGTAATGTATGATTGGGATCGCTGTGTGTGGTTCCCAGCATCCAGGTAATGTATGATTGGGATCGCTGTGTGTGGTTCCCAGCATCCAGGTAATGTATGATTGGGATCGCTGTGTGTGGTTCCCAGCATCCAGGTAATGTATGATTGGGATCGCTGTGTGTGGTTCCCAGCATCCAGGTAATGTATGATTGGGATCGCTGTGTGTGGTTCCCAGCATCCAGGTAATGTATGGTTCCCAGCATCCAGGTAATGTATAATTGGGATCACTGTGTATGGTTCCCAGCATCCAGGTAATATATGATTGGGATCGCTGTGTGTGGTTCCCAGCATCCAGGTAATGTATGATTGGGATCGCTGTGTGTGGTTCCCAGCATCCAGGTAATGTATGATGGGATCGCTGTGTGTGGTCCAGCATCCAGGTAATATATGATTGGGATCACTGTGTGTGGTTCCCAGCATCCAGGTAATATATGATTGGGATCGCTGTGTGTGGTTCCCAGCATCCAGGTAATGTATGATTGGGATCGCTGTGTGTGGTTCCCAGCATCTAGGTAATATATGATTGGGATTGCTGTGTGTGGTTCCCAGCATCTAGGTAATATATGATTGGGATCGCTGTGTGTGGTTCCCAGCATCTACTGTTACTACTATATGATGTAATATTTACATCACTATTTCATTTCCTTCGACGAATGTATGTGCCCCAATTTTATACATTTTCGTACGATTGTTCTCGACCAATGATATGCTGCTGACACACGCAGTCGAAGTTACGGGCATGCGTATTCACAATGTTAGGCGAGAAAAGATGTGTCTTACAGTTTACACTGTTGAAAGGATGATCTATTTACCTGTTCCGGCATACAGTAAGTTGCAAATCTGGACTGAAATGTTGATATCAATCACTAGAGTAAGAGGAGACGGTTTCTCGTATTACAATTACGGTACAAAGTATAAGGTTGTGTTTGGTGCTGTATATCATGAAATATTGATGTACCGTAAGCAACATGTTAAGCGTAGTAGTCAGCTTTATATATCTGCTTAGTATTTATTAAATATTTATTTAAGGTTGTAGCTTAGCTTAGAATGCTTTTGTAGTGAAACCCATTTTCTACAGGTTTACAACTTTAAAATTCTATTTATAGAAAAGTGTTTTATCAATACCGTAATTTTCCTCTTTAAAATGTTTTGGAAAATAGTGCTGTTGATTGGTTGCCAGATATATTTTTGTAAGATCTTCGTTTGATATTATATACTTTTGTATTTATGGTGTGTACGTTTTGTACATTGTTTGTAGATGTCTCAATATTTATATTTTTGCACATGCGACGCGATTTATCAAACGGGTGAAATTTTCAAAAATGTTTTTTTTCCTCCAGAATGTTTTTCAGTCATTTCCTTAAGCGATTTTCAACATTTGATGTAATTGCGTTTAGATTATTTGTTCTAAAAATAAATTTTAAACCTACATGTATAGCGCGAATGTTGCAGTTTTCACTTGCGTCAAACGTAACGTCATTTATAAAATCCATTGTCAATCTGTCTCCTACACGACCATTCATATGGTTCACAGGAGGCGAGGATAAATAAGTTAAAACATCATCATCATCATCATCATCATCATCTCTCACACGACTACGGATTTACACCTTCAGTTAACAGCGCAATTGCGTGACGTAACTTTCGACGTCATTTCTCGGCGTAACATCATCCCTTTTGGTAAATCACGTCACGTATATATCTAGTAAAACTTATTCAAAATTTTAAAAAGCTCACCGGATTGTATAGTTTGCACAAATTTATTTTAGCACGATTGCGAAACAAGTTGCCTCTTAGTTCTATCTCTGTCTCAGCGATGAGGTCTCGAGAACGAATACTATATTGTTGTGAGAACTTCTTTAGCATTCGATCTAAATTTGTATAAAACTTGTCTTATTAACACGGGTTTGACTGTATACCAGTACAGGTAATGGAAACACAGATTATAAAACCATATAATAATGTAGTTTATACTTTGTTGTGACACGAATTTTTAAAGTTGGTTGTTTATGCAGGTATTTTTTAAAGTTATATTTTACGTGAGTAGATTAATTTACTCTTGTGTTGTGCAATACAAATGAATGAATGCATTGTGGCATTCTGGTACATGTCGCACTCCTTTATGTACACATATACTTTTTATTAGATTTAAATATCTGGTAGAATTCATTGAAATGTTATTGGAAGCGGAACACTGGAATGTACCTGTTAGTCTGAGAACTAATTATGTTGGCCTATGAATATTTTTCCAATAATATATTTTTGGTCTATGAGAACTTTTCCACTAATCTGGTTGGCCTAGCGTGGTTAAGGTCGCTGACTTGGATACCACTGTAACCTATCATCACTGATGGTCACGTGTTCGAGCCCCGCCTCATTTATATGAAAAAGTTGGCAGTTTCTTACGGAGGTTGGTGCACCTAAGTACTGGTTAACCGCTGGAGCCTGCCCAGGAAAGGTGTTGTTAGGTAAACTGCCCGCCGGCGATGCAGGCGTAAAACCCGAAATATATATATATAACTGGTTGGCCTAGAGTATTATGTGTATGTTGCTGTGAATGATACAAAATACATCTGAGCTGCCCCATGAGAAAACCAACATAGAACATAAACTCAAGAACTATCGACGCAAGCTAAAGTCTACAGAACGTTTACCAAATAGGTCCTAACTTTTCAACACTGTCAGATTTGGGACAGTTACAATAATTGTATAAATAGCGCAGTGGTATGGTGGTCGCCAGATGGGGTTTTCTCCGTGTACTCTAGTTTCCTCCCACACGAATGACCACATTTACGCTTTCATCCGTGACAACGTTATTGATTAACCCATTCAACCCCAAGTAACTGACATGGACTGGTGCATGATATTTTTAGACCAATAAATTAATAAGAAAATTACCTTTGGACCAGTTCATTTATCAAAATGGGTAATTTTATCTTAAAATAGTAATAATTATTACTGGCAAAAAAGTGCAGATCCTGATGAGCCGGCTCATCTGGATCTACACTTTTCATAAGCCTATTTAGAGGCCTGTGGTGTTGAAAGGGTTAAATAATAGAAGTTTAAACATTTACAATAACTGTAATTTAATCCACTGTTTTCACTGTAAAACAAAGATGTCCCAATATTGTTGGTTTCATAAAGCAGAACTGATCTACAATTGATTTGTATGATCCTCTCATTTTAAACTTATTGGTTTTTTGTAGGGATGGTAACGAATGGTGATTGTGATATTCGAATATACGGATGATCTTCCGAACGAATATTCGCAAATTTCTCCAAATTTCTATTTCCACTACAGTTAGTACCTGTAAAACAAATGCTTCTCAGTTTGTGTCCCGTCAAATAGACTGCATTAATCAATTAGTGACCCCTGTAAGGTGTGAACAACATGTCATCACCCTCCTTTGTTATTTGGAGCCAAATCGCGATGACATTTCGCACCTTCGGGCACGCATTGGGTCATTCTTTGTTTTCGAAACTTAACCCATTCAACAGCAAGTAACTCACATGGACTGGTCCATGATATTCATAAACCAATAAATGAACCAGAAAATCACATTTGGACAAGTTCATTTATCAAAATGGGTAATTATGTCTAAAAATAGTCATATCACTGGCAAAAAGTGCAGATCCTGATGAGACGGCTCGTCATGAGCCGGCTCATCTGGATCTACACTTTTTGTAAGCCTATTTTGGTCTGTGGTGTTGAAAGGGTTAATTGATTGAAATTTAAACAAACATATATATCCTTTTAAGTTATGATTTTTAATATTCGAATATTCGTTGCCATCCCTAGTTTTTTGTATTATACGTTATGGCTTATTTCAAGTTATTTGCTATCAAAGTTTTGTTTTTATTAACAAAATGGCAGTTGTGTCATGGAGTGGCTCAATTTAGTTAGAAATGTCTGTATATTTTTTACTTTGAAATGGTGAGCACAACTTGTTTGTTTGTTTTCCTATTTAAGTGTGTACATGTGTATATAGTGCTTTATACTGCTAAGAACTCTCATTCAACAAGAAAAATGCAATAGCGATCAGTTTTTGGCAATATTTTTAAAAATTCTATCTAGTTCAAAAGAATATGGACGTTTGGTGCAATCTTGCGTTCACTTGGTGTGCTATTGTGTTTCCCGTTAGCACGCTGTAGGCGAAATGAGCAGATAAGAAATGTGTAACAGTGTTATTTTTCCGAGAAAGTAGGACTTGCCATTTCATTCGGGACAATTAATAATTTTGAATGAAATGTCAAGCTCTACTTTCTAGGAAAAAATATTACACATTTGTTATCTGGTCATTTCGCCGCTAACGGTTAATGATGTCCATTTGTTATCTGGTCATTTCGCCGCTAACGGTTAATGATGTCCATTTGTTATCTGGTCATTTCGCCGCCAGAGTGCTAACGGTTAATGATGTCCATTTGTTATCTGGTCATTTTGCCGCAGAGTGCTAACGGTTAATGATGTCCATTTGTTATCTGGTCATTTCGCCGCCAGAGTGCTAACGGTTAATGATGTCCATTTGTTATCTGGTCATTTCGCCGCCAGACGGTTAATGATGTTCATTATGTTGGTTTGTGCTGTTCACCTGGTCTATAAATGTACGAAAGTCTGGATTATATGATGAATACAGCAACGATCTGTGGTTCTACCCAGGACACCGCACACATGGGTGTGCCATGCATGAATACAATGCTGTTGTGGCTCCAAATTATTTGATCACTAAAAAGCAGATCTTTTAACATTTCTAGATGTGAGAATTAAAAATATTGTTGCAAAGATCATCAACCTCGTTTCGTTAATTGCAAATTCTTGTAATTACTCTCGTTAATTGCAAATTCTTGTAATTACTCTCGTTAATTGCAAATTCTTGTAATTACCTAGCCTGGGTGCCAGTCTGTCGATTTTTCACTTCTGGCAAAATGACAGCAGCCTGGGGAAACTAGATTTCCGATCGTAGCGTCATCTACTTACACCCTCATTTATAAGGGTGTAGATTTGAAGAACGACAACTCTTCTCTACAAAATACTATCGCTAAAAATAGAAACGGAATTCTATCGGAAATCGCCACGATCATTTTTGAACATATAAATGCCCGTTTCTGTGTTATATCAACAAGATGGGCGGATTTTAAATATTTCATTTAGATGGTAATGGATCGATTCGGCGTAATTGAACTAAGGACGACTTAAATATGTCAAATCAGACGCACATTGTACTTTTTAAAACTATTTATCGTTCCGTTAACCCGTAAACAATGGCGGCCAATTATAAAGTTTTATCAACATTGCAGTGCCTTGCTTTCGATTCAAGTCACGTGCTAATATGCCTATTAATGCTAGTCAATAATTACACAGACAATCCGTCCAGTTTCCCCAGGCGTTATGATCAGAAACAATACTGCCCAAGTAAGTCTCGGTGGTAAAATATATTTATTTAAACTGACCAGGCAAAATATATCGACACCTGTTCCCAGGCTAGTAATTACTCACTCTTTTCTTTATCTTGGCTGCAAATATTTGCAGCCATTAGATTAGTATTAGAAATTGTGCCATATATACATTGCTGATGTAAATAATATACACTGCATAGAGCAGCCAGTTGCCTCCACCTACCGTGGGACCTGTTCCATTGCATTTACTGCTAAAATTTGTTGTTCAATCTAGACCACCAGTTGATGTCTTGCCATATGTATTTCTAGTCACCGTAATATAATCATTTTGAAGTACGGTAATATGCTGTTCCAGCTTTATATATGTGTCATGCCATGCTCACATCAACTCTCGCAATATAACTCTAATATTCCCTCGTTTGCATAAAGCAAAAACATTGTAAATACTGTGTTTATGATTTCATGACTCATCCGACACATTATGTTCTGTATGGAAAAAGAACAAAGGTTCCCTACCGACCAACCCTAGGTACCGTATTTGAATATTCGATAGAATTCTATCAAACTCACATAAAATGTGCCAAATTAACCTAATTTCTTCTTCCTGTGAGGCCATGCAAATATGACGACTACTCGTTCAGTTATTGTTGTCGGCCACTGTACATTCATGGGCGTTTTCACAAATGAAGCTATTGTCACTTGAACTGCTTTCCGTTGAAGGGCGTTTCATTTTCAAATGAGTACCCAAATATGTAATCCAATTTGCATAGATTACACCTAGCCACTTTCTTATTCTCAGCACGATTTCCAGACGTGTGACTGAGCAGGCATCATTTGTGAGGACAAAGTAGTTTTGACAATAAAAAGTTTACATCCTGCGACGATTTCTTTTATTTGGAAGGTTTTATAATGGTTTCAAAAGAAATCAACGTACCGGTATCTGATTATATGACAATTTTTATTCATTTTGCAAATATTTTTTGCCATCCCTATATATATATATATATATATATATGAAAACAGTAAATAAACACAGATAATTTTGTTTGGCCTAAAGCAGATGAATCGAGCATAACGATCATGGGGTGTGTCGTTTTGTAATCTTGTTTGACCTACAGGTTGTTTTAACCAAATTGATCTGGTATACTGTGGTAACAGTCGGTGGTTAAAATGTATCGATTACAGATCAAAATAGTTGTCTTTAGTAGGGCCTATAGAAATTGTAAAATATATCTGTATGAATTAATGGGCACAAATTGAATTGTAGCGAGCATCTGTTCTAGCGATGTTCAACACGCATTCATTACACCATTGCTGGGCAAAAATAATTGATATAAATTTATTACGAATCCAAATTATTGAGTGAAGCCGACTCCCACTGCCATTAATCACTCTTTGCATGATGTAATAGACGCAATCCCTTCGTGAGTAGTTTCTGTTCAATGTGTGCCCACTAGGGTGCCGTATATATAAAAGCATCTTCATAAATGAATGTCATTGTTACTGTGAGTTTCCTTTCTGACATTGTAGATATTTATAACGACCATACTATAAAATAAATTGGTTTTGGTAGATTTCTAAACAATATTGATTTTCTATGTGTTGTTGAAGTGGTACGAATCTACCGGTAGAAGACAGGTCATGTTGTCCTGTGGCGAAGTGGTATCTGACAAAGTAGAAGTTGTCCATTTGGCAAAGCAAAGATAGTACAGTCAGACATCAGCGCATCTCCTGTCGCTTCCAGGTCTGCATGTGTTGATTTTCTTGGCTGCGAGAACTTGTATTGTAAGCGCTAAAGATCCATGTGTTCAAGGTTGCTGATGCGAGCTGTACCCCTGACCGCACCGTGCGGAGATCGGCCGGGTAATCCGGGTTCAGGATATCTTGTAATTAAGTACGATATAAATAAATTAAACAAGAAAAGCATTGTACATGGATCATTCCTATCAATTGTTGGCAAATTCCAACCAGTGGTTCCTGAGAAGATGTTTGAAGAATTTGTGTTATAAATTTCATTTTAACAAATCTGAAAAGGCTTCAGCCAGGGACCATAACTGTGAAATTTGGCTACCATTGGCCAAGCGGTTTGAGTGAAGAATTTTTAAATCTATAATAAAAAATCTTGACCTTTCGGCGGCCATCTTGGAGGACTACCGGTGTTTAGGCTGTAGGTCTCCAGAGATTGCTGCAGGCACTACCGATGTTTAGGCTGTTGGTCTCCAGAGATTGCTGCAGGCACTACCGGTGTTTAGGCTGTAGGTCTCCAGAGATTGCTGCAGGCACTACCGGTGTTTAGGCTGTTGGTCCCCGTAGATTGCTGCAGGCACTACCGGTGTTTAGGCTATTGGTCTCCAGAGATTGCTGCAGGCACTACCGGTGTTTAGGCTGTTGGTCTCCAGAGATTGCTGCAGGCACTACCAGTGTTTAGGCTGTTGGTCTCCAGAGATTGCTGCAGGCACTACCAGTGTTTAGGCTATTGGTCTCCAGAGATTGCTGCAGGCACTACCGGTGTTTAGGCTATTGGTCTCCAGAGATTGCTGCAGGCACTACCAGTGTTTAGGCTGTTGGTCTCCAGAGATTGCTGCAGGCACTACCAGTGTTTAGGCTATTGGTCTCCAGAGATTGCTGCAGGCACTACCAGTGTTTAGGCTGTTGGTCTCCAGAGATTGCTGCAGGCACTACCAGTGTTTAGGCTATTGGCCTCCGGAGATTGCTGCAGGCACTACCAGTGTTTAGGCTATTGGCCTCCGGAGATTGCTGCAGGCACTACCGGTGGTTAGGCTGTTGATCTCCAGAGATTGCTGCAGGCACTACCGGTGTTTAGGCTGTTGGTGTAGAGATTGCTGCAGGCACTACCGGTGTTTAGGCTGTTGGTCTCCGGAGGTTGATTGCTGAAGGGTTACGTAGTACACTATTGGTCTCCGGAGATTTATCACGATTCTACTATATTTAGAAGCTGTTGACAGGTTTGTAATTTTGCCTCCACTGATAAGATCACAGTCCTGAAAAAATGAAAACACTAACAAGCCTATTGGAACAAATGCATAACACATATATAGTCAAACCTGTCTTAAGCAGCCAGCCAAGGGAATCTCAGAAAGTGGCTGCTTAGCACAGGTGGCTGCTTAATAGATGTCAAATGTATAATAAAACAGCATATTTGGAATCTGACACTGGTTGCTTAATACAGGTTGGTTGCTTAATAGAGGTGACCACTAACATAGGTTTGACTGTAGCCACACTGATGTCTTCACTGCAGAAAATGGTTTCATATACGAGTCCATATATAAATTGATTATACAGTTCCATATTTAACACCTAGTATAGGGATCCGTACAGTACTGTATTGACGAGTAGTCCATGTACAAGATTGTATATCCAAGTATATAGGCGTGGCCCCCTCCCCATGCACCCCCCTCGGGATTCACCGACATTGTGATTTTCTGACACATTTGTGTCTAAAGAAGATATTTAGCCAATGTTCCCATAAATAAAGTGTCGCCAAACTTATTTCCTGGCAACCGTACGAGGTTCGAACCGTCGACGTCGCGCTCCGTAGGCAGATGTCTTGATCACTAGGCCACGGAGACGTAAATATACACACGTGTGATTCAAACATTTGAATGTTTACTATGAACTGTGAAGTTACCTATAACTGTCTGACTGTTCCTCATTCAGTTCCAGCTTAGTCGCCTCCAGCTGTCTCTGTATCACAGTCCATAACTCATTCAATCCGCTATCTTTCTTTTGACCTTAAAAGTACAATAATCTCCGATATCACAGCTCTCCCAACCTATCACACATGAATGCACAGTCAACCCTGTAAATTCACTAAATTCCAATAATTAACAGGGTTCATTCTAGGTCAGAATTTTTGGGAGAAGTGAGAAAGCGCGTGATCGCTTCCTTAAATGGTGTTCTTTAATATACTTCTGCAAAATAGGGTTAAAATGCACAGTACAACCATTAAATACAACATTTGAATATAAGGAGTGCTTTATAATGGGCCAGTGTATCTTACTAGACAAAAATTTAGTTTGAAAATCGTAAAAAAAAAACTAGGTCCCTAGGGCGACAATTTCACCCACATAGCCCTCTAAACTGATCCCTGAATTAAAAACCAGTCTTCAAAACCTATCCATTCTGATCTCTTGTCAAACCATTATGAGTGTACATGTACAATTGCAGGCCGTCAAGTGAGTGTGATTGGTCCAAAAAAGAGAGTAGGAAAATAGGATTTCCGACGGTGAAAAAATAGGAAAATATTGCATTACCTGAACAACATAATATTTCATTGCCTGAAAATATTACAGCAAGTGAGTCGAGGCTCACATATACCCTCGGCCTCTGCCGCGGGCTCTTCATACCAATAAAAAATGCATGCTTGCATTAATGTTGAATACAGAATGATTTTGAAAATGCAGAAGCGTTATTTGGAAAACTATGAATACATACCGGTATGATTTTTTAAGCTGAAATGTCTTGAAATTGGCACAGAAGATTGCTATAGCCATCTAATACAGTTGCATACCGTACTAGCATCTAACACAGTTGCATACCGTACTAGCATCTAACACAGTTGCATACCGTACTAGCATCTAACACAGTTGCATACCGTACTAGCATCTAACACAGTTGTATACCGTACTAGCATCTAACACAGTTGCATACCGTACTAGCATCTAACACAGTTGTATACCGTACTAGCATCTAACACAGTTGTATACCGTACTAGCATCTAACACAGTTGTATACCGTACTAGCATCTAACACAGTTGTATACCGTACTAGCATCTAACACAGTTGCATACCGTACTAGCATCTAACACAGTTGTATACCGTACTAGCATCTAACACAGTTGCATACCGTACTAGCATCTAACACAGTTGCATACCGTACTAGCATCTAACACAGTTGCATACCGTACTAGCATCTAACACAGTTGCATACCGTACTAGCATCTAACACAGTTGCATACCGTACTAGCATCTAACACAGTTGCATACCGTACTAGCATCTAACACAGTTGCATACCGTACTAGCATCTAACACAGTTGTATACCGTACTAGCATCTAACACAGTTGTATACCGTACTAGCATCTAACACAGTTGTATACCGTACTAGCATCTAACACAGTTGTATACCGTACTAGCATCTAACACAGTTGTATACCGTACTAGCATCTAACACAGTTGTATACCGTACTAGCATCTAACACAGTTGTATACCGTACTAGCATCTAACACAGTTGCATACCGTACTAGCATCTAACACAGTTGTATACCGTACTAGCATCTAACACAGTTGCATACCGTACTAGCATCTAACACAGTTGTATACCGTACTAGCATCTAACACAGTTGCATACCGTACTAGCATCTAACACAGTTGTATACCGTACTAGCATCTAACACAGTTGCATACCGTACTAGCATCTAACACAGTTGCATACCGTACTAGCATCTAACACAGTTGCATACCGTACTAGCATCTAACACAGTTGCATACCGTACTAGCATCTAACACAGTTGTATACCGTACTAGCATCTAACACAGTTGTATACCGTACTAGCATCTAACACAGTTGTATACCGTACTAGCATCTAACACAGTTGTATACCGTACTAGCATCTAACACAGTTGCATACCGTACTAGCATCTAACACAGTTGTATACCGTACTAGCATCTAACACAGTTGCATACCGTACTAGCATCTAACACAGTTGTATACCGTACTAGCATCTAACACAGTTGCATACCGTACTAGCATCTAACACAGTTGTATACCGTACTAGCATCTAACACAGTTGCATACCGTACTAGCATCTAACACAGTTGCATACCGTACTAGCATCTAACACAGTTGCATACCGTACTAGCATCTAACACAGTTGCATACCGTACTAGCATCTAACACAGTTGTATACCGTACTAGCATCTAACACAGTTGCATACCGTACTAGCATCTAACACAGTTGCATACCGTACTAGCATCTAACACAGTTGTATACCGTACTAGCATCTAACACAGTTGCATACCGTACTAGCATCTAACACAGTTGCATACCGTACTAGCATCTAACACAGTTGTATACCGTACTAGCATCTAACACAGTTGTATACCGTACTAGCATCTAACACAGTTGTATACCGTACTAGCATCTAACACAGTTGTATACCGTACTAGCATCTAACACAGTTGTATACCGTACTAGCATCTAACACAGTTGTATACCGTACTAGCATCTAACACAGTTGCATACCGTACTAGCATCTAACACAGTTGCATACCGTACTAGCATCTAACACAGTTGCATACCGTACTAGCATCTAACACAGTTGTATACCGTACTAGCATCTAACACAGTTGCATACCGTACTAGCATCTAACACAGTTGTATACCGTACTAGCATCTAACACAGTTGCATACCGTACTAGCATCTAACACAGTTGTATACCGTACTAGCATCTAACACAGTTGCATACCGTACTAGCATCTAACACAGTTGTATACCGTACTAGCATCTAACACAGTTGTATACCGTACTAGCATCTAACACAGTTGTATACCGTACTAGCATCTAACACAGTTGTATACCGTACTAGCATCTAACACAGTTGCATACCGTACTAGCATCTAACACAGTTGTATACCGTACTAGCATCTAACACAGTTGTATACCGTACTAGCATCTAACACAGTTGTATACCGTACTAGCATCTAACACAGTTGTATACCGTACTAGCATCTAACACAGTTGTATACCGTACTAGCATCTAACACAGTTGTATACTAGTGTGTATGCAATAGCAGTTTCATAGTTATGTTACAATCTACAATACATATCTTTATTGTCAATTTCACTGTCATGTTCATAGTTAAATTGGGCAAAAATGTGTATGGCTTTTCCAAAACGCCAAAAAATAGGAACATTTTGCCTGAAAATAGGAAAAAAATAGGAATTGCTCAAAAAATAGGATACTTGACGGCCTGCAATTAAACACAAAAATGACCACCTCTGAAGCAAGACCAGCCATAAAATATCTCCATTGTCAGTTAGTTTATACAAATTTATTTTAGCTCGATTGCAAAACAAGTTATTTCAACTTATATAAATCACTCTCGAGACCTCATTCCTGATGGAATCCATCGCCACGAGGGAGAGAGAAGAGGCAACGTGGAATTTAAATGCCTTGCCTAAGGGCACAATCGTAATGGCTCCAGTGGGGCTCGAACTCCGGACCTTTCGCACCTGAAGCGAACGCGCATCCACTGCGCTATCACGACTTCCACAGTATCAATATACTGTTAAACTTAATAAAGATCATCTCTTTTTAGTTGGATCGCGAAACTAGTTCATACAAAATTAGATTAAACGCTCTTGAGGCCTCATTCATGATGGAATCCATCGTCATGATGCAGGTGAGAGAATAGACAATGAATTTAAGCGCCTTGCCTAAGGGCACAATCGTAACAACTGTAGCTGGGCGCAACGTCCGGAGGCCTCATTCATGATGGAATCCATCGCCATGATGAGGGTGAGAGAAGAGACAATGAATTTAAGCGCATTGCCTAAGGGCACAATCGTAACAGCTGTAGCTGGGCGCAACGTCCGGAGGCCTCATTCATGATGGAATCCATCGCTATGATGAGGGTGAGAGAAGAGACAATGAATTTAAGGGCACAATCATAACAACTGTAGCTGGGTGCAACGTCCGGGCCTCTCATACCTCAGTGAGCATCCTCACCACTGCATTCTTACATTATATATCTTCTTATTTTCATGCTCCGATTTGATATTTCACGCTCCTGAACTTTCTTCAATATTCATTTTAATGTCAAACCATTTTATTTTTAAAATCCAAGACTATTTACTCACTAATACAATAACTTGTGGTTTACATAACAATTTGAAATTCTTTAGCATATACCGAGAATAGATTTCACGTATTTTCATTGTTATATATATATTATTTTCCTGCCTATTGTATATCAATCAATTGATAGGGAGAAGAACTATATATAAGTTTTCTTTCGTTCTAATTCCGTTCAGTCTACTGCTGTTAAATTAAATGGAAAATGTTCATTTCTTGTGTAAGTATAAATATTGAAATAAATTATTTAACCCTTAAAGCAGCATTACATCGTATGAAATAAAAGATATTTGAAAAATTCAATTTTTACGTATGGGTAGCAATGCTGCTACACATTCTAACATTATACTTTGTATGCTTATGTTCATTTGGTAAACAGTGTTTTTTTGCGATAAAACAAACTCGAAACCGAAAGTAGGACTTTCCGAGTCGATCGGTCACACACTAGTTTACAACCGGAACGCATCGTCCGCACTTGTTTACATTCAGAATGCATCGTCCCCATTTGTCCCACGTTGTCTTTTTTAATTAAATTACTTGATATGTTGATTCATACCTCTGTTAGCTAAGTCTTTTAGGGAAATTTCTACATCCCCGCGAGGGGTTCGACATTAGAAGAAGATAGATAGATAGTCTTTCATGTTCAAAATATATACGTGCGTGTTTACATTTCGTGTGTTGATAAACAAATTCGCGTATACGACGGTTTAAATTTATTGGAATTTTATCGTTTCTATTTCGATTTTTGTAAACATACACACATTAGTATTTATATTTTACCCAAAACATCCTTTATTACGATGTAATGCTGCTTTAACCTGACACAAAAATTGGACGGAATGTGCAAACAACATGAATACAGATCAGTCGCGGCACAACACCATGTCTGATCAGGATCTATGTTGTTTGCTATTCAGACAAGTGATTTAGCTCCACTATCCAAATAGCAAACAGCATAGAGCCAGACCAGATGGCACAGAATGTGCTGTTTGCAAAAGCGTCTTTAGTTTAGTTTAGATTGGCCGGTTACGGGTTAAATGAATACATTATATATAACTGAGTTACTCACCGGCTGCTATAGAGTTGAGTATATGGACAGCCCCATGTATCTTGTGTACACCGCTGATGGCACCCGATTCACAGCAGTCTGTCAGCTCATCCAGAAAGTATCTGAAACACACAGGAAATGAATTCCACTAGCGCAGTGGTAGCGCGTTCGCTTCAGGTGTGAAAGGCCTGGAGTTTGAGCCCAGCTGTAGCTGTTATGATTGTGTCCTTAGGCAAGGCAGTTAAATTCCACATTGCCTCTTCTCTCTCACTCGTGGCGATGGATTATATCAGGAATGAGGTCTCAAGAGTGATTAATATAAGTTAAATTAAATGCATAAAGACTTGCTGACAACACGAGATGTGTGTGTGTGTGTGTGTGTGATTTCTCCAAAATGACTAATCTCTTCAGGGCATCACTCATCTGGGCAACCAGTACCGGAGCTCCATCACCCCACTGGGTTTACTAGCATACATATATATACGCAAGGAGGACTATCTACAATTATGGGATCCGGTTATCTACACTATTCACACTCACCATCGGGACTTTAAGATTCCCGACACCGTATGACGTACTTTCAACGTAAGAGCATGAAACCGCCCGTTCTACAGGGCAATGTCACGTCGTCGTGTATTGTTTTGGTTCTTGAAGACAATAACTTCCATTTTTCATACTGCTGATTAAAACTTGATTAAACCCTGAGAAAGGCGGGTTTGTCTCACCGACATGTCGGTACATCTGTGTTACAGAGTATTTGATAAAATATAGGTCAATCTTCCACTCTCCATTGATATAAGGTGCAGGTTTGAACAATTGGTAGGTTGTGGTCAAACTGCCGTATACAGGCAGTCAGTCAGTCAGACAGACAGACAGTTTAGTTTCATATATCAATATGTACATTTATGTCATAGTATAAGAAGTAAGGCTGGCAACGATCAGCAATTTTGATACTCGAGTACTCGGACATAGTTCCGATCGAGTACTTGGAAACGATCATTTCATTTTTGGGATAGTATGTTTGATTGAATTTCAGATATTTGGTAAGTATTTCCTGATATGGTCCCAGATTAAGATAAATTACTGCTTATTGAAAATTGAAAGGAACAGTTGGCGATTAGTTGCATCTGGTGACTTATAGACCCCCAAAAGGTAGGTTTTTTTCCTCAGACGGATATCTATTCCAGTGTAACACGCTGGAATGGTAATCCAGAGATCGCAGGTTCGATCCTCCGTCTGATCCTAATAAAATTAACAGTTTTTCAGATGGGACTTTAAACCGAGGTGCTTTACACCGTGCATGTAAAAGAACCAGAGGAGACTCTGGAATGGGCCATATCCTCCAAAAATCTAAAATGACTAATCTCTCTTCAGAAGGCGTTGCTCATATGGGCAACCGGGAGCGACGATAAATAAACGTAAAATACAGTTAGGTTTTTTCAGCCATTTTTTAAATTTACGAATACTCGAATATTATTTTGCTATTCAATACTCTGACGATTTTCCGCTGCCTTAATGGAGAAGCATAAAACACATCAACATCCGGCAGTAATGCACCTATAAGACATGCGGCAGTAATGCACCTATAAGACATCTGCCGTAATGCACCTATAAGACATGCGGCAGTAATGCACCTATAAGACATGTGGCAGTAATGCACCTATAAGACATGCGGCAGTAATGCACCTATAAGACATCTGGCCGTAATGCACCTATAAGACATCTGGCCGTAATGCACCTATAAGACATGCGGCAGTAATGCACCTATAAGACATCTGGCAGTAATGCACCTATAAGACATCCGGCCGTAATGCACCTATAAGACATGCGGCAGTAATGCACCTATAAGACATCTGGCCGTAATGCACCTATAAGACATCTGGCCGTAATGCACCTATAAGACATCCGGCAGTAATGCACCTATAAGACATGTGGCAGTAATGCACCTATAAGACATCTGCCGTAATGCACCTATAAGACATGCGGCAGTAATGCACCTATAAGACATGCGGCAGTAATGCACCTATAAGACATCTGGCAGTAATGCACCTATAAGACATCTGGCAGTAATGCACCTATAAGACATCTGGCCGTAATGCACCTATAAGACATGCGGCAGTAATGCACCTATAAGACATCTGGCAGTAATGCACCTATAAGACATCTGGCAGTAATGCACCTATAAGACATGCGGCCGTAATGCACCTATAAGACATCTGGCAGTAATGCACCTATAAGACATCTGGCCGTAATGCACCTATAAGACATGCGGCCGTAATGCACCTATAAGACATCTGGCAGTAATGCACCTATAAGACATCTGGCAGTAATGCACCTATAAGACATGCGGCAGTAATGCACCTATAAGACATCTGCCGTAATGCACCTATAAGACATGCGGCAGTAATGCACCTATAAGACATGCGGCAGTAATGCACCTATAAGACATGTGGCCGTAATGCACCTATAAGACATCTGGCAGTAATGCACCTATAAGACATGTGGCCGTAATGCACCTATAAGACATCTGGCAGTAATGCACCTATAAGACATGTGGCCGTAATGCACCTATAAGACATCCGGCAGTAATGCACCTATAAGACATCCGGCAGTAATGCACCTATAAGACATCTGGCAGTAATGCACCTATAAGACATGCGGCAGTAATGCACCTATAAGACATCTGGCCGTAATGCACCTATAAGACATCTGGCCGTAATGCACCTATAAGACATCTGCCGTAATGCACCTATAAGACATCTGGCAGTAATGCACCTATAAGACATCTGGCAGTAATGCACCTATAAGACATCTGGCCGTAATGCACCTATAAGACATCTGGCCGTAATGCACCTATAAGACATCCGGCCGTAATGCACCTATAAGACATCTGGCCGTAATGCACCTATAAGACATCTGGCCGTAATGCACCTATAAGACATCCGGCAGTAATGCACCTATAAGACATCTGGCAGTAATGCACCTATAAGACATCTGGCAGTAATGCACCTATAAGACATCCGGCCGTAATGCACCTATAAGACATCTGGCCGTAATGCACCTATAAGACATCTGGCCGTAATGCACCTATAAGACATGGCCGTAATGCACCTATAAGACATCTGGCCGTAATGCACCTATAAGACATCTGGCCGTAATGCACCTATAAGACATCGGCAGTAATGCACCTATAAGACATGCGGCAGTAATGCACCTATAAGACATCTGGCCGTAATGCACCTATAAGACATCTGGCAGTAATGCACCTATAAGACATCTGGCAGTAATGCACCTATAAGACATCTGGCCGTAATGCACCTATAAGACATCTGGCCGTAATGCACCTATAAGACATCTGGCCGTAATGCACCTATAAGACATCCGGCCGTAATGCACCTATAAGACATCTGGCCGTAATGCACCTATAAGACATCCGGCAGTAATGCACCTATAAGACATGCGGCAGTAATGCACCTATAAGACATCCGGCAGTAATGCACCTATAAGACATCTGGCAGTAATGCACCTATAAGACATCCGGCAGTAATGCACCTATAAGACATCCGGCAGTAATGCACCTATAAGACATCTGGCAGTAATGCACCTATAAGACATGTGGCCGTAATGCACCTATAAGACATCCGGCCGTAATCCACTCAATAATTTTAAATACATACCGGTATTAAAACACAATTGTAATTTTTAAATATTTAATTCTAAAATAAAGTTATACATATAGGTGTGAACATTATTCGCATGGAAATAACTGGGATCCTCCATACAATAAAATAGTATAGGGAAGTCAATAATGCCATATTTGGGAAGAATAAATTATAGAATATTGTAATCCTACCATTTTTAAAAAATTCGCAATGTTTTTTTGTGTATAATATTTAAAGCGACACTACATCGGTGAAAACGCAAATGTCTGCAGAATGTAATTTCCTATTATATGGTACAATTTATTTTCCAATATTTGCCTCAAAAACTGAGTATTGCAACAAATAAACAAGCGTTGTATACGCGGTTTTTTGACATAACAAAATAATGTAAATAGGGTCGACATTCATGCATAATGCAATGCATGTATCCTGAATAACACGATTTATCGTACAGATTTACCGTTATATCTCACATTTCTTTGTAGACTAATCTTAGTTAAATTATTTCTAAACGCGCACTTAGTATTGACTCCAATGACAAACAAATGTCATTTCAGGAGCATGGATGACCGTTATATGAAATCCTACTTTCACTTTTGAAAGTTTGTAGACGACCGTTATATGAAATCCTACTTTCACTTTTGAAAGTTTGTAGACAACAAAAAAATGTGTTTATTGATTCAATAAACGAATGCTCCCATAGCCTCTTTTACATCGCAAACATAATTTCCCGTTTCTGTGTTATATCGACGAGATGGCGGATTTTAACTATTACGTTCAAGTGGTAATGGATCGATGCGGCGTAATTGAACTAAGGACGACTTAAATATTTAGTAAATATGTTAAATCAGACGCACATTGTACTTTTAAAAACTATTTATCGTTCTGTTGACCCGTAAACAATGGCGGCCAATTATAAAGTTTTATCAACATTGCAGTGCCTCGCTTTCCATTCAATTACGTCATTAATTAAGTCACATGCTAATAGGCCTATTAATAGGATTAATGCTAGTCAATAATTTCACAGGAAACCCCACCAGTTTCCCCAGGTGTTGATATCATCAGAAACTCGATATGGCCCAATTAATAGCATCGGTGTTAAAATATATTTATTTGACTGACCAGGCAAAATATATCGACGCCTTTTCCCAGGCTACTGTCAGATTACGGTAAGCTACTTTCTATAAGCGGCGAGTGCAGTTTAAATATACCTACCTAAATATAGATTTTTTCTTAATGAGTATATCAAGCAGCCAGCCAGACAGGGGAGGTAATGTACCTATACACGCCTCTTCTGCCAAATCCTCCTGAAATATCAATTCTGTATACAGTCAAACCTGTGTTAGTGGTCACCTCCATTAAGCAGCCAACCTGTATTAAGCAGCCAGTTTCCAGCTTCCCAATATGTTATTTAATTATACATTTGACCTCTATTAAGCAGGCACCTGTGCTAAGCAGCCACTTTCTGTGATTCCCTTGACGGGTTGCTTAAGACAGGTTTGACTGTAATACTGTTTCCTGACATAAAGCAATAAAACAGGTTGCTAGGAAACAAATTTGGTGACACTTTATTTATGGGAACATTGGCTAAATATCTTATATAGACCCAGATGCAATATAACAGATATTGATGTTCAGGGAAAAAATAGGTGTCTCATAAGTCTAGGCTGGGCCTTTCAATACTATTGGAGGGAAATCATCTGGAGGGAGAAGTGACTTCTCCCAAAAATTGGAGTCTAGTAAAGTAAAGTATTCATTTATTATAGTGTCACCCCTATTCAGGGCTCAACTTTTTCATATAAATGAGAAACGGTCTGAGCGGGGCTCGTACCTGTGCATGTTATATTTCGGGTTTTAGGCCTGCATCAGCACCATTTTGGGCTATATCGCCGGTGGGCAGTTTACCTAACAACACCTTTCCTGGGCAGGCTCCAACGGTTAACCAGTACTTTGGTGCACCAATCTCCATAAGAAACTGCCAACTTTTTCATATAAATGAGACACGGCCTGAGCGGGGCTCGAACCTGTGCGTGACCATCAGTGATGATAGGTTACAGTGGTATACAAGTCAGTGACCGTAACCACTCGAGCACGGAGGCGTACCATCAGTGATGATAGGTTACAGTGGTATACATGTCAGCGACCGTAACCACTCGAGCACGGAGGCGTACCATTAGTGATGATAGGTTACAGTGGTATACATGTCAGTGACCGTAACCACTCGAGCACGGAGGCGTACCATCAGTGATGATAGGTTACAGTGGTATACATGTCAGTGACCGTAACCACTCGAGCACGGAGGCGTACCATCAGTGATGATAGGTTACAGTGGTATACATGTCAGTGACCGTAACCACTCGAGCACGGAGGCGTACCCGTGACCATCAGTGATGATAGGTTACAGTGGTATACAAGTCAGTGACCGTAACCACTCGAGCACGGAGGCGTACCATCAGTGATGATAGGTTACAGTGGTATACAAGTCAGTGACCGTAACCACTCGAGCACGGAGGCGTACCATCAGTGATGATAGGTTACAGTGGTATACAAGTCAGTGACCGTAACCACTCGAGCACGGAGGCGTACCATCAGTGATGATAGGTTACAGTGGTATACAAGTCAGTGACCGTAACCACTCGAGCACGGAGGCGTACCATCAGTGATGATAGGTTACAGTGGTATACAAGTCAGTGACCGTAACCACTCGAGCACGGAGGCGTACCATCAGTGATGATAGGTTACAGTGGTATACAAGTCAGTGACCGTAACCACTCGAGCACGGAGGCGTACCATCAGTGATGATAGGTTACAGTGGTATACAAGTCAGTGACCGTAACCACTCGAGCACGGAGGCGTACCATCAGTGATGATAGGTTACAGTGGTATACAAGTCAGTGACCGTAACCACTCGAGCACGGAGGCGTACCATCAGTGATGATAGGTTACAGTGGTATACAAGTCAGTGACCGTAACCACTCGAGCACGGAGGCGTACCATCAGTGATGATAGGTTACAGTGGTATACAAGTCAGTGACCGTAACCACTCGAGCACGGAGGCGTACGTGTATATTCGAACTGTAGACCTCTATAGCATAACATAAAGCAGACATTTTCAAGGATTTCAACAACAACGTAATGGAAGAAGGTTTTACATCTTGACTATAGTAATCCAGCTCAGCAAGTATGGCGGCCAATATGGTTGCCATGACGTTATTTAGCAGCGACTCATTGAGGGATAACCGATCGAAGACAACTCTCATCAGCTCCCCAAGGTGAACTTTCACGTTCCCAAGTAACTGAAATGAGGAGTGAAAAATATTTATTGGAGATTTGGTATATATATATTCATAAAGGGAGATAATTTACAAAAATGTTGAAATTTACAAAAAGTAACCCAATTCACATGGAATTTAAAAAGACTAACGTTGATTTTTAATCATCTGCTCCTAGGAATGACTATGTGCAACACATTCTAAGCAAACATATAAAAAGCTTTGATTAATGAGAGCCAGCTTATTCTGGGACAGCAATTTTAATGAACCACCTCCCACTACAGATACAGTAATAACTTTTTATAAGTCTCTATCAGGGGCTTGGCACAAATGTTAACCATATGAAGACAATGTGCAGAGCGCTGGTTTCAGCCATCAAGGTCACTTAGAGCATCGTTCAAATCAACTTGAAATATTGAGAGATATTAGCAATAGTGTAGATTGGTGTGTTTTACGTTTATTTATCGTCGCTACCGGTTGCCCATATGAGTGACGCCTCCTGAAGATATTAGTCATTTTAGATTGTGGAGGATAGTGCAATGATACAGACATAGACCCATTCCAGAGTCTCCTCTGGTTCTTTTACGTGCACGGTGTAAAACACCGACACGAGACCTCGGTTTAACGTCCCATCTGAAAGACTGTTAATTTTATTAGGGTCAGATGGGGGATCGAACCTGCGATCCCTGGATTACCAGTCCAGCGTGTTACCACTGGGCTACAGATCCGTCTGTATATATATAGTGTAGATTACAGAATTATGTCCCTTATAAGGGGGTACTTTGACTAGATCTAATGTTGACAGAACTTGTTGTCTAACCCTTTTTGCTTTCTTTCCTTGTGACGGATGAATGAATGTGTATAATCTTCTTTGTAATTTTGTTTATAGTCGCCACCGCATAAATGCATTTGGGCGACTGTATTTTCTAAGATGGTTATGTCCTAAGGTGATTCTTCTTGTCTAAGGTGATTCTTCTTGTCCTAAGGTGATTCTTCTGTGGTGGTTATTCGATGATGATTATACGTGTTCTGTGATGATTATTCCTATGCTTCTATGATGATTAGTCCTGTTCTTCTACGTTGATTAGTTCGGTATTCTCTGAAGGTTCTGTATTCTGTGTGGCTTATGAAGACGTCATCAGGTGGTTACTTCTTTCTGTGCCGGCCAGGTTGACAAGGCCTGGTCTGTACGTGGTCCTTTGTAGGGCCGCACTCCTCACTGTTGGTCACCCCGCAGCAGCATTAATACGGATCTGACAGTTAGACATCTGGTCGTCGATTGTCGCAAACGAGTCTACTAAACTCCGGTGTAGCTCGGGGGAGCGTGGATCCACGACTATTGCCGCTCCCTCAGGTCCGCCGTCTCGTCTATCCGCCGGAGAAGTAGAAGAAGGAAGAGAAAGTGTCGAAAAAAGCCGGCGAAGATATAGTGCGTCAATATCACTATCTAGAGTGTCCACTATCTAGAAGAGCTGGTGGATCTGTCCTGATGTGCCGTAGCCATGGATCCAACGCTGGCGAGCCTCCCCTTCACAAGATCGACGACCAGAAGATCCCAGAATCCTACGCTGCTGCTGCGGGATGTGCCCCGGTCACGACGTGCACGTCGTGAGGAGATCCACCGGGTGTTATGTGTACAATATGTTGATTGCATGTATATATAATTTTATATATGTATAGAGCAGTTATTTATGAAAAAAAAATATTTAAAACTAATTATCTCCCTTTTATGATTTGTTTTGTGTGTTTGTGTGTTTGTGTTAGCAGCGGGTTTTTGTCTGTTGTTTCAATTTAATAAAGCGATATTCTTTTTGACTGTATCTCTTATTTATTATGTAGTATAATATATACAAACATAATTTAAAATAGAAAACTGTATTAGTAATACAAAAACAATATACTATTTAATAGATAATAATCTTGGAGCAAAAATATTTTGAATTACTTCCCTTTATTGCAATTATTTTTTACATTTTGCAAAATATTGATGAAATGGCTATAATATAAATTATAAGATTAATAACTACATATCTATATAATATAATAATAAAACATGTTAAACCTAAGGCAAACATTGAAGAGTTATTAAACAGTTGAATAGATTTCTTTAAAACATATATATACATTGATATATGTGTGTACTGTAGTTGTTAAAGCTTGCGATTTATCGCTTGCTTCTCACCAATGTGAAATATTTGAAGGTCTTTCTGGAGAAAGACTACAATAAATGAATCATAAATTACTGAAGCAGATCTTGTAGGAGGTATGACTTGAGAAGACTTTAGATTAGTTGATGTGGTATAAGAGACCATTGCACACAGAAGGGGGGGGTATACTGGTGATGCTCATCATTACATTTGTGATATTGTTTGCCGTTTTTCAGTTTGATTTGAATACCTCTTCACAGTAGGTGTGTTATCAGAAGCAATGAAATATAAATGCATGTAGTTTATACAGATTTATTTAGCTCGTTTGCGAAACAAAGTTCTTACAACTTATATTAATCACTCTCGAGACCTCATTCTTGATGGAATCCATCGCCACGAGGGAGAGAGAAGAGGCAATGTGGAATTTAAATGCCTTGCCTAAGGGCTCCAGTGGGGCTAAATGGAACAAAGCATGTATGCACACAATGAGAATCACAGTTTCTTATGCCTACTGTAATCTTGTAATATAGAGGGAAGACATGCTATGGTACTCATATTCCATTCTGATAATATTGGCAACAATGATTTGGATAGTTATCCCAGATTCCTTGTTCAATAACACAGGCCCTGTATGGCCTTCCCCCCAAGTCAGACTGGTCAAGCTGCTTTGGCCTTCCCCCCAAGCAAGACTGGTCAAGTTGCTTTGGCCTTCCCCCCAAGCCGGACTGGTCCAGTTGCTTTGGCCTTTCCCCCAAGCCAGACTGGTCAAGTTGCTTTGGCCAGACTGGTCAAGTTGCTTTGGCCTTCCCCCCAAGCAAGACTGGTCAAGTTGCGTTGGCCTTCCCCCAAGCCAGACTGGTCAAGTTGCTTTGGCCTTCCCCCCAAGCCAGACTGGTCAAGTTGCTATGGCCTCCCCCCAGACTGGTCAAGTTGCTTTGGCCTTCCCCCCAAGCCAGACTGGTCAAGTTGCTTTGGCCTTCCCCCCAAGCCAGACTGGTCAAGTTGCTTTGGCCTTCCCCCCAAGCAAGACTGGTCAAGTTGCTTTGGCCTTCCCCCCCAAGCCAGACTGGTCAAGTTGCTTTGGCCTTCCCCCAAGCCAGACTGGTCAAGTTGCTATGGCCTCCCCCCCAGACTGGTCAAGTTGCTTTGGCCTTCCCCCCCAAGCCAGACTGGTCAAGTTGCTTTGGCCTTCCCCCAAGCCAGACTGGTCAAGTTGCTTTGGCCTTCCCCCCAAGCCAGACTGGTCAAGTTGCTTTGGCCTTCCCCCTAGCCAGACTGGTCAAGTTGCTTTGGCCTTCCCCCTAGCCAGACTGGTCAAGTTGCTTTGGCCTTCCCCCTAGCCAGACTGGTCAAGTTGCTTTGGCCTTCCCCCAAGCCAGACTGGTCAAGTTGCTTTGGCCTTTCCCCCAAGCCAGACTGGTCAAGCTGCTTGCTTCACTTGTTCACCATCAATACAAGCCTGATATAGTACATGCATTGTACAGTTTGTTTACTACCGGTACTTGGGCCTACATAATATGCATTAGCTATGTTATATGTTTGTGTTAACCCTTTGTGGAAGTCGTAATAGCGCAGTGGTAGCGAGTTCACTTCAGGTGCGAAAGGCCTGGAGTTCGAGCCTCTGCTGGAGCCGCTACGATTGTGCCCTTAGGCAAGGCATTTATTAAATTCCACTTTTCCTCTTCTCTCTCCCTCATGGCGTTGGATTACATCAGGAATGAGGTCTCGAGAGCGATTAATATAAGTTGTAAGAACTTGTTTCGCAATCGAGCTAAAATAAATTTGTATAAACTAACCCTTTGCACGCAGACGGCAGATAAAAATCACTTTTGCAAACAGTATAGAGCCAGACCAGACAACACAGAATACGCCGTCTGATCAAGCTCTATGCTGGTTGATATTTGGATAGTGGAGCTAAAACACAGAATATGAAACAACATAGATCCTGCGCTGATCTTTACAAATGTGATTTTATTTACTTAGCAGGCAGTGTTAATTGCAGTTAAAAGTAATTGTCAAATAATTGCTTAAAATTAGCCAATATTCAAAAATCGCCCGTGATTTTTTCATTTTCAATTGGTAATGGTGACTTCCAAGTCATAATAAAACATCATTGTAGAATAAATTAATTATGCATAAACTATTTGGTGCAATATCAATATTTAAAATTGTTCCCTTGTTGTTAATTAACAATTTTGGAAAGAGGAAATCTGCCAAAATTCGAAAAAAGGGGATTGCCCTCACCTAAAAATTTAAGAAAATATCTTTTATTAACCCATTTGATTCTGGATACCGTTCAAACAGTATTTGCAAAGAACACAGAGCCAGATCAGCCACCATGGAACGTGCTGTCTGATCAGGCTCTATGCTGTTTGCTATTCAGATGATCTTGCTAAGACACTTGGCTATGTAGCAAACAACATAGATCCTGATCAGCACGCAGCGTCACGCTGCGCCTGATCTGGATCTATGTTGTTTGCAAAAGCCTTTAAATGTATCCAGAATGAAATGCGTTAACAGCTTAGACTAATCTGACTTAGTCGTGATAGCGCAATGGTAGTGCACCCGCTTCAGGTGCGAAAGACCCGAAGTTCACTCCCAGTTGGAGCCGTTACGATTGTGCCCTTAGGCAAGGCATTTAAATTCCACATTGCCTTTTCTATCTCACTCATGGCGGTGGATTCCATCAGGAATGAGGTCTCGAGGGTGATTAACAATAAGTTGTAGGAACTTGTTTCGAAATCAAGCTAAAAAATGTTTGTATAAACTAAATCTGACAATATTTATTTTTCAAAATTTGTACCAAAAAAGAGAAATTCCTCTAAATAGAAGAAGATTCTCTTTTTTATATATACTTTATTTATTTTACAACGATTGCGAAGCAAGCTTGAACAACTTATTTTAATCACTCTCGTTGGCTCGGATGTAAGCGTATATGTGGTCATTCATGTGGGAGGAAATCGGAGTACCCGGAGAAAACCCACCTGTCCGATCTGGCGACCATCGTACCATCTCACATACTTCCCTGTCCGAGGATCGAACCCGGGTCGCATTGGTGAGAAGCGAGCGCCCTAACCACTGCGCTAATCGGACAGCCAAGATTCACTTGGTATTGTTCAGTTATTTACCTTTTGACTTTGAGCTCTGTTATGTTTTACAAAGCCGGCTATAATAACTAGAATTCTACTCAAGGCATTTGGTATGGTGTTGTTTATTTCTGTCTCGGTATCGGGCAGGTACTGTAAGAATTCCGTCACCTGGTACAGGCACAACATAACCAAGGGCAACAACTCTAGCTCTTCATCTGTATAAAAATAGAATACTGTCAATTAAATCCTGTCATCTTGAAGGTATATATGCACAACATAACCAAGGGCAACAACTCTAGCTCTTCATCTGTATAAAAATAGAATACTGTCAATTAAATCCTGTCATATTGTGTATGTACAACATAACCAAGGGCAACAACTCTAGATCTGCATGTATATAAAATAGAATACTGTCAATTAAATCCTGTCATCTCTTTTATATGCACAACATAACCAAGGGCAATAACTCTAGATCTTGTACCGTATTAATTATTTTCAACTTTCATGTACGAGGAAAGCAAACAAAATCTAGTGAATAGCATCAGGGCTCATCAGGTTGGTTGTCCGATTAGCGCAGTGGTTAGCAAGCTCACTTCTCATCAATGCAACCCGGGTTCGATCCTCGGACCGGGAAGTATGTGAGATGGTATGGTGGCCGAGCAGTGGAAGAGATGCAAACACTCGCTTAATATGTCTGGATAGGAAGTAGAAAGACTTTGGGAGACATTGGTCAGGCATGTGGTCATGGTGGTCCGTGAAGTCTGCTTCCATTCTGTTATATTATAAATTTGACACTTCTCTGACCACCTGATCACCTGATTTCTCTCAAAATCCTACCGCTGCCTCCTAGACCTACCCTCTATATACAGTCAAACCTGTCTTAAGCAGCCAGCTAAGGGAGTCAGAGAAAGTGGCTGCTTAACACAGGTGGCTGCTTAATAGAGGTCAAATGTATAATAAAACAACCAATTGGGAATATGTAAACTGGCTGCTTAATACAGGTTGGCTGCTTAACGGAGGTGACCACTAACACAGGTTTAACTGTAATCACAAAGTTTCATAATAATCCGTCAACATTTTGAATTAACTTAAGTCTCAAAGCAACTTTCTAGCTGTTGTTAGCAAAGGAAGTGTTTCATGTGCCTGGTAATCCGTCAACAACATTTTGAATTAACTTAACTCTTTCAACACCAAGTAACTGACATGGACTGGTCCATGATATTCTTAGACCAATAAATGAATAAGAAAATTACATTCGGACCAGTTCATTTATCAAGATGGGTAATTTTGTCTAAAATTAGTAATACTACTTGCAAAAAGTGCAGATCCTGATGAGACGGCTCGTCACGAGCCGGCTCATCTGGATCTACACTTTTTGTAAGCCTATATAGAGGTCTGTGGTGTTGAAAGGGTTAAGTCTCAAAGCAACTTTCTAGCTGTTGTTAGCAAAGGAAGTGTGCAATGTGGTAGAACAGTCAAGCTTATATAGGTGAAAGGATTGGAATATGACTATTTTATTGGTCCGCCTACATGGTCGAGTGGTTAAGGTTGGTTTAAACATATTTATTCGATAATAATGTACATATACATTGTATACAAAACGAAAATGGATTAAATCGGAAGCTTAAAGCTTATTGAGATTTTCTCCATGGTTAAGGTCGCAGACTTGTATACCACCATAACCTATCATCACTGATGGTCACTGGTTCGAGCCACACTCAAGCCGTGTCTCATTTATATGAAAAAGTTGGTAGTTTATTACGGAGGCTGGTGCACCAAGTACTGGTTAACCGCTGGATCCTGCCCAGGAAAGGTGTTTGGTAAACTGCCCGCCGGGGATATATCCTAAAATAGTGCTGATGCAGGCGTAAAACCGGAACAAAGAACTATTTTTGTATATCAATGCGGAGATAAGACAAAAACATTTACCCATTAACCCATTCAACACCAAGTAACTGACATGGACTGTTCCTCGATATTATTAGACCAATAAATTAATAAGAAAATTACATTTGGACCAGTTCATTTATCAATATGGGTAATTTTGTCTAAAAATAGTAATATTACTGGCAAAAAGTGTAGATCCTGATGAGACGACTCGTTACGAGCCGGCTCATCTGGATCTACACTTTTTGTAAGCCTATTTAGAGGTCTGCGGTGTTGAAAGGGTTAAACTGCCACGATGCTCTCATGTTTGTAATTTCTACGAGAATATTTAACCGAGACATACCGACAACTAGACAGGAAGTACAGAATTCTATGAGTATGTTGCACAGCGAGCAGTCGCCGCTCCCAATCAGCATCATGTTGTTGAAGATGTTCAATACGGCCTGCAACAAACCATATTCGAAATATATTATTAACTCTTAAAGCCAGGGATCATTTTAGAGGGCGATGTGGGCGAAATAGTCGCCCTAGGGACCCTGACTTCACCCTCTGGGGGCTCCACTTCTCCCTAAAAAAATAAAAATATTTTTTGGTTTTTACGATTTTCAAACAAATTTTTGTCTAGTAAGATACACTGGCCCATTATAAAGCACTCCTTCTATTCAAATGTTGTATTTAATGGTTGTACTGTGCATTTTAACCCTATTTTGCAGAAGTATATTAAAGAACACCATTTAAGGAAACGATCACGCTGTCTCACTTCTCCCAAAAATTCTGACCTAGAATGAACCCTGTTAAATCGATACTATATATTGGAAAAAAGGATATTTTTGAAAGTACCAGATATTCAAAGAATATAATTTCCTATGCCTGTGTGTTAATAAAAAATCCAAATATTCGGCCAGGGACGAAAGAAATCGAATAAATATAGTGCCGTCGTATACGTGAATTGTTTATCAGCAAAAGTATGTTTTCTTCATTTTATCCCTCTTCGCCCCGTCTGGAACATAGGGCCTTGACTACAGCTTTCCATCCTCTACGGTCCTGTGCTTTGTGCTTGGCCTCTCCCCAGGAGATCCCATATGTGCGAAGCTCAGTGTCTAGAGTTCTTCTCCAAGTTGTGATTGGACAGCCTCGCTTGCGCTTCCCTTGGGTGTTCCAGTCGAGTGCCTGTCTTGTGATGTTGGTTGGGTGTTGCCCAACCCACCGCCACTTCCACTCCTTGGTGGCATCTGGAATTGGTCTCTGTTGAGTTCTTCTCCAGAGCTCTTCATAAGACGCAGTTAAAAAACTGAGAAATTCCATGGGAAAAAACGTATTTATTATATATACGCATCTTTGAAGAAAAGGACCAAATGTCGCGAAAAATAATAATAAATATATAAACAATGAATGTGATTTGTAAGCGTTACTAGTCGTGATACTGACTCTGGTGTATGACCACTAAATCGTTAATATGTCATATTCTCTCTCTGAGCACGGCTCTGTGTACCCATGTGCTTCGACGTAGGCAGCTAACTTCTTATTCGCCGTGTACGACCATCTGCTCACGACTTCATTTATACAATCAGTATAATAACGTGTTTGACATGTGTCAGTGAGTGAGTAAATCTCAACAAGTTCTAGTATTTATAGTGACATAATTTCATCCTGTCAACACCAAGTCAAACTTGTCAATCTCAACACATTAACAATGATAATTAGTAGCGGCACATACGCCAAACAGCAGTCGGCAATTGGTTGTTTGCAAAACTTGATAATCAATAATTTTCCTTCAATAAAAGTTGCTTTTATTGATTTTAATATTTTTTAATAATCTATTTTCTATCTAGATTTTCTATTTTTTATCATAAATTAAGTAACAGTTTTAACTTTGGATGATTTCCCACACGATATAGATATATAGACTCGAACAAATTCTGGAACAAATACGGCACATTACGGGACTTAGAAAATTAGTATGAAACATTTATTATTATAGTATAAGACGCACCAGACTTTTGGATACTATTTTGTAGGAAAAAAGTGCGTCTTATATATAGACGATTATGGTAATGTAAATATATGTAATGAAACGTGACTTAATAGTTTCCATTGGGGTATGAACTACATTGGGTGTGTTTAAAGTTACCGTGGAGGCCGTAACTTTAAACACACCCAATGTAGTTCATACCTCAATGGAAACTATTAACTCGTGATTCATTTCTTAAAACACATCATATAAAGAATATCACTATACTGTAACACATACACAAGTGACATTATACGCTAGCTTCCTGTTTCTCTCTGCATCCAGGCTTGCTCCTGGCTCACATTTGACACCCAGCACTGGCAGCATATGTTTGTCTGTCCATCCTAGTATATCTTTCAACTCTGGCACACTCTCATGGTCTCGTTTGTTCTGAAAGAAAGATGTACACACTGACAGCTGGGGTGAGGGACAGATGTATGTGACGGCTAGGGTGGGGGACAGATGTATGTGACAGCTGGGGTGGGGGACAGATGTATGTGACGGCTAGGGTGGGGGACAGATGTATGTGACGGCTAGGTTGGGGGACAGATGTATGTGACGGCTAGGGTGGGGACAGATGTATGTGACGGCTAGGTTGGGACAGATGTATGTGACGGCTAGGGTGGCGGACAGATGTATGTGACGGCTAGGGTGGGGGACAGATGTATGTGACGGCTAGGTTGGGGGACAGATGTATGTGACGGCTAGGGTGGGGGACAGATGTATGTGACGGCTGGGGTGGGGGACAGATGTATGTGACAGCTAGGGTGGCGGACAGATTTCCTCCCACATTTCCGTGCCCGAGAGTGATTAATATAAGTTGTTAAAACTTGCTTAGCAATCGTTGTAAAATAAAGTTAAAAAATAAATAAAATCCAATCCATATATCCATAATGCCCAATGCATCATGTCACACATATATGTTGGCTATCTAATAATGAGCTGCAGATTAAAATCTGGATTATTTTTTCAAATATCCGAAGATTCAATGGGATATGACATGTACTAAACATTTCCTACTAGTACGTACCGAACCAACCTTGGTGTGTAGAAGTAAAGACAGTTTGCAGTACAGAGTGAACGCCGTCGTCAACAATTCCGGGTCAGCTTTCTCTTGCCCTGTCAGCAACCTCTCCATCTTCCCCTGAATAAATACAGTGTAATTTTGGATACACTACATATAATACAGTGTAATTTTGGATACACTACATATAATACAGTGTAATTTTGGATACACTACATATAATACAGTGTAATTTTGGATACACTACATATAATACAGTGTCATTTTGGATACACTACATATAATACAGTGTCATTTTGGATACACTACATATAATACAGTGTCATTTTGGATACACTACATATAATACAGTGTAATTTTGGATACACTACATATAATACAGTGTAATTTTGGATACACTACATATAATACAGTGTCATTTTGGATACACTACATATAATACAGTGTAATTTTGGATACACTACATATAATACAGTGTAATTTTGGATACACTACATATAATACAGTGTAATTTGGATACACTACATTAATACAGTGTATTTTGGATCACTAATTAATACAGTGTTTTGGTTTTGTGTTTTTGTTTTGTGTTTGGTTTTTGTGTTTTTGGTTTTGTGTTTTTGGTTTTTGTGTTTTGGTTTTTGTGTTTTGGTTTTTGTGTTTTTGGTTTTGTGTTTTGGATACACTACATATAATACAGTGTAATTTTGGATACACTACATATAATACAGTGTATTTTGGATACACTACATATAATACAGTGTAATTTTGGATACATACATATAATACAGTGTAATTTTGGATACACTACATATAATACAGTGTCATTTTGGATACACTACATATAATACAGTGTCATTTTGGGCATATTTAGCTACATTGTGGCATATTCTTCAGCGACTATTTAGCTACATTGTGGTATATTCTTCAGCGACTATTTAGCTACATTGTGGTATATTCTTCAGCGACTATTTAGCTACATTGTGACATATTCTTCTACGACTATTTAGCTACATTGTGGCATATTCTTCTACGACTATTTAGCAACATTGTGGCATATTCTTCTACGACTATTTAGCTACATTGTGGCATATTCTTCTACGACTATTTAGCTACATTGTGGCATATTCTTCTACGACTATTTAGCAACATTGTGGCATATTCTTCAGCGACTATTTAGCTACATTGTGGTATATTCTTCAGCGACTATTTAGCTACATTGTGGTATATTCTTCAGCGACTATTTAGCTACATTGTGGTATATTCTTCAGCGACTATTTAGCTACATTGTGACATATTCTTCTACGACTATTTAGCTACATTGTGGCATATTCTTCTACGACTATTTAGCAACATTGTGGCATATTCTTCTACGACTATTTAGCTACATTGTGGCATATTCTTCTACGACTATTTAGCTACATTGTGGCATATTCTTCTACGACTATTTAGCAACATTGTGGCATATTCTTCAGCGACTATTTAGCTACATTGTGGTATATTCTTCAGCGACTATTTAGCTACATTGTGGCATATTCTTCTACGACTATTTAGCAACATTGTGGCATATTCTTCAGCGACTATTTAGCTACATTGTGGCATATTCTTCAGCGACTATTTAGCTACATTGTGGCATATTCTTCTACGACTATTTAGCTACATTGTGGCATATTCTTCTACGACTATTTAGCTACATTGTGGCATATTCTTCTACGACTATTTAGCTACATTGTGGCATATTCTTCTACGACTATTTAGCTACATTGTGGCATATTCTTCTACGACTATTTAGCTACATTGTACCATATTCTTCTACGACTATTTAGCTACATTGTGGCATATTCTTTTACGACTATTTAGCTACATTGTGACATATTCTTCTACGACTATTTAGCTACATTGTGGCATATTCTTCAACGACTATTTAGCTACATTGTGGCATATTCTTCTACGACTATTTAGCTACATTGTGGCATATTCTTCTACGACTATTTAGCTACATTGTGGCATATTCTTCAACGACTATTTAGCTACATTGTGACATATTCTTCTACGACTATTTAGCTACATTGTGGCATATTCTTCTACGACTATTTAGCTACATTGTGGCATATTCTTCAGCGACTATTTAGCTACATTGTGGCATATTCTTCTACGACTATTTAGCTACATTGTGGCATATTCTTCAATGACTATTTAGCTACATTGTGGCATATTCTTCAACGACTATTTAGCTACATTGTGGCATATTCTTCAGCGACTATTTAGCTACATTGTGACATATTCTTCAGCGACTATTTAGCTACATTGTGACATATTCTTCAGCGACTATTTAGCTACATTGTGGTATATTCTTCAGCGACTATTTAGCTACATTGTGGCATATTCTTCAGCGACTATTTAGCTACATTGTGGCATATTCTTCAGCGACTATTTAGCTACATTGTGGCATATTCTTCAGCGACTATTTAGCTACATTGTGGCATATTCTTCAGCGACTATTTAGCTACATTGTGGTATATTCTTCAGCGACTATATAGCTACATTGTGACATATTCTTCAGCGACTATTTAACTACATTGTGACATATTCTTCAGCGACTATTTAACTACATTGTGACATATTCTTCAGCGACTATTTAGCAACATTGCGGTATATTCTTCAGCGACTATTTAGCAACATTGTGGCATATTCTTCAGCGACTATTTAGCAACATTGTGGCATATTCTTCAGCGACTATTTAGCAACATTGCGGTATATTCGTCAGCGACTATTTAGCAACATTGCGGTATATTCTTCAGCGACTATTTAGCTACATTGTGGCATATTCTTCTACGACTATTTATCTACATTGTGGCATATTCTTCAATGACTATTTAGCTACATTGTGGCATATTCTTCAATGACTATTTAGCTACATTGTGGTATATTCTTCAACAACTATTTAGCTACATTGTGGTATATTCTTCAGCGACTATATAGCTACATTGTGACATATTCTTCAGCGACTATTTAACTACATTGTGACATATTCTTCAGCGACTATTTAGCTACATTGTGGCATATTCTTCAGCGACTATTTAGCAACATTGCGGTATATTCGTCAGCGACTATTTAGCAACATTGCGGTATATTCTTCAGCGACTATTTAGCAACATTGTGGCATATTCTTCAGCGACTATTTAGCAACATTGCGGTATATTCGTCAGCGACTATATAGCATCACATACCAGACTGTGTTGCAGAACATTCTTTGCCGTATTCACATCAGGTAGGTGGTCGCGTAGCAGTATATCCTGCGTGACGGAGTCCCTCAACAGGTAAGATAGCATGTCGAGGCCCAGCTGGGGTTGGGGCTCCTTAGGTTCCACAAATCCAACCCTTTTTTTAGGCTTCTTTACAGACGTGTTGACAGACTGAGAAACTGAAGAAATAAAGCAACAAATAATTTTAGCATAAATATTTTTATCACATAACTTTGCTTGTATTCAGTTTCATACAACTATCACATATGTTTAGGGATGTCATCCCCCATATTGGTGGTGCATTTTTAAAGTCATTCAGTATAGTTATAGATGTTTGTCGGTGTGTTATGGTAAAAAAACTTATATGATACCGATATGCCGATGTATCAACCATATTTTGTCGTCACAATCGAGTTATTTTAAAACTAGAACTCATAACTCATGTGACTCACAGACTGGGTACTATATGAATTGATGTCCTAACTCTTCTCCAGTCTCAACCTCAGTTCCCAAGCTTCTGATTGGTTCAGCTGATAAGTAAAACCCGTAATCAACCAATCAAAATCACTTGAGCTTGAATTTTGTAACCTCGGGCACAGTTTTGTAGCATACGGTAGTAGTACTGTAATACGTTATTAAGGTATAGATGTGTTAAAAATATCGAAACAAATTTTCCACAAGATTTCCTGCAGAACGTCCGAGTATCGAAAACTTTTCAGATAATCGAGTACTCGGTAAAATAAATAAATCAACAAATCTTTATTTTGCGCAAATACGGAGTTGCCTGTGAACAAATTGTGATCAGTGGGATTAGCGAAACTTCCGCTGTACCAAACAATGCAATATACAGCGTGTCATGGTGATTAACAATACCTGTATATCACACAGAGCCTGCTACAGTGACCGAATAATTAAGGTGTTGATTCAACTTAATTGGGAAGCGTAAGTTTGATGCAAATTGTTTTATCATTGTCGTCACTACTGAGGCGGGTCGTCCGATTGTCTGTCGTGTGAATGACATCTTTTGTCTGGTGGTCGGAACTTGTTTTGATGTTATAATTGACACTTAATTGATTACTCAATTTAGAACTTTAAGCAGCTACCCATAGCAGGGCAATACCGAAATAGTTGTTAAATAATAAATATCGTAACTTTTGCCATTAACGTTAACGCTGTTAAACTGTGAAGAGATCTTTAGAATATAATAGTAGTATAGTAATATAAGTGAATTGTGAGAATGCCTCCACCTAAATCTGTGGTATGGAAGTACTTTGAAAGACTTGACAAGACTGTTTTTTGCAAGTTGTGCGATGCCAGTCTGACATTTACTGGTGGCACTACCAACCTGCATAATCATCTGAGGCTGAAGCATCCAGCAGAAGGCCTCACCTCTGATTGACGAGACAAGAAGCATAATCCACGGTAACGGTAACCGAGTACTCGATCGAATACCTTTCCGAGTACTCGAGTACCAAAATCACTACTCGTTGACATCCCTAATATTTACCCTATGCCATGGCATATATATTTAATATTCCAATTTTAAACCTGACAGCAAATCGAGTAATCCCATCAAAACAGGATGTTTATTTGGGCATAGAGCAATGGTATTGGCAATATAAGTGGCAGGTGTTAATTGATCTCGATTACAAGTCATTGTTGGCATGCCACCAACTCATCAAAGCTTTACAGCAGTACCCTGTCAATCAAATAAATCTTGTTTACACCAATAACCCAAAAGATCAAATGTCTTATGTGATGTAATAAAATGTGCACAGTTCACATGCAGCACTAGTCTAACTGTCTAACCCTGGGAATACATTTTAAAATGATTCTGAAAATGAAAGTTGACAAGTAATGTATCACTGCAAATGTAACTCTTACCTCAGTTGTAGTTTATGAGCATACATCATTTAAGTGGTACAATTGCATGACACATTAAAATATATTATATATTATAAAAACTCTGTTTGGGAAAAATGACGCGCGCCGTAATTGGCTAAAGGAAGCACAGATTTGGCTAAAGGAAGCACAGATTTGGCTAAAAATAATTGGCTACCAAAAAATAAGAGCCAGAGCAGGACCTGAAAACCAGTCTAGAATAGCTTACCAAACACACAACAAAACCAGTCTAGAATAGCTTACCAAACACAAGACAAAACCAGTCTAGAATAGCTTACCAAACACAAGACAAAACCAGTCTAGAATAACTTACCAAACACAAGACAAAACCAGTCTAGAATAACTTACCAAACACAAGACAAAACCAGTCTAGAATAACTTACCAAACACAAGACAAAACCAGTCTAGAATAACTTACCAAACACAAGACAAAACCAGTCTAGAATAACTTACCAAACACAAGACAAAACCAGTCTAGAATAACTTACCAAACACAAGACAAAACCAGTCTAGAATAGCTTACCAAACACAAGACAAAACCAGTCTAGAATAGCTTACCAAACACAGGAGAAAGCCAGTCTACAATCATTTCAATTATGTCCGGTGCCCGGCCATTCTTACACAACGATTCTAGAAGAGTAGCGTACTCTTCTTCACCTGTGCCGGATACCATATTACGCAATTTTGGCAACCATGTGCGACTGAAATATACACAACATTACGTGGGCATAGCATGAAACCATTCTTAATGCATATACAGACAGGGTTCATTCTACGTCAGAATTTTTGGGAGAAGTGAGAAAGCGCGTGATCGCTTCCTTAAATGGTGTTCTTTAATATACTTCTGCAAAATAGGGTTAACATGCACAGTACAACCATTAAATACAACATTTGAATAGAAGGAGTGCTTTATAATGGACACAATTTTGTTTGAAAATCGTAAAAACCAAAATATTTTTATTTATTTTTTTGTAGGGAGAAGTCAGGGTCCCTAGGGCGACAATTTCGCCCACATCGCCCTCTAGAATGATCCCTGCATATAGATAAATAATGAAGACATATCTCTCACCCCACAGCACAGACATATTATTCTGGTTACTATGGAGTAAGTCAAATAAAAAATATACAGTGAAACCCCTCTACACCGGAACCCTTCTAAACTGGAATTCATCCAAACCGAACACATTTCATGGTCCCGAATATTTCCCTCTTTGTTCATTGTATAAAAACCTCTGTAAACGTGAACCTCTTTTTTGCGAATACCGACAGATTTCTTTAAAAATGTGTGCATTTGAAAATAACTGATAACACTCTCACCTTAATGTAGGTATATAGTTTAATGGTAAGAAGGCAGCTATTTGTACCAACACACATACTATCTCAGGGTCCTGAAACGAAATACAAGTGTATGAATGAAGGATACCTGTCCCCACCGAGGTCCAAAATCTCTCGGAGAAGACGTGAGGGAGAAGATAGACAGCGCGTGATTGCACCCGTAACACTTTCCTTCATAGAGAGTTAGGTTAATATACTATTATATCTCCATACAAACGACAGCCATTTAGCTATCATGCAGTGGATAAGTACTCGCCATATCTATCCCACCTCCATAGATATTACTGGGACTACATAGAGATTTAGGTTAATATACTATTATATCTCCATACAACAAAGTCATTTAGCTATCATGCAGTGGATAAGTAGTCGCCATATCTATCCCACCTCCATAGATATTACTGGGACTACATAGAGATTTAGGTTAATATACTATTATATCTCCATACAAACGACAGCCATTTAGCTATCATGCAGTGGATAAGTAGTCGCCATATCTATCCCACCTCCATAGATATTACTGGGACTACATAGAGATTTAGGTTAATATACTATTATATCTCCATACAAACGACAGCCATTTAGCTATCATGCAGTGGATAAGTAGTCGCCATATCTATCCCACCTCCATAGATATTACTGGGACTACATGAGATTTAGGTTAATATACTATTATATCTCCATACAAACGACAGCCATTTAGCTATCATGCAGTGGATAAGTAGTCGCCATATCTATCCCACCTCCATAGATATTACTGGGACTACATAGATTTAGGTTAATATACTATTATATCTCCATACAAACGACAGTCATTTAGCTATCATGCAGTAGACATGTAGTGGCCACATCTATCTCACTTCCATAGATATTACTGGGACGACATGAGATTCTGGCCTTTATTATGAACATTGACTTGGCTACTACATTGTCAATGTATGTCGTATTGGTAATGGCGTCAAGAGGTACTTCTATGCGGGAAAGGGTTAATGTATGTTGTATTGGTAATGGCGTCAAGAGGTACTTCTATGCGGGAAAGGGTTAATGTATGTTGTATTGGTAATGGCGTCAAGAGGTACTTCTATGCGGGAAAGGGTTTATTATGAGCATTGGATTGGCTACTACATTGTCAATGTATGTCGTATTGGTAATGGCGTCAAGAGGTGCTTCTATGAGAGAAAGGGTTAATGTATGTCGTATTGGTAATGGCGTCAAGAGGTGCTTCTATGAGGGAAAGGGTTAATGTATGTCGTATTGGTAATGGCGTCAAGAGGTGCTTCTATGAGAGAAAGGGTTAATGTATGTCGTATTGGTAATGGCGTCAAGAGGTGCTTCTATGAGAGAAAGGGTTAATGTATGTCGTATTGGTAATGGCGTCAAGAGGTGCTTCTATGAGAGAAAGGGTTAAATTGTGTTATTAAATAGATTTCAACAAAATAGAGTTTTAAGTACAAAATAAAATAGGGTTTTAAGTAATTTTACAATTTTGAATAGAAGGAGTGTAATATAATGTACCATGTATCTTACTGGACAATATTTTGTATGAAACTTATAAAATATATATATATTTTTATTTAAGGGAGAAGTGGGGTTCCTAGGGGCGGAGTAGGAGATCCTAGGGCGACTATTTCGCCCCAGTCTTTGAATGACAATTATTGCCACCTGATTGCGATATTTAATGAATGAATTGCTGGTTAATAGTTTCCATTGGGGTATGAACTACATTGGGTGTGTTTAATGTATGTGGGGCCCAATGTAGTTCATGATGGAAATTATTAACCCGCGATTCATTACTTTTATTGTCATTAATTATTCTTTTCAATGACACAAAGAAAATAATATCTCACTTTGTATTTAAAATGGCAACGAATAGCGATTACACTATTCGAATATTCGGTAGAATTCTATCAAAAACTCAAAATCACTCAAAACTTTTATAAAAATTGCCAAACTAACCTAATTTCTGTTTTACGCGTACGTAAACGTCATCTTCTTCAAATGATTATTCAGATTGATATTGTACCCGAATATGTTAAATCTTTGTATAGATTACACCTAGCAGTTTTCTTATTCTCAGAGCGAGTCAAAAACGTGTGACTGAGCGGGTGGTATTTTTGAGGTCAATATAATATATAAAATATTTTTTCCCAAATATTCGAATACTTGAATAGTATTCGGACGTTCGAGCGAATATTCAAATATTTGTTGCCATACCCAATTTAAAATATATTTATGCCAGATTTGCGACTTACCGTGTGCCGGACCTGGTAAATAGATCATCCTCGGAATAGCGTAAACAGTAAGACACACCTTTTCTTGTGAGGAACGCAGCCTAACACTGCGGATGGATGCGCATGCCCGTAACTCCAAGTGCGCAGGTTAGCTGCATATCATTAGTTAGTGAGGAAATTCATACGAAAATGGACAAAATCAGGGCATATACGTTCATCGAAGGAAATACAATAGCGATGTAAATATTAAGCAGGGTTCCCTCTGTCTGAATATTTGTCTGCGCCACTTCTGTCGCCAATTGAAAAACACTGGAGCCAATTTGGAAAACTTGGAGCCATCTAAGAGCCGTATAGTTGACAAATAAATATTTGAAGCCATGTATTTGACAAAACATGTTATGCAAAAATAATAATTGTGCCAAATATTTTCTCCAATTCACGAAATTTAACGTCAGTATTTGTTTATTGCAACCGACAGCGGGAACCCTGATTAAGTAATAAATATTAGCAATACTAAGAGTGGTAGAACAGAATCAGTGCAAATTGGAACATTAACCCATTTCATTCTGGATACCGTTCAAACGGTAGTTGCAAAGAACATAGAGCGAACGTGCAGTCTGATCAGGCTCTATGCTGTTTGCTATGCAGATGATCTTGCTAAGACACTTAGCTATGTAACAAATAACATAGATCCTGATCAGCACGCAGCGTCACGCTGCGGCTGATCTGGATCTATGTTGTTTACAAAAGCCTTTAAATGTATCCAGAATGAAATGGGTTAAACAATAATCACGATTTACAATCCTTTGTTCCTTTGCATATGTCTGTTTGCAACACATTTTATGTACAGTCTACATCCGTTATATAGTCGGTTATGTCATTTCTCCGGTTATCTCGAAGCCAGGCCAAAGTCCCGTTTCAGATACTATCATTTTACATATAGCTGGCTTCGTTTATGTCAAATTTCGTTAAGTCTCGTTATATCAAATATAGTTTTTGGTCCCTTCAGTATCAATAGGCAGTATTTCACACTTGGTATGTCAAAGTGTCAGCTTGCCGCCGAAGTGTTACTTTCATTCGGCAAATTTACCTGATCAAAGACATACTGCCGTGCCTGAGCAAACAATCAATAAAGATAGTTGAAGGGGTTTACCGTGACAGTAATTACTATATGTTTACTACAGGTACACACTTATCGACAATTAACCAATAATTGTACAAACAACTAATCGTAATAATTAAGAAATAATAAGTATCAACCGTGGTATATCGCAGAATAACCCGAGTTTGAAGTTCTTATGCGTAGAAATATAATTCTACGCATAAGAACGACAAACGAGGGTTATTCTGCGATATACCACAGTTGATACTTATTATTTTGAATCTAACACGACTTACTTCTAATAATTTTAGACGAGAATCAAAGGAGTATTTTCTTCAAACGCGGTGCTACTCCATTGCATTTGGCTTTCGAAATTTCCTCCCGCGTAAGGGGTGATGACGTTATTTTTTATGGAAAATATCAATCTAGTGCATAAATGAACAAAAGTTGTAACTGATCAATAATTTTATTTATTTTGTCAAATAAAACTACAGAATAGTAACTGAAACGTTACTTAACAGAAAAACAAGACAGACAAGAGATTATCTGATTCTAAATATAGCTCACTTCCGCGTATTCCCACGGTAGTATTTACAAACATCACGTGACTTTCATTCATAAAACTTTATACGCATTGCATAAATGGAATAGCCAAAACACGGTGCGCGCGCAGCATAGTTCAAGGTAGGTATATCGCAGAATAACCCGAGGTAGATTTTACTCCTCAAGTATGTATGTTAATAGCTGGGTCGTGTTAGAATTATAATTAATCAGGTTGTTTTGTCTTTACAATGACAACTTGGAAAATGATTCAGTACGGGACAAATGTAAGACGGGTAAGGCTTGTGACCTACGAGAAACATAATCCTGGGGAAATATGGTCAATATCTGTTATGTCAAACTTCGGTTATGTCGAAGTATTTTATTCGGTCCGACGCAATTCGACATAATAGATGTAGACTGTATATGAAATCTGGGGCTTTCATTTTTCAATTCTGTGCACTTACACTGAAATGTTTGATCATTTCCGGCAGAGCATAGCTGAACTTCTTCTGTAATGTTTTGTTGAGATGAGCATTTGATGCCTACAAGTAACAAGTATATGTTAGTTCAGTCTTTATAAAGCAACGTTTATACAGTCAAACCTGTGTTAGTGGTCACCTCTATTATACAGTCAAACCTGTGTTAGTGGTCACCTCTATTATACAGTCAAACCTGTGTTAGTGGTCACCTCCATTAAGCAGCCAACCTGTATTAAGCAGTCAGATTCCAGATATGTTGTTTTATTATACATTTGACCTCTATTAAGCAGCCACCTGTGCTAAGCAGCCACTTTCTGTGGTTCCCTTGGCTGGCTGCTTAAGGCAGGTTTGACTGTATATGTACTCTGTCGGGCTCACACAAATGTTTATAGAATGTGTGTGTGTGTGTTTTTTACGTTTATTTATCGTCGTTACCGGTTGCCTATATGAGTGACGCCTCCTGAAGAGATTAGTCATTTTAGATTTTTTGGAGAATAGTGCAATGATACAGACAGAGACCCATTCCAGAATCTTCTCTGGTTCTTTTACGTGCACGGTGTAAAGCACCGACACGAGACCTCGGTTTAAGTCCCATCTGAGAGACTGTTCATTTTATTAGGGTCAGATGGGGAATCGAACATGATATCGAATTAATAGAATTATAAAATCCCCAATTATAGTATGATGGGTTGATGTACAGGAATAACAAGTTGTTGATTAAATAATTGTCTACATTGTCATTGTCTTGGTGATTAATGCTTGTATGCCAGGCACCATTATTTAACTAGCTGGCTGCTCACTAACCGGCCGTATCAGAACGAACCCCTGACGAGATTCGAACCATCGACCTCCTGCTCCTTAGGCGGACGCCTTAACCACTAGGCCATGGAGACGGTATATATAGTATATATTCCAAGTGACATTTAAGTCATCACAAAGTTTGCAAACTGACGTCGAATTATTAGCAATAATTACGATGGCTAAGAAACAAGATTAGATAATCTGATTATAAAAAGCAACTGAATACCTTTTTCAGCTGATTCTCACTAATTGTCCACAGTATACACATGGCCTCACAGAAGCTCTTCATTAGGGGTGTATTAGAAACTCTCATTTCATCATCAACAACATCTAATGATCCATCTGACAAATTCTGTAGCAAGCAAATTTAAAATTTCCAAAATGGTTGCTTGTTATGTTGATACAAATATTAATAAAATTTACGGCCTCACTATTTGTGAGTGGAGGCTTCAATACCTCCCCATGCTAATGGTCAGTGTTGTTATCATATCAGTAATATAATCAGTGTGACTGGTTTATACAAATTTACTTTAGCTCGATTGCGAAACAAGTTCATACATCATTAGTTAAACCACTCTCGAAATCTAATTCCTGACGGAATCCATCGCTACGAGAGAAAAGTCAATGTGGAATTAAGTGGGTACAATCGTAACGGCTACAGCTGGGCTCGAGCCCCGGGTCAGTCGCGCCTAAAGCAAACGCGCTACCACTGCGCTACCACATCGAAGCTTGAAGTTGCATACAGTCAAACCTGTGTTAGCGGTCACCTCCAATAAGCAGCCAACCTGTATTAAGCAGCCAGTTTCCAGATTCCCAATATGTTGTATTATTATATATTTGACCTCTATTAAGCAGCCACCTGTGTTAAGCAGCCTCTTTCTCTGACTCCCTTGGCTGGCTGCTTAACACAGGTTTGACTGTATTACTTTGACTTATGTCCCTTCTGCTGTACCATTGTAAAAACTAATCCTACACAATGTTCTTGCAGTTTGTAATTGTATACTAATATGAGTAAGGGCATAACAGTGCTAACGGTCCTCTCACGCGTGTGCCGCCTATAGATTACATGTACAAGACATGGACGTGAACTTCGGGCATCTTGCACCAGTGTGATGTAAGGAAGAGATGTTAATTGGTAGCATGGACAGATGTTGTTCCTTGGCTACATCACCTGGTGATGTGGGCTCGAATTCTGTACTACAGTCAAACATGTGTTAGCGGTCACCTCCATTAAGCAGCCAACATGTATTAAGCAGCCAGTTTTCAGATTCCCAATATGTTGTTTCATTATATATTTGACCTCCATTAAGCAGCCAACCTGTATTAAGCAGCCAGTTTCCAGTTTCCCAATATGTTGTTTCATTATATATTTGACATCAATTAAGCAGTCACCTGTGCTAAGCAGCCAGTTTCCAGACTCCCAATATGTTGTTTCATTATACATTTGACCTCTATTAAGCAGCCACCTGTGCTAAGCAGCCAGTTTCCCAATATGTTGTTTCATTATACATTTGACCTCTATTAAGCAGCCACCTGTGCTAAGCAGCCATTTTCCCAATATGTTGTTTCATTATACATTTGACCTCTATTAAGCAGCCACCTGTGCTAAGCAGCCAGTTTCCAAATATGTTGTTTCATTATACATTTGACATCTATTAAGCAGCCACCTGTGCTAAGCAGCCACTTTCTGAGATTCCACTGACTGGCTGCTTAAGACAGGTTTGACTGTATACCTAAATAGAAATGAAATGTGGGCATCAGCATACCTCTTGGCTCGAGTCATTTCTGTTTTGGATCGATCCTGATTTCTGTATCGCAGCCAATACAGCCTTGCATAGCATTGTAATGTAGCTTACTGAAATAGAGAAAACAGAATTAAAGAGGTACAGGGTTCATTCTAGGTCAGAATTTTTGGGAGAAGTGAGAAAGCGCGTGATCGCTTCCTTAAATGGTGTTCTTTAATATCCTTCTGCAAAATAGGGTTAAAATGCACAGTACAACCATTAAATACAACATTTGAATAGAAGGAGTGCTTTATAATGGGCCAGTGTATTTTACTAGACAAACATTTTTTTAAAATTTTTTTTTAGGGAGAAGTGGGGCCCCCAGAGGGCGAAGTCAGGGTCCCTATTTCGCCCACATTGCCCTCTAGAATGATCCCTGCCAGGTATAACATTGATCTTTGTACTCATTGTGTGTTCTTTGCCGTAGAATAAACTGGATTTTTCCAATTTCTATATCATGTGAACCACCACACCTCTCATACCAGAGAACAACTTCTAGACCTCCATGTGGACACTTTTCTGTGTGTGTGTTTTACGTTTATTATCGTCGCTACCGGTTGCCCCATATGAGCGACGTCGCCTGAAGAGATAAGTCATTTTAAATTTTTGGAGGATAGTGCAATGATACAGACAGAGACCCATTCCAGAGTCTCCTCTGGTTCTTTTAGGTGCATGGTGTAAAGCACCGACACGAGACCTTGGTTTAAAGTCCCATCTGAAAGAGTATTACTAGTAATATTATTAGGGTCAGACGGGGGGTCAAACCTGTGATCCCTGGATTACCAGTCCTGCGTGTTAACCGCTGGACTACAGATCCGTCTGTGGATACTTTTAATTCCAAAAGGCGATATATATGTATTTCAAACATTTACAAACCAGACGAACGTACAAAATGAAAATCATGATGTTTTGGTTGCATATTTGTGTACTCTGGAACGTGCTGGACTGACGAGGTGCTGTGGGATTAAATTGTATGTACGTGCTGTGGGATTAAATTGTATGTACGTGCCGTGGGATTAAATTGTATGTACGTGCTGTGGGATTAAATTGTATGTATGTGCTGTGGGATTTTATTGTATGTACGTGCTGTGGGATGTTATTGTATGTACATGCTGTGGGATTTGATTGTATGTACGTGCTGTGGGATTTTATTGTAAGTACATGCTGTGGGATTTTATTGTAAGTACATGCTGTGGGATTTGATTGTATGTACGTGCCGTGGGATTTGATTGTATGTACGTGCCGTGGGATTTGATTGTATGTATGTGCTGTGGGATTTGATTGTATGTACGTGCTGTGGGATTTTATTGTATGTACGTGCCGTGGGAATTTATTGTATGTACTTGTAGTTTTTGCATTCATGTACTCTTGAGAGAATTGGATGAACTAGCGAGCGAATGCAGGATTTATAGTTTATACAAATTTATTTTAGCTCGATTGTGAAACAAGTTCTTACAACTTATATTAATGACTCTGGAGACCTCATTCCTGATGGAATCCATCGCCACGAGGGAGAGAGAAGAGGCAATGTGGAATTTAAATGCTTGCCTAATGGCACAATCGTAACTGCTCCAGCGGAGGCTCAAACTCCGGACCTTTTGCACCTGAAGCGAACGCGTTACCACTGCGCTAGTACGACTGCGCTATTACGACTTCCACTTCCACATGCAGGATTTGACCCTACGTACCCGTGTCTTGTATATTCATGTTCTCGGAAGTGTATGGGAAGAATTTACGAGGTGCCATGAGATATGACTGTTCATACACATGTCTTGAATATTCATTTACTTTGTGGAGTGTATCGGACGAATGAGCAAGGTGTCGTAGGACTTGACTGTACATACGTATCAATGTGTTGTATATATTCATATACTCGGGAGAGTACCGAAGAATTTACGAGGTGCCACAAGATTTAACTGTACATACCTGTAAGTTATATATTCATATACTCGGGAGCGTACAGAAGAATTTACGAGGTGTCACGAGATTTCACTGTTCATACCTGTATCTTGTATATTCATATACTCGGGAGCATATCGGAAGAACTGTCGAGCGGCTGCAGAATTTGACTGTATTAGTGCTATACAGCGTTCTAGCTGGTCTTCACCTTTACAATACAGAAAATCATAAATTAATTTAAAACTTGTTTCGAGAAACATGATCATCCATGTAGGTAGGTAGGGAGGGATGGAAGGAGCATAGCTTGAGTTATTAATAAGTCATTATAAAAGTATTGGAAGAATTATTATGGTTGTGCAGTAGCTATGGAAATGCGATTCATTACTACTTCATTCCATCCGAACCTGCAAACAGAAAGTATGGCGAAACACCAAATGCTTCTACTGAGACAAAACTTGCAAATACATAACTTTAACCCGATGCTTGTATTACAAAACTTCAAAATTGTAACACCTAGGTGAGTACTTCATGCCTATACAGGGAATCTATGCAGTATATTTGATTGTCCATCAACCAGCTTTCCTCGAAAATTCGAACAAACTGAGCAGTAATGTCTCTTTTTCTTAGTAGATTTGGGAATGTTAGCCATTTTGCATAGACGCTTAATAATAATTTGCACACCGGAAGTAAACTTATTTGAAGAGTAGATAAGAACGGTAATCATGTATCGACTATCGATAGACTGACTTTCCAAATTGGACTATATTACTAAAAATTTCATAATCGTAACACTTAGAATTTTCTATTAAAGTGACACTACATCAGCGAAAACGCAAATTTCTACAGAATGTATTTTCCTATATCGTGTAATTTGTTTCCAAATATTTGCCTCTAAAACTGAGTATTTCAACTAATAAACAAATGTGGTATACATGGTTTGTTGACATAACAAAATAATAGGGTCGACACCCATGCGTAATACAACTAGTGTAACCTGAATAACACGATTTATGGTACAAATTTACAGTTATATCTCACATTTGTGCCTGTGCATATTTATTTGTAGACTAATCTTAGTTTTAAATTATCCGTAAAAGACATTATCTTGTGCTTAGTATTGGCTCCGATGAAAAGCATACATCAATTCAGGAGCGTGGATGACCGTTATATGAAATCCTACTTTCAATTTTGAAAGTTTGTAGACCACAAATACACTGTTTATTGATTCAATGTTAGTGTTCGAATGTATTCAGAAGAATTTGTAGTAGCAATGCATTTATACGTGAAAAACTGCATTTTATTTGATTTTTGCGATGTAATGTCGCTTTAATACAAAACTTTCAAAACCAGAAATGCCTACATGATGCTTTTATTAATACAAAATATTCCAAATACATTTGAAGCTTCTAACTTCCAAATATGTAACACTTACTTGATGCTTCTATTGGTACTAACTTCCAAATATGCAACACTTACTTGATGCTTCTATCGGTACTAACTTCCAAATATATAACACTTACTTGATGCTTCTATCGGTACTAACTTCCAAATATGCAACACTTACTTGATGCTTCTATCTGTACTAACTTCCAAATATGTAACACTTACTTGATGCTTCTATCGGTACTAACTTCCAAATATGTAACACTTACTTGATGCTTCTATCTGTACTAACTTCCAAATATGCAACACTTACTTGATGCTTCTATCTGTACTAACTTCCAAATATGCAACACTTACTTGATGCTTCTATCTGTACTAACTTCCAAATATGTAACACTTACTTGATGCTTCTATCAGTACTAACTTCCAAATATGCAACACTTACTTGATGCTTCTATCAGTACTAACTTCCAAATATGTAACACTTACTTGATGCTTCTATCTGTACTAACTTCCAAATATGCAACACTTACTTGATGCTTCTATTGGTACAAAACTTCCAAATATGCAACACTTACTTGATGCTTCTATCTGTACTAACTTCCAAATATGCAACACTTACCTAATGCTTCTATCAGTACTAACTTCCAAATATGCAACACTTACTTGATACTTCTATCAGTACTAACTTCCAAATATGCAACACTTACCTAATGCTTCTATCAGTACTAACTTCCAAATATGCAACACTTACTTGATGCTTCTATCAGTACTAACTTCCAAATATGCAACACTTACTTGATGCTTCTATCAGTACTAACTTCCAAATATGTAACACTTCTACCGGTACTAACTTCCAAATATGCAACATTTACTTGATGCTTCTATCGGTACTAACTTCCAAATATGCAACACTTACTTGATGCTTCTATCAGTACTAACTTCCAAATATGCAACACTTACTTGATGCTTCTATCAGTACTAACTTCCAAATATGCAACACTTACTTGATGCTTCTATCAGTACTAACTTCCAAATAGTGGAAGTCGTGATAGCGCAGTGGATGTGCGTTCGCTTCAGGTGTGAAAGGTCCGGAGTTTGAACCCCGCTGGAGTCATTACGATTGTGCCCTTATGCAAGGCATTTAAATTCCACGTTGCCTCTTCTCTCTCCCTCGTTGCAATGGATTCCATCAGGAATGAGGTATCGAGAGTGATTAATATAAGTTGTAATAACTTGTTTCACAATCGAGCTAAAATAAATTTGTATAAACTAACTTCCAAATATGCAACACTTACTTGATGCTTCTATCGGTACAAAACTTCCAAATATGAGTTTCATGATCCTTTTGTTCACAGGGTCCGAGTCAACGACTAATCTAGCCAACAGATGTTCTATGGGTACTATATTCCAGTACTGAAAGCAAACACGTGAAAATTGTATGTCCTCTTAATTATTTGAACGGTTTCACTCATATCGGGATGCAGTGTACATGTCCATGGTTCAGTTATGTCAACTAATGTTATGGTACTGGACCATGGTTCAGGAATGGCTCCTGATGTTATGGTACAATTCCATGGTTCAGGTATGGCTCCTAATGTTATGGTACTGGACCATGGTTCATGATGATATGGTACAAGTCCATGGTTCATGGTACAATTCAATGGTTCAGCTATGTCAACTAATGGTATGGTACAATTCAATGGTTCATGATGATATAGTACAATTCCATGGTTCATGGTACAATTCCATGGTTCAGCTATGTCAACTAATGTTATGGTACAATTCAATGGCTCATGTTAGGGTACAATTCCATGGTTCATGATGATATGGTACAATTCCATGGTTCATGACATGGTACAATTCCATGGTTCATGATGATATGGTACACATCCATGATGATATGGTACAATTCCATGGTTCATGATGATATGGTACAATTCCATGGTTCATGATGATATGGTACAAGTACATGGTTCAGCTATGTCAACTAATGATATGGTACTGGACCATGGTTCATGATGATATGGTACAATTCCATGGTACTGGTCCATGATGATATGGTACAATTCCATGGTTCATGATGTTATTGTACTGGACCATGGTTCATGATGATATGGTACAATTCCATGGTACTGGTCCATGATGATATGGTACAAGTCCATGGTTCATGATGTTATTGTACTGGACCATGGTGATATGGTACAAGTCCATGATGTTATTGTACTGGACCATGGTCCATGATGATATGGTACAAGTCCATGGTTCGGCTATGTCTAACTTGTTATGGCACTAGGCACCAAAATCCAGTCATAAAGCTTTCAAAAGATTTGCATCCAACTACGAATGTTTACCTTGATAGTTCTAAGGCTTTTCACCTTCTTCAACAGTTCCAGCATGGCAACTCGAACTTTCTCAGACACATCGTGGAATGAGTTTCGGATTTCAGGCAGCACTGGCTTCAGAAAGAGATGACACAAATGGTTGTCCAGCAGAATGGCTATGCCCTGCAATACATTACACGGAACCTGTTACTATACGTGCCACACACACACACACAAATATACAGCAGTTGTCCAGCAGAATGGCTATACCCTGCAATACATTACACAGAACCTGTTACTATACGTGCCACACACACAAATATACAGCAGTTGTCCAGCAGAATGACAAGGCCATGCAATACATTACACTAGCCCTGTTACTATACGTGCCATACACACAAATATACAGCAGTTGTCCAGCAGAATGGCAAGGCCATGCAATACATTACACGGAACCTGTTACTATACGTGCCACACACACAACTATACAGCAGTTGTCCAGCAGAATGGCAAGGCCATGCAATACATTACACTAGTCCTGTTACTATACGTGCCACACACACAAATATACAGCAGTTGTCAAGCAGAATGGCAAGGCCATGCAATACATTACACTAGTCCTGTTACTATACGTGCCACACACACAAATATACAGCAGTTGTCGAGCAGAATGGCAAGGCCATGCAATACATTACACTAGTCCTGTTACTATACGTGCCACACACACAAATATACAGCAGTTGTCGAGCAGAATGGCAAGGCCATGCAATACATTAAACTAGTCCTGTTACTATACGTGCCACACACACAAATATACAGCAGTTGTCCAGCAGAATGGCAAGGCCATGCAATACATTACACGGAACCTGTTACTATATGTGCTACACACACAAATATACAGCAGTTGTCCAGCAGAATGGCAAGGCCATGCAATACATTACACGGAACCTGTTACTATATGTGCTACACACACAAATATACAGCAGTTGTCCAGCAGAATGGCTATACCCTGCAATACATTACACTAGCCGTGTTACTATACGTGCCACACACACAAATATACAGTAGTTGTCCAGTAGAATGGCTATACCCTGCAATACATTACACTAGCCGTGTTACTATACGTGCCACACACACAAATATACAGCAGTTGTCCAGCAGAATGACAAGGCCATGCAATATAAAACAATAACTGCTACAGAAACACTTCTTAGAAGATGCTCGGAGCAATGACCAGTCTCCAGTGTGCAGTTTCCAAATGACAGTTTTAAATTATTTTTATGTTTTCTCGAATATTGAATCAGAATGCGGAATTTGAAGCTAAAATCCAGGATAATACTCGCAAAATACAGAATGGTTGGCATCTCTGACATAGTTGATTGTGACATTGCAAATTTGGATGTCCACACAGGCGCATTGAAGACTTCATGAATAAATGGAACAATGGAAATTGTGGAAAAAAAGATAACACGAATATAATGTGATTTACAGTATTGCAGATTTCTATAGTCCATACTTGCCTATAAGACAACCACCCTACTATGGTCCTGAAATATTTGGGGTTTGGCATGCACTCGCATATACCATAAGACAGGTTGATAAAATGGACACCAAGAGTATAAATTGCATGTTTGCCCATTGCAAGTTAAAGAAATGTTCAGTGTCAGAGTGCTTTCTGTTCTAAAATATAATTACGGATATTATTTAAAACATTAAAAAAAGTATTTTATTTTTTCTTTAGCACTCGTGTATAAGACGGGAAGCCATTTTGAGACAATAATCAATAATATTTGTCTTATAGGCAAGTATGTACTGTACACCATAATCTGGTCGTAAATAACTCGTCTTATAGGCGAGTATGTACTGTACACCATAATCTGGTGGTAAATAACTCGTCTTATAGGAGAGTATGTACGGTACACCATAATCTGGTGGTAAATAACTTGTCTTATAGGCGTGTATGTACGGTACACCATAATCTGGTGGTAAATAACTCGGCTTATAGGAGAGTATGTACGGTACACCATAATCTGGTGGTAAATAACTCGTCTTATAGGCGTGTATGTACGGTACACCATAATCTGGTGGTAAATAACTCGGCTTATAGGAGAGTATGTACGGTACACCATAATCTGGTGGTAAATAACTCGTCTTATAGGCGTGTATGTACGGTACACCATAATCTGGTGGTAAATAACTCGTCTTATAGGAGAGTATGTATGGTACACCATAATCTGGTGGTAAATAACTCGTCTTATAGGCGTGTATGTACGGTACACCATAATCTGGTGGTAAATAACTCGTCTTATAGGCGTGTATGTACGGTACACCATAATCTGGTGGTAAATAACCCGTCTTATAGGCGTGTATGTACGGTACACCATAATCTGGTGGTAAATAACTCGTCTTATAGACGTGTATGTACGGTACACCATAATCTGGAGGTAAATAACTCGTCTTATAGGCGTGTATGTACGGTACACCATAATCTGGTGGTAAATAACTCGTCTTATAGGAGAGTATGTACTGTACACCATAATCTGGTGGTAAATAACTCGTCTTATAGGCGTGTATGTACGGTACACCATAATCTGGTGGTAAATAACTCGTCTTATAGGCGAGTATATACGGTACACCATAATCTGGTGGTAAATAACTCGTCTTATAGGCGTGTATGTACGGTACAGCATAATCTGGTGGTAAATAACTCGTCTTATAGGCATGTATGTACGGTACAGCATAATCTGGTGGTAAATAACTCGTCTTATAGGCGTGTATGTACGGTACACCATAATCTGGTGGTAAATAACTCGTCTTATAGGTGTGTCTGTACTGTACACCATAATCTGGTGGTAAATAACTCGTCTTATAGACGTGTATGTACGGTACACCATAATCTGGAGGTAAATAACTCGTCTTATAGGCGTGTATGTACGGTACACCATAATCTGGTGGTAAATAACTCGTCTTATAGGCGTGTATGTACGGTACACCATAATCTGGTGGTAAATAACTCGTCTTATAGACGTGTATGTACGGTACACCATAATCTGGTGGTAAATAACTCGTCTTATAGACGTGTATGTACGGTACACCATAATCTGGAGGTAAATAACTCGTCTTATAGGCGTGTATGTACGGTACACCATAATCTGGTGGTAAATAACTCGTCTTATAGGCGTGTATGTACGGTACACCATAATCTGGTGGTAAATAACTCGTCTTATAGACGTGTATGTACGGTACACCATAATCTGGTGGTAAATAACTCGTCTTATAGACGTGTATGTACGGTACACCATAATCTGGAGGTAAATAACTCGTCTTATAGGCGTGTATGTACGGTACACCATAATCTGGTGGTAAATAACTCGTCTTATAAGCGTGTATGTACGGTACACCATAATCTGGTGGTAAATAACTCGTCTTATAGGCGTGTATGTACGGTACACCATAATCTGGTGGTAAATAACTCGTCTTATAGGCGTGTATGTACGGTACAGCATAATCTGGTGGTAAATAACTCGTCTTATAGGCGTGTATGTACGGTACACCATAATCTGGTGGTAAATAACTCGTCTTATAGGCGTGTATGTACGGTACACAAAATAACTGGATATCATTACACCTGGCATCAAATATTTTTAGTGAAACATTTTAGTGTGGATAACATATCTTGGGGACAAAATAATTGAAAATTATATGTACAACCTTTATTACACTTTCCCGAACGTCAGCCGAGCTGGTATCGTTCAGCATGCCTTGCACCAGCTTTACTGTGAGATCTTTCAACGTGTCCTGCGGAATCATCTGCCAGTATTTGTGCATAATGCGGAACACACCAATTACAGATGCACTACGAATATTTGGGAACGGATCATCAAGCAGTTCCTAAACAAGAAATATATCAGAATTATAAATTAATAGGGATGGCAACGAATATTCGGTCGGACGTCTGAATATCCGATTACTATTCAAGTATTCGAATATTTGGAAAAAATATTATACCCTCGAGTTTCCGGTTTCCGTTATGATAAGAAATGATCGGCATTCAACAAAACGAATCTTAAAACTACATAGTTTCTAAATGTATGATGTAAATAAAGTAACGTTCCTCTTTTATTCCAAATAATTAGAAATGAATATAACTACGTAAATAACAACGGGCGCTGTCATTTTTACCATGACCCGAAACCGACATCTGTGGTGACTGGTACCGGAGTTTTCGTGACCTTTCAGAAAATCAATTTTGCGTAGCATCGAATGGGTGTAAATATAAAACGAACACGTTTTGTGCAGCATAATGATAATTTCTATTATTTTGATGAATATTTCTTTTCACAGTTTAACAAGCAATTTCACAATGTGGACACCTGAATTCATCACCTATTCTTGTAAACCATGACTTTTGAACAGTAAATGAGGTGGGTCCAATGGTCACATATATCACACTATGCCCATTTGTAAGGGCTGTTGGTAAATATTGCCTGTAATTTCGCTTTGTAGGTGCTGGACTGCCATAAACCTACAACAAAATTAAAAACTATTCCTTTAAGTACACTACACTACAGGACACATCGCTTAGTTGACGACGACAGTAAACCACTGTATGGACCTCAAGACAATATAAGAGAAGTCTCCAAAACGATCCCCCCTTACACTAAAATTGTAACCCAGTCTATTTTGACCTTCACATTAAATGACAGGTAGGTAAACAAATCAGACGACGCAAAACAAAACTGGAAATGGTCAATATTTTGCAGTAAATCCAATGGATAAATGGTGATGCAATATTGCATTATGAAAGATAGCATGTTTTATACCAATCCAAGGAAAATAACCGATTTCTTACGCCTCCAAGGATTATAGGGAGCATTTTTGTTGCCAAATATGGAAAATGACCTTTGACACTATCTATTCCTGATTGGTGACGTCAGAAAACACCGATCGCGTGCAGTATTGTAAATACTTACGGGGTAACGAAAACGAAGGTATCACGATTTGAGGACACTAGAGGATATAATTTGTAAATATGAAATAAACTGTCAGATACGTTGTTTTCTTTTGAAACAATCATAAAACATTCCAATACAAAAGAAAATCGCCCCAAGATGTGTGAATAAACCATGTTAATTAACACTCTGCCATGTAATCGGCTAATTACAGTAGGTGCTAAGGTAGGTAGTGCGTAATTATGATTTCAAAACTGTTGACGACGAGAAAATTCCGTTGAAATATTACAGACAGTTTGCAACAACAACAACAACATGAATCTTAAATATTTAATTAACTGCTCAATATTACCAAAAAGTACTATTTAAAGTACGACTTTTTAATATATTGTCCAATTATATTGGCAATTTTGAGTTTTTGATTATTATATCGAATATTCGAATACCTTCCCGACCGAATAATTGAATAGTAAAATTGCTATAAATTATAATTATAACATAACTTTGCTTGTATTCAGTGTAATACAGCCATCTCATAATTTCTTATATCTACACACGTGTAATATCACCTGGAATGATTCTGAGTGGTTCAGAGAATAATTCTTATAAATTGATGTAGTTAAATTTGCATAGAATGCACATGCAAATATTTGATCTTGTTTGTTTTACTGTAGATCAATTTGGGCTACATGAAATTGAAATTTGTCTGGGCTTTATGAAAAGGTCTAACTTTATTAACCCTTTCCCTCATAGAAGCACCTCTTGACGCCATTACCCATACAACATACATGAACCCTTTCCCTCATAGAAGCACCTCTTGACGCCATTACCAATACAACATACACGAACCCTTTCCCTCATAGAAGCACCTCTTGACGCCATTACCAATACAACATACATGAACCCTTTCCCTCATAGAAGCACCTCTTGACGCCATTACCAATACGACATACATTAACCCTTTCCCTCATAGAAGCACCTCATGACGCCATTACCAATACGACATACATTAACCCTTTCCCCCATAGAAGCCCCTCTTGCCGCCATTACCAATACGACAAACATTAACCCTTTCCCTCATAGAAGCCCCTCTTGACGCCATTACCAATACGACACACATTAAACCTTTCCCTCATAGAAGCACCTCTTGACGCCATTACCAATACAACATACATTAACCCTTTCCCTCATAGAAGCACCTATTGACGCCATTACCAATACAGCATACATTAACCCTTTCCCTCATAGAAGCACCTCTTGACGCCATTACCAATACAACATACATTAACCCTTTCCCTCATAGAAGCACCTCTTGACGCCATTACCAATACAACATACATTAACCCTTTCCCCCATAGAAGCACCTCTTGACGCCATTACCAATACGACATACATTAACCCTTTCCCTCATAGTAGCACCTCTTGACGCCATTACCAATACAGCATACATTAACCCTTTCCCTCATAGAAGCACCTCTTGACGGCCATTACCAATACGACATACATTAACCCTTTCCCTCATAGAAGCACCTCTTGACGCCATTACCAATACAACATACATTAACCCTTTCCCTCATAGAAGCACCTATTGACGCCATTACCAATACGACATACATTAACCCTTTCCCTCATAGAAGCACCTCATGACGCCATTACCAATACTACATACATTAACCCTTTCCCTCATAGAAGCACCTCTTGACGCCATTACCAATACAACATACATTGACAATGTAGTAGTCAAACCAATGTTCATAAACCTATTCCCTCATAGAAGCACCTCTTGACGCCATTACCAATACAACATACATTAACCCTTTCCCTCATAGAAGCACCTATTGACGCCATTACCAATACGACATACATTAACCCTTTCCCTCATAGAAGCACCTCATGACGCCATTACCAATACGACATACATTAACCCTTTCCCTCATAGAAGCACCTCTTGACGCCATTACCAACACAACATACATTGACAATGTAGTAGCCAAAGCAATGTTCCTAAAAAGGCCAAAATCTCATGTAGTCCCAATAATATCTATGGAGGTGGGATAGATATTGCAACTACTTATCCACAGCATGATAGCTAAATGGCTGTCGTTTATATGGAGATATAATAGTATATTAACCTAGATCTCTATGAAAGAAAGGGTTAAATCGGATATAGCATGGAAATTAGCTAATTAGCATGAATTTGCATAAATTATACTAATAAGGGAAATAAATTATGGCTGTCTCTTTTAACCATGTGTCCGAGTTAAGAAAGTATGATATATGTGTAAACCTCCAAAATACTGATTTTCTAATTGTGAAGTACGATTGATTTAAACATATTTATTCCACTATATACATTCACAAAACAATACATGCACACAAAAGTGGAAGTCGTGATAGCGCAGTGGATGCGCGTTCGCTTCAGGTGCGAAAGGTCCGGAGTTCGAGTCCCACTGGAGCCGTTACGATTGTGCCCTTAGGCAAGGCATTTAAATTCCACGTTGCCTCTTCTCTCTCCCTCGTGGTGATGGATTCCATCAGGAATGAGGTCTCGAGAGTGATTTATATAAGTTGAAATAACTTGTTTCGCAATCTAGCTAAAATAAATTTGTATAAACTAAAAGTAGGATTGATGTATGTGAATATTTGCACAAGTAATTTATGCAAATGAACTGCTTGGAACTTGGTGGTATTCTAGAATGTACCTTTGAATTTGATACCAAAGTTAACATTATATCATTCAGGGGTGTAGCTAGCGATTTTGAATATGCAGGTCCGACTAATACATTGAGCATCTTGTATGTTCCATTAATGTCAAACACCTTGCGGGGACGTAGACATGTTTTCCTGGGCAAGCTTAGCCGACCTAAGTGGTTAACCAGTACTAAGCAATGTGTGTGAGGTGCCTTCTTGCTCAATGACACTACATACATGGCCTGACCGAGTATCGAACCCGAGACGATATATTCCAGATCCGACGCTCTACCACTGGACCACGGATGTCACTATCTGATCGGATCTTCTGTTGCTAGAGAGGTCTGGGGGCATGCTCCCCCAGCAAAGTTTGGAATCACAGAACGTCAATGGTGCACTCTGATGCATTTTAATATACATCTTAGATGTTCAAATGATATTTTTAGATATGTACCCACCATCATACACCCCACCCACTCCCAGTACAGTGTTTATTGATTTTTCGGGGTATTTTTTAATTTTTGATTTTCTGGGACAATCTGCAAGCCTGGGCCTTCAGTGCCTTATAGTATGGTAGCTACATGCCTGTCAGTAAAGTTAACTTGTTTGATGGTTTTTCTATTAAATATTTACAAACGGAACACGTGATTTTTGGGTTAAAAATGGTGGATACAAGCTGCATCTACATATACAGATTAGAAACATGCATCAAAGTGAAACCTCCCGCAATCACATCTCCACCAATATACCCCCCCCAATCACATCTCCACCAATATCACCCCCCCAACAATCACATCTCCACCAATATAGCCCCCCCCCAACAATCACATAACCACCAAATATCACCCCCCCAACAATCACATCTCCACCAATATCACCCCCCCAACAATCACATCTCCACCATATACCCCCCCCCAACAATCACATCTCCACCAATATCCCTCCCAACAATCACATCTCCACCAATATCACCCCCCAACAATCACATAACCACCAATATCACCCCCCCAACAATCACATCTCCACCAATATCACCCCCCCCAACAATCACATCTCCACCAATATAACCCCCCCCAACAATCACATCTCCACCAATATCACCCCCCAAACAATCACATAACCACCAATATCACCCCCCCAACAATCACATCTCCACCAATATCACCCCAGCAATCACATCTCCCCCAATATCATCCCCCCAGCAATCACATCTCCACCAATATCAACCCCCCCCAGCAATCACATCTCCACCAATATCACCCCCCAGCAATCACATCTCCACCAATATCACCCCCCCCCCAACAATCACATCTCCCCCAACAATCACATCTCCACCAATATCACCCCCCAGCAATCACATCTCCACCAATATCACCCCCCAACAATCACATCTCCACCAATATTACCCCCCCAACAATCACATCTCCACCAATATCACCCCCCCCACAATCACATCTCCACCAATATCACCCCCCAGCAATCACATCTCCACCAATATCACCCCCCCAACAATCACATCTCCACCAATATCACCCCCCAGCAATCACATCTCCCCCAATATCATCCCCCCAGCAATCACATCTCCCCCAATATCACCCCCCCCCAACAATCACATCTCCCCCAATATCATCCCCCCAGCAATCACATCTCCACAATATCACCCCCCAACAATCACATCTCCACCAATATCATCCCCACCAGCAATCACATCTCCCCCAATATCACCCCCCCAACAATCACATCTCCCCCAATATCATCCCCCCAACAATCACATCTCCACCAATATCACCCCCCCAGCAATCTCCACCAATATCACCCCCCCCACCACCACCACACACACCACCTCAACCATGCACAAACCTGGAAGAGATCAAACTGTTTCTGTAGAAGGGCGTCCGATTGCTGCACCGGAAGTTCCTGACTCTGCAGAGGAAATACATCAAAGAACAATGCCGCTGAGTTGGCACGTACACGGCTGTTTGCCACCTGGAAGACATCAACAGTACATATACGATCCATACTCACCTATAAGACAAGTTGTTTTACTACCTGCTTATGGTTTTTAAATGGCTTCCCGTCTTATAAGCGAGTGTAAACTGTTTTTCTTAAAAATGTGTTCCATGGTATTCAAAAACCTCTATGTTTCCCACTTTTGTGACCAGAACATAATTATTAACTTACCCTAAGTGATCTCCAAATAATTGGTAACATATCACCCACACCTCTATGTTTCCCACTTCTGGGACCAGAACACAATTATTAACTTACCCTAAGTGATCTCCAGATAATTGGTTCATACTGTCTACACAGCATATCCACCCACACCTCTATGTTTCCTACGTCTGGGACCAGAACACAATTATTAACTTACCCTAAGTGATCTCCAGGTAATTGGTTCATACTGTCTACACAGCATATCACCCACACCTCTATGTTTCCCACTTCTGGGACCAGAACACAATTATTAACTTACCCTAAGTGATCTCCAGATAATTGGTTCATACTGTCTACACAACATATCCACCCACACCTCTATGTTTCCTACGTCTGGGACCAGAACACAATTATTAACTTACCCTAAGTGATCTCCAGATAATTGGTTCATACTGTCTACACAGCATATCATCCACACCTCTATGTTTCTTCTGACCATGGATGTAGCTTAGTAACTGTAGAATTAACAAACAATTCAACTAACTTTATACCCAAGGGCCGGGAACCATTACACTGTATAACCAAGGGCCGGGAACCATTAAACTGTATACCCAAGGGCAGGGAACCATTAAACTGTATACCCAAGGGCCTGGAACCATTAAACTGTATACCCAAGGGGCCGGGAACCATTAAACTGTATACCCAAGGGCGGGGAACCATTACACTGTATACCCAAGGGGCCGGGAACCATTAAACTGTATACCCAAGGACAGGGAACCATTAAACTGTATACCCAAGGGCCAGGAACCATTAAACTGTATAACCAAGGGCCAGGAACCATTAAACTGTTTACCCAAGGGCCGGGAACCATTAAACTATATACCCAAGGGCCGGGAACCATTAAACTGTATACCCAAGGACGTCGCTCATATGGGCAACCGGTAACGACGATAAATAAATGTATAACACACACATGTACTTTGAAATTAAACGCCTTAGTTTATGAAAAGCTTGAGAAAGAACAAATAGGACTAAATGGGTTCTCACTGTGAACCCAAGAACGACGGGGTCAAAATGAACATTGATACCCGCAAGTCGCAAGGAATGTTCTGGACGTTCCAGCATCATCTACACCTATCCCGAAAAGTTTCTCTACCATTTCTGATTAACACCAATGAGTGTTTTTATTCAATGATGTTACTATATCAAAATAAGATATTCAACAACTTCTGGTGCATAAATAAAAAATAACAAGTATGCCATGTATAGGTGCCTTGAAGTCTTGAGTTCCTCACATAAATGGGTGCTGTTCAGGGTTAATTATAGGTCAGAATGTGTGGGAGAAGTGAGAAAGCGCGCGATCGTGTGCTTAAATGGTGTTATTTAATAAATTTCAACAAAATATGGTTAAAATGCACAGTATGACCATTAAATACAACATTTGAATATAAGAAGTGCTTCATAATGAGCCAGTGCTGAACAAAATTTTGTATGAAAAGTGTAAAAAAAAAAAAAAATATTATTTTGTTTTAAAGGGGGGGTGACGTCAGGGTCCCTAGGGCGACTATTTTGCCCACATCGCCCTCTAGAATGATCCCTGCATATATGTGAAAAACTATGTAAAAATACGTAAATAAACGACTTTATGGTTTCACCAAAATAAATGTTCTAATCTCTTTCAATATAATACTGTTAATTTATATGTAACATGTTTATATCTTTGTAAACAGGTAAAAATATAGAAATAAATACTGTTAAAAAAGTTTATTTACCGTATACCCCCGTTTAAACGCCCCCGGGGGCGATGCAATTTGCGACAAATTATATGCAAAGTATATGTGGGACTCCTTTAAATGCCCCCCTTTCTTCGTACCTCTTGAAACAGTCCCTATTATCTACTAGTATAGCGTATCTATAGCAACGAACCGACACGTGTGTAGTGTGAGTACCTGGAGAGCAGTTTAACCTTGCATCGATTACCATATATGGACATGGGCTGAAGCGGGACAAAACTTCAAAATCATTCACTGCCGAGCAATGTAATTTCAGCGAAAAATATCATGTGATCGTTCCCTTCCTGCAGCTTTCACACACGCGTCATAAAAATGGAATCAATATCACGTGGGCATCGGTCATATTCTGCTGCATTTAAATTAAAAGTAGTCAAAGTGTTCGGATCCAAACTTGCAGAACTTGATGAACATTTGTTCTGGGGCCTAGTCGATGTGACACCGAAAGCAAACAGACGTGCACCACCGAAAGCGTTATTGATGCGCTGGACTAAAGAAGTATGGGACAATATCACACCAGCTATCATTCGCCGTTCTTTCAAAAAGTGTGGAATTACATGTCGGTGAGCAGTCTGACCAAGAGGACGATCAAGAAGACTTTGAATGATTCACGGAAAACAAACTAGAGGTCAGTGAAATGATTGAGGGGGCCACCGACACTCTGGTCCAGGAGGCCAGGGACGCTCCACCGTGGAGTTGTCGGTATCTGACATTGCCACAGACCACCGTGGAGTTGTCGGTATCTGACATTGACACAGACCACCGTGGAGTTGTCGGTACCTGACATTGACACAGACCACTGTGTTTCTAGCAGTACAGACTATGATAGCAGCAGACACTGAGGGGAGAATTATGTTGTTTTGCTTCAAAATGGGAGGGGGCGTTTATTAGGGAGGGGGCGTTTAAACGGGGGCATACGGTATTCTACAACAATTGCGAAGCAAGTTTTAACAACTTATATTAATCACTCTCGTTGGCGCAGATGAAAACGTAAATGTGGTCATTCATGTGGGAGGAAACCGGAGTACCCAGAGAAAACCCACCTGTCCGATCTGGCGACTACTGTACCATCTCACATACTTCCCGGTCCAAGGAACGAACCCGGGTTGCATTGGTGAGAAGTGAGCGCGCTAACCACTGCGCTAATCGGACATAAATAATCCTAAATCAAGCTGGAGCCTCAAAAATAGGAAGGAAGACCCAGACATCCGAAACAAATATTCTACTTACTTTCTTCAATGCCGGAGCTAGAACTGACTGTGCATGTACAGCATGGTACATGAGGTCCTGTAAACATCCCTGCTCCAACTTCTGAGTCAGAGCACCAGTCTGCCAAGCACGGAAATAGATCTCTCCATATCTCTCATGCCATGACCTGAAATAAACATGGAACCAGTCTGGTCATTCTCGGAAATATATCTCACCATATCTCTCATGCCATGACCTGAAATAAACATGGAACCAGTCTGGTCATTCTAGGAAGTATATCTCACCATATCTCTCATGCCATGACCTGAAATAAACATGGAACCAGTCTGGTCATTCTAGGAAGTATATCTCACCATATCTATCATACCATAACCTGAAATAAACATGGCATCAGTCTGGTCATCCAAAGAAATATATCTCTCCATATCTCTCATGCCATAACCTGAAATAAACATGGAACCAGTCTGGTCATTCTAGGAAATATATCTCTCCATATCTCTCATACCATAACCTGAAATAAACATGGAACCAGTCTGGTCATTCCCGTTTTTTTTTTGTTGTTGGGTTGGTTTTGGTTTTTTTTTTTGTTGGTGTTGGTTGTTTTTTTTTTGTTGTTGGGTTGGTTTGGAAGTATATCTCACCATATCTATCTTTCCAATTCTCAACATAAGACAATGAACAAGTCCAGCAAAGCCAGAAACATCTCACAATATATCTATTGTCATGACCAATAATGTTAAAATATGCAACCATTTTGTCAAGCTGGGAACAATATCCAACCACATTAATATCTCAAATCATGACAAAAAATAAATATAGAATCAGACAGTAATAAAAGTGAATGTTCAGCCTAGTATACAGGTGAAAGAACAGCCTATTATACAAGTGAAAGGTCAGCATATTATACAGGTGAAAGGTCAGCCTATTATACAGGTGAAAGGTCAGCCTATTATACAAGTGAAAGGTCAGCCTATTATACAGGTGAAAGGTCAGCCTATTATACAGGTGAAAGGTCAGCCTATTATACAAGTGATAGGTCAGCCTATTATACAGGTGAAAGGTCAGCCTATTATACAAGTGAAAGGTCAGCCTATTATACAGGTGAAAGGTCAGCCTATTATACAAGTGATAGGTCAGCCTATTATACAGGTGAAAGGTCAGCCTATTATACAGGTGAAAGGTCAGCCTATTATACAAGTGAAAGGTCAGCCTATTATACAGGTGAAAGGTCAGCCTATTATACAAGTGAACGGTCAGCCTATTATACAGGTGAAAGGTCAGCCTATTATACAGGTGAAAGGTCAGCCTATTATACAGGTGAAAGGTCGGTCTATTATACAGGTGAACGTTCAGCATATTGTACAGGTGAAAGTTCGGCCTATTATATAGGTGAAAGTTCGGCCTATTATACAGGTGAACGTTCAGCCTATTGTGCAGGTGAACGTTCAGCATATTGTACAGGTGAACGTTCAGCCTATTGTACAGGTGAACTTTCAGCCTATTGTACAGGTGAAAGGTCAGCCTATTGTACAGGTGAACGTTCAGCCTATTGTACAGGTGAAAGGTTGGCCTATTGTACAGGTGAACTTTCAGCCTATTGTACAGGTGAACGTTCAGCCTATTATATAGGTGAACGTTCAGCCTATTATACAGGTGAAAGTTCAGCCTATTGTACAGGTGAACGTTCTGAAAGTTCAGCCTATTGTACAGGTGAACTTTCAGCCTATTATACAGGTGAAAGGTCAGCCTATTATACAGGTGAAAGTTCAGCCTATTGTACAGGTGAAAGGTTGGCCTATTGTACAGGTGAACGTTCAGCATATTATACAGGTGAACGTTCAGCCTATTATACAGGTGAAAGGTCAGCCTATTGTACAGGTGAAAGGTCGGCCTATTATACAGGTGAATTCAAAGCCTAGATTAGATCTATATAATCAATCAAATTGCGAGATAATTGATACCTTGGAACCAACAGTAGGTTATTCTTGATGGTTGTGTGCACCATATCTGTGAGGTCCTCATCTAGAGTCATTACATAGCCAAGGAATCTAATACCCTGCAAAATAAACAATATCTCAGTGTGCAGTGCATTCTAATCATCCGCTCCTTACAATATCTCAGTGTGCAGTACATTCTAATCATCCGCTCCTTACAATATCTCAGTGTGCAGTACATTCTAATCATCCGCTCCTTACAATATCTCAGTGTGCAGTACATTCTAATCATCCACACCTTAGAATATCTGTGTGCAGTGCATTCTAATCATCCACACCGTACAATATCTCAGTGTGCAATGCATTCTAATCATCCGCTCCTTAGAATATCTCAGTGTGCAGTGCATTCTAATCATCCGCTCCTTAGAATATCTCAGTGTGCAGTACATTCTAATCATCCACACCTTAGAATATCTGTGTGCAGTACATTCTAATCATCCACTCCTTAGAATATCTGTGTGCAGTACATCTAATCATCCACTCCTTAGAATATCTCAGTGTGCAGTACATTCTAATCATCCGCTCCTTACAATATCTCAGTGTGCAGTACATTCTAATCATCCGCTCCTTACAATATCTCAGTGTGCAGTACATTCTAATCATCCGCTCATTACAATATCTCAGTGTGCAGTACATTCTAATCATCCGCTCCTTACAATATCTCAGTGTGCAGTCATTTAATCATCCTTAAATATCTCAGTGTGCAGTCATTCTAATCACCTTTAATATCTCAGTGTGCAGTACATTCTAATCATCCCTTTAATATCTCAGTGTGCAGTACATTCTATCATCCCTTTAATATCTCAGTGTGCAGTTCAGTGTGCAGTACATTCTAATCATCCGCTCCTTACAATATCTCAGTGTGCAGTACATTCTAATCATCCGCTCCTTAGAATATCTCAGTGTGCAGTGCATTCTAATCATCCACTCCTTACAATATCTCAGTGTGCAGCACACTCTACGCAAACAAATACTGTGGTTTTAACCCAGAGAACATTGCAGCCTTACTAATGAATGAAAACTAATGACATTTTAAATGCAAAGTAAACTCATACCTCATCGAGTTGCATATATTGTGGTGACATATAACAGCGCAGTAGGAGGGTCTTAAACTCAGTGCTGCTTTCATTATGTAACTCAACCAGCAGAATGACTTCGTGAAGTGACCATACTCTCTTCACATCGGCTACCTGTCAGGACAATGATACATACTGTAGTACACACTATACAACCAGATACATGGCTACCTGTCAGGACAATGATACATACTGTAGTACACACAATACAACCAGATACATGGCTACCTGTCAGGACAATGATACATACTGTATTACACACAATACAACCAGATACATGGCTACCTGTCAGGACAATGATACATACTGTATTACACACTATACAACCAGATACATGGCTACCTGTCAGGACAGTGATACATACTGTATTACACACTATACAACCAGATACATGGCTACCTGTCAGGACAATGATACATACTGTATTACACACTATACAACCAGATACATGGCTACCTGTCAGGACAGTGATACATACTGTATTACACACTATACAACCAGATACATGGCTACCTGTCAGGACAATGATACATACTGTATTACACATTACCAGATACATGGCTAGCTGTCAGGACAATGATACATACTGTATTACGCACTGTACAACCAGATACATGGCTAGCTGTCAGGACAATGATACATACTGTATTACACACTATACAACCAGATACGTGGCTAGCTGTCAGGACAATGATACATACTGTATTACGTGCACTGTACAACCAGATACATGGCTAGCTGTCAGGACAATGATACATACTGTATTACACACTATACAACCAGATACGAGGCTAGCTGTCAGGACAATGATACACACAATACAACCAGATACGAGGCTACCTGTCAGGACAGTGATACATACTGTATTACACACTATACAACCAATAAAATGTGTTATTCCACTGCTTTCAACCACTTTATTTCACTGATAAATTACTATATTTCATTGAAAAGCATAAACAAGTACAGTCAAACCTGTGTTAGTGGTCACCTCCATTAAGCAGCCAGTTTCCAGATTCCCAATATGTTGTTTTGCTATACATTTGACCTCTATCAAGCAACCACCTGTGCTAAGCAGCCACTTTCTGTGATTCCCTTGGCTGGCTGTTTAAGACAGGTTTGACTGTATATTTCATGGAAAAGCATAAAATAATATAGATTATAGATGATAAAGAGACAAGTAATTCAATCTCATGATCCAGGGATCATTCTAGAGGGCGATATAGTCGCCCTAGGGACCCTGACTTCGCCCTCTGGGTGGCCCACTTCTCCCTAAAAAATATGTTTTGGTTTTTACGATTTTCAAACAAAATTTTGTCTAGTAAGATACACTGGCCCATTATAAAGCACTCCTTCTATTCAAATGTTGTATTTAATGGTTGTACTGTGCATTTTAACCCTATTTTGGAGAAGTATATTAAAGAACACCATTTAAGGAAGCGATCACGCGCTTTCTCACTTCTCCCAAAAATTCTGACCTAGAATGAACCCTGTGATCATGCGGTGTCTCGAGGATACACGTGTACAGATATCACTAGTACCAGTGGTTTAGGTGTTAAATCCAGGCTCCTCTCCACGATAGAGATGAAACTTGTCATCACTAGACTCTCCTTATTTGGTAGACCTTTCTTCCACCAGTCTTCAAACACTCGTGTCAGGCTATACTTTATTTTGTCCGTAGAGACAGGGAGGGTTGGCACTAAATCTAAAAAATTTGAGGAGAAGAATTATATAAAACTCTGTCTTCCTTCTGTTTCTGTATTCTGATTATGCGTGGTGTATGCATTGTTCAATATGTATTATATTGGGAAATAAAATATGTTTAAACTAATCTAATATAATATATGCATAGTTTAGTTTATACAAATTTATTTAGCTCGATTGCGATAACAAGTTCTAACAACTTATATATTAATCACTCTCGAGACCTCATTCTTGATGGAATTCTTCGCCATGAGGGAGAGAGAAGAGGCAACGTGGAATTTAAATTCCATGCCTAAGGGCACAATCATAACACAGTGGGTCTCGATCTAAAGGCTGTTCGCACCTGAAGTGAATGCGCTACCACTGAGCTGTCACGACTTCCACTAAATCTATATATAATATATGCATACAAGACAACAGATGGATCTGTAGTCCAGTGGTAACACGCTGGACTGGTAATCCAGGTATCGCAGGCTCGATCCCCCGTCTGAACTTAATAAAATTAACAGTCTTTCAGGTGGGACGTTAAACCGAGGTCTCGTGTCTGTGCTTTACACCATGCACGTAAAAGAACCAGAGGAGACTCTGGAATGGGTCTCTGTCTGTATCATGCACAATCCTCCAAAATCTAAAATGACTAATCTCTTCAGGAGGCGTCGCTCATATGGGTAACCGGTAGCGACGATAAATAAACGTAAAACGTATAAACGGATGCCGACCCGACACCGTTGCGATAGCTGAATTTAGCAGCAAGGTCACATGATGAAGCTAAAAGTGTCAACACAAGTTTTTTGAAAGTTGTTTTCACGACGAAAATAATAATATACGGCAAGTGCAATTAACATTGTATACTGGTCATATGTGGGATTTACGCCGAGCATATTATATGTTATATTTCGGGTTTTACGCCTGCATCAGCACCATTTTGGGCTATATCGCCGGCGGGCAGTTTACCTAACAACACCTTTCCTGGGCAGGCTCCAGCGGTTAACCAGTACTTGGTGCACCAACCTCCGTAACAAACTGTCAACTTGTTCATATAAAAGAGACACGGCCTGAGCTGGGATCGAACCTGTGACCATCTGTGATGATAGGTTACAGTGGTATACAAGTTAGCGACCGTAACCTCTCGACCACGGAGGCGGGTTACGCCGAGCATAGGTTCCACCACTCTATAACTTTGAAACACAAACAAACAAACGAAAGAGATCGTATAAGATGTATCAATACTTTGCAGTAGACTTGCTATCTGAACCATCGTCTCTGGTACGTGCACATCTTTCTGAGCCAGCATGGCTGCCAGTAGGCAGGTCACACATTGAATGACCTTCAACGATTGAGATCCCTCGTCGGATTCCATCTCCTCCTACAATTCAAACATACAAGAACAACAAAATGGAAAACATTGTCTTATTTTTATAACTCATTCAAGGTCATAATTTATGCGAGTTATGTTATTTTATATTTCGGGTTTTACGCCTGCATCAGCACCATTTCGGGCTATATCGCCGACGGGCAGTTTACCTAACAACACCTTTCCTGGGCAGGCTCCAGCGGTTAACCAGTACTTGGGTGCACCAACCTGGTTGGATTGGTTCCTGTACAAGTGAGATGGTTGGATTGGTTCCTGTACAAGTGAGATGGTCGGATTGGTTACTGTACAAGTGAGATGGTAGGATTGGTTACTGTACAAGTGAGATGGTTGGATTGGTTACTGTACAAGTGAGATGGTAGGATTGGTTACTGTACAAGTGAGATGGTTGGATTGGTTACTGTACAAGTGAGATGGTTGGATTGGTTACTACTGTACAAGTGAGATGGTCGGATTGGTACTGTACAAGTGAGATGGTGGATTGGTTGTAGTGAGATGTTGGATTGGTTACTGTAGTGTGGTGGATTGGTTCTACAAGTAGATGTCGGATTGGTACTGTACAAGTGAGATGGTGGATTGGTTATTGTACAAGTGAGATGGTCGGATTGGTTACTGTACAAGTGAGATGGTCGGATTGGTTACTGTACAAGTGAGATGGTTGGATTGGCTACTGTACAAGTGAGATGGTAGGATTGGTTACTGTACAAGTGAGATGGTCGGATTGGTTACTGTACAAGTGAGATGGTCGGATTGGTTACTGTACAAGTGAGATGGTTGGATTGGTTACTGTACAAGTGAGATGGTTGGATTGGTTACTCGTCAGTGAGAGGTGTTGGTTATGTACAAGTGGTGGTCGATTGGTACTGTACATGGATGGTGATTGGTTACTGTACGTATGGTTGGTGTTACTGTCAAGTGAGTGTTGTTGTTTGTTTGTGTGGTGTTTTGTACAAGTGAGATGGTCGGATTGGTTACTGTACAAGTGAGATGGTAGGATTGGTTACTGTACAAGTGAGATGGTCGGATTGGTTACTGTACAAGTGAGATGGTAGGATTGGTTACTGTACAAGTGTGATGGTTGGATTGGTTACTGTACAAGTGAGATGGTCGGATTGGTTACTGTACAAGTGAGATGGTTGGATTGGTTACTGTACAAGTGAGATGGTTGGATTGGTTACTGTACAAGTGAGATGGTTGGATTGGTTACTGTACAAGTGAGATGGTTGGATTGGTTACTGTACAAGTGAGATGGTCGGATTGGTTATTGTACAGTGAGATGGTCGGATTGGTTACTGTACAAGTGAGATGGTTGGATTGTTTACTGTACTGGATTGGTTACTGTACAGTGATATGGTCGGATGTACTGTACAAGGGATGTTCGGATTGGTTACTGTACAAGGTGATGTTGGATTGGTTACTGTACAAGTGAGATGGTCGGATTGGTTACTGTACAAGTGAGATGGTCGGATTGGTTACTGTACAAGTGTGATGGTAGGATTGGTTACTGTACAAGTGAGATGGTCGGATTGGTTACTGTACAAGTGAGATGTTCGGATTGGTTACTGTACAAGTGTGATGGTAGGATTGGTTACTGTACAAGTGAGATGGTCGGATTGGTTACTGTACAAGTGAGATGGTTGGATTGGTTACTGTACAAGTGAGATGGTTGGATTGGTTACTGTACAAGTGAGATGGTTGGATTGGTTACTGTACAAGTGAGATGGTTGGATTGGTTACTGTACAAGTGAGATGGTTGGATTGGTTACTGTACAAGTGAGATGGTTGGATTGGTTATCTGTACAAGTGAGATGGTTGGATTGGTTACTGTACAAGTGAGATGGTTGGATTGGCTACTGTACAAGTGAGATGGTTGGATTGGTTGTGTGGTGGTGGTGGTACTGTACAAGTGAGATGGTCGGATTGGTTACTGTACAAGTGAGATGGTTGGATTGGTTACTGTACAAGTGAGATGGTTGGATTGGTTACTTGTACAAGTGAGATGGTTGGATTGGTTACTACTGTACAAGTGAGATGGTTGGATTGGTTACTGTACAAGTGAGATGGTCGGATTGGTTACTGTACAAGTGAGATGGTGGATTGGTTTGTACAAGTGAGATGGTGGATTGGTTACTGTACAAGTGAGATGGTTGGATTGGTTACTGTACAAGTGAGATGGTCGGATTGGTTACGGTCGCAGCGGAGATGGAACACTTGCAGTTTTCGTTCTTGAGTGGCGTATGTTGTCCATGACTCGCTTCCATAGAAGAGTGTGCTGATGACGCAAGCCATTATGCAGCAACAATGAAAGGACACAAGTTTTAATAAAAAATAAATTAAGTGGATTTAGTGGGAGTCGTGATAGCGCAGTGGATGCGCGGTCGCTTCAGGTGCAAAAGGTCCGGAGTTCGAGCCCCGCTGGAGCCATTACGATTGTGCCCTTCCTTAGGCAAGGCATTTAAATTCCACATTGCCTCTGCTCTCTCCTTCATGGCGATGGATTCCATCAGGAATGAGGTCTCGAGAGTGATTAATATAAGTTGAAAGAACTTGTTTCGCAATCGAGCTAAAATAAATTTGTATATGATAATAAATCCATATATACATACCGGCAGCATGAGCAACTTTTGGGAGAAGATGTTGAAGATTCCTTCCCATACATGATCTAGCTGTTTCTTGCTGCAACTGCCCACCGTCTCTGCTAGACAACTAGCACCCTCTGCTTTACACTGAAAATATATTGGTTAGTTAATTTCCCCGAATAATGTTAAAAAACTTTTTTTCTGTTTATTGAAAAGGTAAACAAATTAAAAATTTGAAATTGTGTCGAGACTATGAGTAAAACCAGCAGCTAAGTTTGTAATGATTCTCCAGCAATAGATGGTGGTGGATACACAATGAGCCCATCTGCACATTATTTCAGGCATGAGTGGGCATCCAGGTGCTGGGTAGAACCACCATTCATTCATAAGTCTGCTGAATAGCTTTTCTAATGAAAGAATCAATTTCACATGCCTACAGCAGCGAGTAGCTGAAGACATTAACCACTCATCCAAGGAGGCAGCATCCAGGTCTTCTAGAAACAAGAGGCCCATTGAAATACCTGAGAAACTTATATTTAATTCTAACCCGACCCAGCTAATAACATACATACTTGAGGAGTAAAATCTACCTCGGGTTATTCTGCGATATACCTACCTTGAACTATGCTGAGCGCGCACCATGTTTTGGCTATTCCATTTATACAATGCGTGTAAAGTTTTATGAATGAAAGTCACGTGATGTTTGTAAATACTACCGTGGGAATTCGCGGAAGTGAGCTATTTTTAGAATCAGATAATCTCTTGTCCGTCTTCTTTTTCTGTTAAGTAACGTTTCAGTTACTATTCTGTACAGTTTTATTTGACAAAATAAATAAAATTATTGATCAGTTACAACTTGTGTTCATTTATGCACTAGATTGATATTTTCCATAAAAAAATAACGTCATCACCCCTTACGCGGGAGGAAATTTCGAAAGCCAAATGCAGCAGCGTTTGAAGAAAATACTCCTTTAAAATTATTAGAAGTAAGTCGTGTTAGATTCAAAATAATAAGTATCAACCGTGGTATATCGCAGAATAACCAGAGTTTGAAGTTCTTATGTGTAGAAATATATCACTCAGGCCATCGTGATATATTTCTACGCATAAGAACTTCAAACACGGGTTATTCTGCGATATACCACGGTTGATACTTATTATTTCTTAATTAACCTCCCTATAGTACTAGTATAGTAGAGTAACATACACACTGTAGTTACAGATCTCTAAAATGGGTAATTATTACATCACAACATTTTGCACATTCTACAATGTACATGAAGTCTATTGGAAAAGGAAAAACTTTCTAGGTCTAGAAGACTTAGTGTTTTCTTAATCTTTTCTAGTCACATGTTACTTAACCATAGCATGCTAGCGGCAGATAAAATCACTTTTGCAAACAGCATAGAGCCAGATCATACGGAGCAGAACGAACACAGAACGTGCCATCTGATCAGACTCTATGCTGTTTGCTATTCGTATAGTGGAGCTAAAACACATGGCTGAATAACAAACAACATAGATTCTGATTAGATGCGGCTTTACACCCTGCTGCTGATCTGGATCTATGTTGTTTGCAAATGAGATTTTATTTACTCAGCAGGCAAAGGTTTAAGGAATAAATTTTGTTAAATATCATTATGAATGAAACGTTCATAAAGATACAAAAGACGAAATTAGTCACCAATTGTTTCAAGAGCATCAGAACAATATTGAGAACCTGATTCAAGCAACTGTTTACATGTAATTACAATGGGATTATGCTGGTTCAAGCAACTGTTTACAAGTAATTACAATGGGATTATGCTGGTTCAAGCAACTGTTTACAAGTAATTACAATGGGATTATGCTGGTTCAAGCAACTGTTTACAAGTAATTACAATGGGATTATGCTGGTTCAAGCAACTGTTTACAAGTAATTACAATGGGATTATGCTGGTTCAAGCAACTGTTTACAATGGGATTATGCTGGTTCAAGCAACTGTTTACAAGTAATTACAACGGGATTATGCTGGTTCAAGCAACTGTTTACAAGTAATCACAATGGGATTATGCTGGTTCAAGCAACTGTTTACACATAATCACAATGGGATTATGCTGGTTCAAGCAACTGTTTACACATAATTACAATGGGATTATACTGGTTCAAGCAACTGTTTACAAGTAATTACAATGGGATTATGCTGGTTCAAGCAACTGTTTACAAGTAATCACAATGGGATTATGCTGGTTCAAGCAACTGTTTACAAGTAATTACAATGGGATTATGCTGGTTCAAGCAACTGTTTACAAGTAATCACAATGGGATTATGCTCGGCTGGTTCAAGCAACTGTTTACACATAATTACAATGGGATTATGCTGGTTCAAGCAACTGTTTACACATAATTACAATGGGATTATGCTGGTTCAAGCAACTGTTTACACATAATTACAATGGGATTATGCTCGGCTGGATCAAGCAACTGTTTACACATAATTACAATGGGATTATGCTCGGCTGGTTCAAGTGAGCTACAAAACATAGAAGCCAAAATACCTGTTGAACAAATTGAATAAGATCTTGTGAACTCTTTCTCTTCAGTAATTCCAGCAGTTCCTCTCTCTTCACCATTCTGTCAATGCTTCAGTCGCTAACACTGCTAAAATAGTGAAATTACTGTTGTAGTAAATATTGCCAACAGAGTTTAGCAACCAAGTGACCTAGATGGGTCATGTGACTGGTAGCATGATCAATGACCCTTGGCTATCTGGGTAAGTACACGTGACCGGAGTTGATGTGCAAGATCACCAACGTTTTCTGGACACTTATCGCAGGGTTCATTCTTGGTCAGAATTTTTGGGAGAAGTGAGAAAGCGCGTGATCGCTTCCTTAAATGGTGTTCTTTAATATACTTCTGCAAAATAGGGTTAAAATGCACAGTATAACCATTAAATACAACATTTGAATAGAAGGAGTGCTTTATAATGGGCCAGTGGGCTAGACAAAATTTTGTTTGAAAATCGTAAAAACCAAAAAATATTTTTTTTATTATTATTATTTATTTTTTTAGGGAGAAAGTCAGGGTCCCTAGGGCGACAATTTCGCCCACATTGCCCTCTAGAATGATCCCTGTTATCGTAAGAACTCCGAACAAACAACTACACATTTGAACGAAGATTCTGAGAACCAGAAAGGACAGGTATTTCTTTCTTTGTCAATATGTGACAAAACATAAAGAATACTCGTTTCCGGCATTAATACCAGATGGAAGTCGTGATAGCACAGTGGATGCACGTTCGCTTCAGGTCCGGAGTTAGAGCACCACTGGAGCCGTTACGATTGTGCCCTTAGGCAAGGCATTTAAATTCCACGTTGCCTCTTCTCTCTCCCTCGTGGCGATGGATTCCATCAGGAATGTGGTATCGGGAGTGATTGATATAAGTTGCAAGAACTTGTTTTGCAATCGAGCTAAAATTCCTTGCAGTTTGATATGCGAGGGGTTTGACATTTGGGAAGATAGATAGAAGAACTAGTAATCAACTCTTCAACCTATGTTAGCGACTGACAGCTTTCTTACATATCACTTGTCCCTGATATGGAGCGAACCTGCAGCCCTGATGATCGCGGTGAAAGGTGAGTTCCAATGGCAGCGAGTTAAACCACTCGGCCACGGAGGATCCATTATTGATGGAATCCATCACCATGAGGGAGAGAGAGCAATTTGGAATTAAGGGTCTTCCTCGGACAGGGAAGTATGTGAGATGGTACGATGGTCGCCAGATCGGACAGGTGTGTTTTCTCCGGGTACTCCGGTTTCCTCCCACATGAATGACCACATATACACTTTCATCCGAGCCAACAAATGTGATTAATATAAGTTGTTAAAACTTCTTCGCAATCGTTGTAAAATAAATATAAAGTATTAAAAAAAAGGGCTTCCAGTTGTAGAGTTATGTTATATTTCGGGTTTTACGCCTGCATCAGCATCATTTTGGGCTATATCGCCGGCGGGCAGTTTACCTAACAACACCTTTCCTGGGCAGGCTCCAGCGGTTAACCAGTACTTGGGTGCACCAACCTCCGTAAGAAACTGCCAACGTTTTCATATAAATGAGACACGGCCTGAGCGGGGCTCGAACCCGTGACCATCAGTGATATAGGTTACAGTGGTATCGGCCGCAATACTCGGTACTTATATAGCACTTGTCCTTGAGCAAGGTACCTGAAACACATTGCTTAGTACTGGTAACCATTTAGGCTGTTAAGCCTATCTATCTCGCCCAGTAAAACACGTCAAGGTCTCGGCAAGGGGTTTGACATAAATGGAACATACAAATTATATTGAGGGGAGGGGTTTGAATGCAGAATATCTCGATTAATAGGCAGACACCGTATCCATTTCTATAACATGATGCTTCGCTGTTCTACTATAACATGATGCTTCGCTGTTCTACTATAACATGATGCTTCGCTGTTCTACTATAACATGATGCTTCGCTGTTCTACTTAGACTACTATAACATTAAATACATGTCACTGTGACAAGACAGCGTGTCGTCCGTGGTAGAGCGTCGGATTTGGAATCGAACGGTCCCGGGTTCGATACTCGGTCAGGCCACATATGTAGTGTCATTGAGCAAGGCACCTCACACACATTGCGTAGTACTGGTTAACCACTTAGATCGGCTAAGCCTGCCCAAGAAAACATGTCTAGGTCCCCGCAATGGGTTTGACATTAATGGAACATACATACAGACATAAGACCCTGACAGGGCTCATTTTTTCAGAAATGCGTGTGGACTATAAATGATAATTGGTTGCAACATGGTCCTGGGATGTAGTTACCGTGTGTGGGGGTCGAGGTTATGCGGCGGATGCCTGTGTGACAGGAAAGAGCTTCTCACCCCGTATCATGAATAAGACGTGTAATAATTCCGATCACGAAGGCCCAATGAAGGACATTTACCATAGACAAGGGGGGGGTGTCATCCTGTATGTATTAACCAATAAAACCCCGGTAGCGGTTATGCGCACTACAGAATGACAGAATTCTGAGAATACAAGAAGTGTTCTATCCAAATATCGTCAGCAGATCATAGCCGCTAGGAAAATTTGGTGTGGTGCCACGACATCATGTATTATAGAGGAAATTATCACATCGTATTAAAAAATAATAAACAGTTTAAAAATCGCACTATCCCAATGACATACCAAAGTTGCTTGACGTAAATTTTTAATCAATGTTTTTGTTTATTTGAAATATGCGCCAAAAAAAACGATGTGCTGTGAGAAATACACATCATGAAACGGGTGATGCGAGAGTTTAAATTGCGTTCCGGCTGGTCAAACTGCGGCCCTATTTGATTTAACCATATTTTATTGCATATGCATATTAAACAGTATAGTTGACATACATGCTTGATACAGAATAGAAATTAACAATGTATAAGATGCATACATACATTTGAGTAACATTGCAAAAGGGTCGGGCCACAAGTTATAACCAACATTAGAAAACGGCCCTTCCCAATTTGCCGCTCTATAAAAGGACAGTCATGTGCTTGCCCGGCATAGACGGATCTGTAGTCCAGTGGTTAACACGCTGGACTGGTAATCCAGGGATCGCAGGTTCGATCCCCCGTCTGACCCTAATAAAATAAACTGTCTTTCAGATGGGACGTTAAACCGAGGTCTCGTGTCGGTGCTTTACACCGTGCATGTAAAAGAACCAGAGGAGACTCTGTAATGGGTCTCTTTCTGTATCATTGCACTATCCTCCAAAATCTAAAATGACTAATCTCTTCAGGAGGCGTCGCTCATATGGGTAACCGGTAGCGACGATAAATAAATGTAAAACACACACACGCCCGGCATAGAGATCATAGAACACGAAAAGATATATAATTAAAAGAGATAGGAGGACAGTTTAGAGTGACTCCTAAACATACCCTATGCATTTTGATGCTTGTAGCCTAAGGTATGGTCGGGCTGAGTTATCAAATAACATTACCCATATATGTCACATGTTAACGAATATAGATGCGTGTTTGTACAGCGTGACTCCTGTACTGACTCTATATATGTTGGTGTATGTAACTTAATCTATGGTCGAGCTGAGTATGCAAATAATAGTATACATCAAACATATTCATACATCAACGAATCTGATATGTGAGACATTATAGAGTGACTCCTGTACTGACCCTATACATGTTGGTGCTTGTAGCTTAATCTATGACCGGACTGAGTATTCAAATCTTATTATTAACGTACACAATGTCATCACCATAGTTTATAATATATGAGTGTTAACTAAACATCTTAGTACGCTCGCCCACATGGTTCGCCGGGAGGGAGGGAGGGCGATGGTAAATAGGCTCAATCACCTTGCCCAGCTGACCTCCTCACAGTAGCATAGAACCCGTGTATCTTCAGCGTGTCACACTCTCTACATGTGCGCGCGCATCGTCTTGCTGACTGGACAGTCTTGAAGTTAACAAGTACTCACAGCCTTTATCCACGTGTCAAGGAGAACAAGGCATGTATACCGCGAAGCGACATACGAGGCATTGGTGTCCAGCTGCAAGGAGAGAAACTATTTTGATTTGATAATATTTTATTACTCTATATACATGTATGTATGTATATATGTATGTTCCATTAATGTCGAACCCCTTGCGGGGACATAGACATGTTTTCCTGGGCAGGCTTAGCCGACCTAAGTGGTTAACCAGTACTAAGCAATGTGTGTGAGGTGCCTTGCTCAATGACACTACATACGTGGCCTGACCGAGTATCGAACCCGGGACCGTTCGATTCCAAATCCGACGCTCTACCACTGGACCACGGTCGCCACATGTATATAACATGTCCAATCATATAACCGATACATAATTACCAAATGGGTTGGGCCACAAGTTCTGACAACATCAGTGATTGGCCCTACCCATAAAGAGAGAAGAAAGGAAAGAAACGATATACTAAGCTCTGCTTCCGGTTTAGACCTTTCCTATATACATGTACTTACTTCTTTGATTTTGTGTACATGTATTGTTTTGTGAATGTATATAGTGGAATAAATATGTTTAAACCAACTGCATGGTCGGTTTATATGCTGCTGCGAGATGACCAACAGTGAGGAGGGTGGCCCTAAAAAGGACCAATTCGAAAGAAAATACCATCACAGGATAGGAAGAAAAAGCCGCCTCAGAATGTTTAATAGAGCAATAAATCTACGTATACCATAATCACCATATATCACCAACTATTCAGACTCCCACATGCCTCGGCGGTGATGATTATATAGACAACTACGAGCTTAGATTGATCTGATGAGTGTTTAATGGTGATACAAGATACAGAATCTACATATATAACAAGTACAACATTAGCTTTAAACTATTTTCAAGGTATCAGATTAACACTACAAACAAACACCACTAATTGGGTTGAGGAGGTTAATCAGATCTTGAAGGGATATACCAAGTACAAGTAGCAGATAAAATGACAGCATGCACTATAGTATTGGCTTTAATATTGGCGTTGTTGATATGTCATTGTCTATCCACACCGTCTGTATTATCTGGTATCTAATAGTGCGCGCGCGCGCGTGTTTTTTTAAACTTTATTTATCGTCGCTACCGGTTGCCCATATGAGCGACGCCTCCTGAAGAGATTAGTCATTTTAGATTTTTGGAGGATAGTGCAATCATACAGACAGAGATCCATTCAAGAATCTTCTTTGGTTATTTTACGTGTGCTGTGAACCGCACCGACACGAAACCTCGGTTTAAAGTCCTATCTGAAAGACTGTTAATTTTATTATGGCCAGATGGGGCATCGAACCTGCGATCCCTGGATTACCATCCCAACGTGTTAACCACTGGACTACAGATCCGTCTGTGATATCTATCAGCCCTATCCCGCAATTATTTATACTGACCTGCAACCAATCCGTGAATCCAGCCTATATTGTATACATGTCAGGGATTTAATCCAATGAGAACAAATCATGTCATATCGGGCTGGTTTGTTGACTTTAGTTGTCAAATCTCTAAACCATCACTCTTAGATGGTGGGTGTTTTATCTTCTTAGAAAAACTCAATCGCCCACATGCATTTATGCGATTGTGACTTTAAATAAACTTATTAGTCAGTCAGTTTTCAAGTGTGCTCTCAGTCGGGTCTGAAAACAGTGTACGAAATGATGGGATATGTCAGTACAGTGCTCTACAAAGCTGTAGCATTTGTCCTGTTGGTTAAATGATATTTTATTGCTAGATTTATTTTACATATACAGGCATATACTAAACATGACCATTTAATGAAAAGCAAACGGGTCGGTCGGGCCACCAGTTCTAACAACCGTGATTATTTACGACACTTCCCGCATTTGTCCTCGAAAGTCGCCTGCTTTCACTATACCCCGTCACCTTATATCCTCTTCAGTATAACGTTCCGCTGAGTCATCATCACTGTATCGTTGTTATAGTTCTGCTTTGTGCTCTGGTGTAGAACTACGTCTGGTTCAAAGCACATGTGTTGATTCCGAGAAAGCCGTCACTACTGCTCGATACAATGCCAGTTCTTCGCCGCTACCGATCACCAGTCGTTCGAGGCGTGCTACAAACATTTCACATTCAGGTGGTTAAAGAAGTTAAAAGATTCAAAGCAGCTATTGTCGTGAATATAAACTGGGATTATGAAAATTGGTTAAGTGATTTGAAGTAACCACTCGACCACGGATTTCCTTTTTGATGGACTAAAATGACAATGTACATAAATGCATATTTGTAATATACTACATACTATATAATAATACAGCCGAACTTCGTTGCCTCGAACTCGGTTGGCTCTGATGGCGATAATCTCTATATAATGCATATTGTTCTACCTTCGATGACTCGAATACAATTCAAAACCACAGACGGATCTGTAGTCCAGTGGTAACACGCTGGACCGGTAATCCAGGGATCGCATGTTCGATCCCCCGTCTGACCATAATAAAATTAACAGTCTTTCAGATGGGACGTTAAACAGAGGTCTCGTGTCGGTGCTTTACATCGTGCACGTAAAAGAACCAGAGGAGACTCTGGAATGGGTCTCTGTTTGTATCATTGCACTATCCTCCAACAATCTAATCTCTTCAGGAGGCGTCGCTCATATGGGCAACCGGTAGCGACGATAAATAAACGTAAAACACACACATTCGATGACTCGAACACGGATGACTGGAACTCTCGAACCAGACCACTGGTCCCATGAAATCAATTAGTACTAAATTAACACCTTTGGGTCGAACACAATTGGGAGAGGAATTAATATAAGTTTTCTGAAAACTTGTTTTCCAATCCAAACCATTCACAATTTATGTAATTTGTAACATTTTTTGTGTTATACATGTAAATTTATTGGAATAAATACTGTTTAAACCAACACAATTGGCCGAGTGTCCAGGTACAAATTATAGTTGAAATAGGAATTTCTGCAGTAGATTCTTATTGTTCTGCAGAAATGGGTGTTAATGTTCAATGTTCCACAATGTGTACTGTCACAACTGTTGTGACATTAAATAAGCTATTAAAATTGAAGCAATAACATTATCATAATCTTGAATGATGGTACTTCTTTTTATTTTATTTAGCTTGCCCCCCCCCCCCCACAAGAAACGATAGCAAATATTTTGCATCTGTTTAATTATATATAAATCTGTGTTTGGTATACAATATACAAATGACCAGATAGTAGTACTCTTTAGTAAAAGTAAAGTGTTTGTTTATTATAGTGTCACCCCTATTTAAAGGGCCAGCCATTTCTGACTTATGAGACACCTCTTTTGATGAACATCAGTACTTCCCGAATCCTATGCTTGTAGGCCAGGCGCCAGGCTGGTAGGCAATCGGTAACCATTATTTAACTAGCTGGCGGCTCACCAACCGACCATATCAGAACGAACCCCTGACGAGATTCGAACCTTCGACCTCCGTAGGCGGACGCCTTAACCACTGGGCCACATCTCAACATTGTACATACAGTATTTACAATAGCATTACATATATAATATACAGCATAACAGTCCAATGCCACTCCAGCATGGAGTTATGAGACGAACAAAATTCTACTGTGTTCACTTATGTTCCATTTATATCTCTGTTTTTTTAAAATTTATACATCTGTATTTTAAAAAATGTATGCATCTAGCACTTCTGCACACACTATAAAAATGTACAGGAACAACGGATCTCATTGACGACAGCCACGATGGATACTAAACCAATCAGATATGTCACGGAACAGGTCCATTTATAATAAGTATTGTCCTATAGTTGTCTTGGGGCACAGACGGATCTGTAGCCCAGTGGTAAAACGCTGGACTGGTAATTCAGGGATCGCAGGTTCGATCCCCCGTCTGGCCCTAATAAAATTAACAGTCTTTCAAATGGGACGTTAAAACGAGGTCTCGTGTCGGTGCTTTACACCGTGCACGTAAAAGAACCAGAGGAGACTCTGGAATGGGTCTCTGTCTGTATCATTGCACTATCCTCCAAAATCTAAAATTACTAATCTCCTCAGGAGGCGTCGCTCATATGGGCAACCGGTAGCGACGATAGATAAACGTAAACACACAGTTGTCTTGGTTTTGTCTTCTGTGGCATGTCTTCCATATCGTCCATGACATACGCGAGCAACCGTGTATTCTAATTTAGACTTCCGAGAATTGTTAGGTTTTAATTGGGGGCGAACAGTTAATTGTTCTGTTGACGAATTGACATTTCCGAGAGGCGAAGGTGGTGAAAAACTGTTCGAAATGTTAATTATGGTGATTTGAAACATATGGTTGGAATTCTTTTGTGGTTGTATTATTGTCGACATTTCACAAATCGGTGGTGTATTCCTGGTCATTCCGCGACCACCAATTCTTCTGCTGAACGTTTCTCATGGGCATCCAGGTTCAAGTCGCGGTGAATAACATAGCACGATAAGTTCTTTGATGTCGACACTTAACTAACATCACCGAAAGTAAGTTAACATGCGCACAATCACGCATTTAACGATGCATTTGCTGAGAGACGACTATTTCATATGATAACCACGAGAAGACAACATGTGGCAATTATTTTCATTGGAATGTTACAAAGGAACATCTGGATGGCAGCATTTGTTGTTGTGTCTGTGACCAGTTGAAATTCAATTGGATAATGGTCGCTAACGTTCAAAGAAAACGTTTGATTTAGCATAAACTCAGTATCAAAATAGAAAACAGTAGCACTTGTGTTAACTATTGCGGTTTTGAATCCTTGACCAGTAGAAATAAACCTGTCATATGCACAGTAGGTGTTACCAACTGTAGTATCTACATCATCCTCTATCCACCACGTATATGAAGGATCAATTTTAATTGGTATATTCTCCCACTTGTAGTTTGGAACATACGAACAATCTGCATTGAAATCTCCCATGAGCATTATCTCACTTGTATTCAATCGTGCTCTAATATCCTCAAATACACCTTCCAAAGCTTGCAATTCACTAACTGCTTTTGACGGAGATATGTGCAATCCTGCTAAGACAAACCTTTTCAGCACGGTTGTCGATGATTCGAACATAACAATGTATGGCTCTCGTTCAAAGTTATCTGTAATGTTCTGCCCACTGTTAGAAACTAAGTTCACATCGTCATATACATAGTCATGAAGAACAGTCAAGTCTGCACTCTCCTTATACATAAATGCATATTGCTCCTTACTCTGACTTCGCCCCAGACGTGGACTTATCTTCATGCTGTATGGTGTCTGTTTATTCCTTGCGTTTATTTGATTCAACAATTCTTCTACTGCTTGGCCAGATTTATCGCGTATTTCCTGTATTAAGATGATATCATACCGAGAAATAATGTGCACCAAGATGTTAGCAACAGCAGTCTTCTTCATTTTACTAATCCCAAATATTTGAACATTAAATGCACCAATTTTGAAACCATCATTTTCTTGTTCTGAATAAGCAAAGTGATAAACTAGAAAACACACGACGAGTTTTAATTTCATATCCATGATCACCACGAGTTAGTTTCGTTCGTTATACATGTACATGTATTAACTATCCTGTTTATATAGTCACATAAGTGAAACACACCTAGTAGGCATGCGAGGTCAAGTTATGTGTACTAGATTACATCCTGTATTGCTATGCAATGTGTTCAACTAAATTTTACATAAACAAATAATAATATACTGAGTCAAAAAGAAACGATACCAAACTAAAAATGACATAAAACGGATAAAACCATAGAAAGGTTTAATATATTATTACGTATCAGTACTGGGTATCTTATTGCAACGTCAGCCAACCATAAACACAGGTAAATAAACACCCGATAATCCTGGAACGCCGAATTTCCGATTTGCACGTGTTCCTCAACAAAGACAACTTCCTACACATGAACAAATCGGAAAACCGGTTTATTGTACTGGTATTGCATTATCATCGAGGGAAAACACCTTATATACCCATTGTTACCTCTAACAAAATGCCTATGCTAAACCGCAATCAGAGAATGCGTGCCATTGGCATGATTGACGGCGGTTTACGTCAGCGTGACGTCGCAAATCGACTCGGGGTTACGCGGATCACGATAACACGTCTACTTCGACGTTATCGAACACATGGATCGGTGGACGACCGTCCAAGGTCTGGTCGACCACGTGTGACGACGCGTGAACAGGACCGTCACATTCGGACGTCACATTTACGTGACCGGTTCCTACCTGCTACGCACACAGCTGCCGTTACTCCTGGGATGACCAACAATCGCATCAGTGCACAAACAGTCAGGAACCGGCTCGGTGAACGTGGCATTCGTGCCTATCGGCCATACGTTGGACCCATCCTGACACGACGTCACCGTGACGTACGGCGGGAATGGACGACGGAACGTGCTCGCTGGACTCGGTTACAGTGGAATTCGGTGATGTTTAGCGATGAATCGCGGTTCTGTTTGCGTCGATCGGATGGCAGAGAGCGGGTATATCGCAGACTCGGTGAACGTTACGCCGACGCATGTGTACGTCAGGTCGATCTGTTCGGGGGCGGAAGCGTTATGGCGTGGGGCGGTATCACCTTCGGTAGTCGCACTGAACTGTTAGTGGTGGACGGGAACCTAAACGCCCAGCCGTACTGTGATGAGATCCTTGCGCCAGTTGTTGTGCCGTTCTTTAACGCCAACAGAAACGTCACACTGTTCCAACAGGACAACGCCAGGTGTCATACTGCTCGGATTTCCACCACATTATTGGAGCAGAACAATATTGAAACCCTGCCGTGGCCTGCTTTGTCACCAGACTTGTCACCCATAGAACATTTGTGGGATACGTTAGACCGCCGCGTCAGACGACGTCAGCCGGTAACGTTAAACCAACTGAGGGATGTTTTGCGTCAGGAGTGGACAAATATTGACCAGCAAGAGATTCAGACACTCTTCCGTTCGATGCGACGGCGGTGCATTGCAGTGAGAGACGCAAATGGTGCCCATACTCGGTATTGACGTCTGTGTGAAAACTCCATTAGACCCCTGTCCGACGAATTACGTCATCACGCAGCAGACAGTTTCGGAGGCTCATTATGCTTTATGTGCTCCTCTTTCAAACATGTTGGACTATCATCTTATGAATTTTCAAAGAATTTTCTTAATAAATGTTGAAATTATAGACACATAAACACCAGGTATCGTTTCTTTTTTTGACTCAGTATATAACAAAATATTATATATGCCATACAAGGAGTATATATATGCCATACAATATATATATATTGTCCTCTCTATATCTTTCAAGCCGAAAATTCGGATATAGATAGGACAATATATGTATATTACTAGTATTATATATTATATATAGTATATATTACTAGTTTCCTGCTATATATATATATATATGAATTAGTTTATGCAAATTTATTTTAGCACGATTGCGAAACAAGTTCTTACAACTTATATCAATCACTCACGAGACCTTATTCCTGATGGAACCCATCACCATGATGGAGTGAGAAGAGGCAATGTGGAATATAAATGCCTTGCATAATGGCATAATCGTAACGGCGCCAGCGGGTCGAAGCCTGGGTCTTTCTCACCCGAAGTGAACGGGCTACCACTGGGCTATAGCTATACTGCGCTATACTGTGCTATAGCTATACTGCGCACTGCGCTATACTGCGCTATAGCTATACTGCGCACTGCGCAATACTGCGCTATACTCGCTATACTGCGATATACTGGCGCTATGCACTGCGATATACTGCGCTATACTGCGCTATAACTATAGTGCGCACTGCGCTATACTGCGCTATAGTGCGCACTGCGCTATACTGCGCTATAGCTATACTGCGCCATACTGCGCACTGCGCTATAGCTATAGTGCGCACTGCGCTATACTGCGCTATACTCGCTATGCTGCGCTATACTGGCGCTATACTGCGCACTGCGCTATACTGCGCTATAGCTATAGTGCGCACTGCGCTATACTGCGCTATAGCTATAGTGCGCACTGCGCTATACTGCGCTATAGCTATAGTGCGCACTGCGCTATACTGCACTATAGTCGCTATACTGGCGCTATGCTGCGCACTGCGCTATACACTGCGATATACTGCGCTATACCTGTGCTATACTGCAATATACTGCGCTATATTGCGCTATACTGCTATATACTGCGCTATACTGCTGTCGTGATAACATATTGCATTGAAATGGCACTCGTAATAAAATTGACCATCTGAGATGTCTTGGATATTTTATGTTTCTTTGTGTTTGAGTATAAAATCGCACATACAGCTTAAGCAATATGCGCACGAATAATTCGACACCCTCACAGTGGCATTCCTACATACTACAGCAGTGACTGGCAATTGATTTGATGTCAACAACATTAACTGTGTTAATAACAGAGGGGGATCCTGGGTGTCCTTCAGAGAAGCTCTTCAGGCTATAATAATCCTTTTATTACCTCCATATACATGAAGAGCACAAGTGAACATACATAATATACAATTACACGTTTTACATTGACACATATAAACATACATATATACGAAGTAGTACAAGTGTACAATAATGGTCATAAGAACTGACATAACCATGCAGCTATTAATTAGTGTATACCGATCATCATAACTTGCCGAAACGAAATGCAAGGGAAAGAGATGATGGTAGCGCACACAAAAGCTGATACAGTGTTTATAACCGGAACACCATTCTTCAGTAGAGAAAACGGTTCAGGTACCTAAAAGCAACACAATAGTATGTAACAAGAAGCAAACGGACGGTAAAACCACATATCTTCCGCAAGCCAGCTGGATAGCTTCACCGTCTGAATTAATTCGACACTCCTTGTATGACACTCAACTGACATTTAATTAGTAATATTTCCAGTATTCAGGATACTGGACACGATCCATGTCCATATATCATATAATTACGAGCTCTCAATGTAATGCCTAATCAGAACTACTAAGTAGGGGCACCAATCAAGGCTTCTAGGCATCAGACTGAATGTTTATCAGTGTTCTATTCCCCCGTTTGTCGTTGTTATTGGGAATAACGTCTGCAAGGAAGCAAAGTTAAACTGCACGCATTGACTATCACCAGGATAGCTGTCCAGCAAGGCAAATCTGGCAAGGCAAGAGTGTACAATTGCAGAGTATACGTTTGGATGAGCATCGGTGATGATTGGTCAATCGACGCAAGATCGAACATTATTTCAGAGGGCAGTCGGGCCAGGGGCAAGGCAGGGCGAATGGTAGGGCTGACAGAGAGTTTATTTCCAAACCATTTTTCTGCAAAGCACATACTGTCAAGCATACATGCACACTACAAGATATTGAACAATGAAACAACATTTTGTAGTGACAATCAACAAATACAATGCACACATTAGTACTGGGTTAATCTCAAAGATAACTTGCCATCTCCTAGTTCATTGGTCACACGTAGCAATTATTAAGCTGATAATGTTCTTGTACCTTTCGTATTACATTTGCAGTGCCATGGTAACGGTACTTTGGACATATTACGGACAATAGCCAAAGTTCAAGCCGGGTTTAATTATTGAAAAACCTTCTTATCTTAAAAGCTATCGTAAGGAATACTTTGTGTGGTATGGTCGTAATGCATTTCTTGTAGTTTGAATCATCTAAAGCATACAGTCTAAATCCTTTATGTCAAAGTCGGTTATGTCGAATTATCCGGTTATCTCGAAGTCGGATGAAAGTCCCGTTTCAGACACTAACATTTTACATATAACTGGCTCTGTTTACATCGAATTTCGTTGCGTCAACCTTCGGTTATGTCGAAGTATTTTGCTCGGTCCGACGGAATTCGACATAACGATGTAGACTGTAGTTGCATGTTAGCAAAAATTTGAATTTATGCTTTTTATCTTGCAACTCAATAAGCTGACCACAAAAGGCATAACGTGTATTCAAATGTTGAATGTTAACATTGATCATGTATAAGACATGTCTTTCAAACATAATGCATAACTAGCCATATGTTTCTTTTGTTTGTTTGATTTTGGTGGTTAACGTCGCGCCAATAGCTTAGGTCATATGGCAACCATGCAGCTGTTACTGGTTATCTGAAGATCCGCACGGAAAGGCACCTGGGTTGAACCATCGAACTTCCGCCTTTTACTGGTTATTTGAAGATCCGCACGGAAATGCACCTGGGTTGAATCACCGACCGTCCGCAACAAAGCTGGATAGCTTCTTCACACGAAAGAAAGAGTCACGCCTGGATTCGAAACTACGGCGGTGAGTGGCAAGCGATTTGAAGTGAACGACCGTAAGCACTCGACCACGGAGGCCCCTGTATTAATTGTTTGTATTGAATTTGAATAATTAGAGGTTATAAACTGCGGAGGTGGGCCATTTGTGGATATTGGCGCAGCCTATGGAGGGAGATATTGGATAGGTGCGCCAATAATCTTCACTGTAATTAAGATTTCTAGCAGCTGATTAATATTTTAGCAATGCTGTTAATATTATCTTGGGTCATATTCTACTCATTGGATCAGTGTTTGATTTTGTCAGTACTCTGCTATTTCTGGTTGATTGGAGCAAAGTCCACCACAGTTGCCACACACTGTTGTACAATTCAGACCAAGCTTTCTGCAGCTGCATGACATACTACGACAACCTGTCATGCATCCACATCGGACAACTTTTAGAATGTTGGCAGGTGCTGGGGGCATGTCCGACAATCTGGGAATCAATATGCCATATGATAACACCCAACCATAATCACAAGGATCTTCTTCCAACCCTTTCCATTGCAGTATTTGATGGTATACTCGCAACGAATGATATATGGTTGCACTATGTGTTGGTGGTAATGTTTTAGGGTCAATTGATACAGAGTTTCTTGCTGTTTTGTCCAGGAATAATCTCATTCTGAGTTCATTGATAGATTCAACCTCATTTTCTGTGTAGGTGAGAATGAGTGCGTTTTCTCCAGTTTTCAGGATCTCGCTGTGTGATACTTCATGGGGAAGTTTATCAAATTGTTCAGCACATTCTCTGAAGCTTGCCGACTTCTTTATTAGCCTTAACGCTGCAAGTTTACCAATGCCGTATGGTCTTGATACCATATCGCATCCCAGTAATGCGTGAATAAACAAGATAGTTTTACATACTACCTCACCTAGGTTATTCTTTAACTCTAGTATGTTTACATACTTTTTTTCTACGTCCTTCACTGTTGAGATGAATGGAGTAGCCATGGTCCTCTGCATAATGGCACAGTAATACTAACAGATCAGTATCTTCACCAACCACCACAGTGTTCATATACTTCGAACAGTCTATGGCCGCCATGACGATATCATAGTCTGCGTCTGTGTTTGCTTGAGTGACTTCAATGCCAGAATCTTCTAGCTTACTAGCTAGCATGTCTATAAACCTTTGTTTATTCTTAGAATTCAATAAGAAGTGTTGCTTCTTTGTATTCATGGTTAAGTCTTCTTGAACCCTGACCTCAGCCCCAACACGTCCACCAGTACGTCTTATGTGGGTGTTATCTTTAGTAGATGGACCAGCTATATAGCCATCAAACACAGTATGACTGTTGGTGTAGTTATCTCTTACATACTTTATGTACATTGAACATATCTCATTATATGTTCTGCCTCTTGGCCAGTTGAGTCTTTGAATAAGGCAACCGCCATCAATTACATATATTATTTCCTGTTGTTGGTCAGGGACACTGTCATCAGTCAGTAACTGTTTTGTTAGTTCCTGTGCTAGTGTTGCTTTATTGGCCTGTCTCAATAGTTGTTTGCTCTCGAACAAGGAAGGCGGATAGGTACATAGCTCATATGCAAAGAGAAATTCTGTAGATCTTCTATTGGTACAGCGCCCTGGGCAGCAGCAACCAATCGCTGGAAAAGAAGCTGTGGGTCAATCTCCACATCATCACCACCAATACTGACACGAGCATTATCACTCATAGTGGTTACTTGGGCCTTCTTACTGAACTTGAAGTCACCCACTTTCTTCCCCTCCAGATCTTTCAGAATGTTCATGCCCACTTCCCGCCCTTTGTCCACATTTACCTTGTCCCCGGCTACTACACCACTGGCTATACTTCTCAATGACTCTTCTGTGGATTCAAATGGATTTCTATCCATAAGAAAATCTACCATCTTTTTGATATCATCTCTGTCTCTGCTTTGCCTGGTCTCCCCACATTCCTTGTGTTGTTCACTAGTCTCATACATGTGTCCGCTTAGCTCTTGCATCTTGTAGTTAATTTCAGAACACGCTGGCCTTGAGAGGATCCACTGTGCTCTCTGCGTTTCGTCCATGCCTCGCCCCCGAGTTAGGCCTCCAACTGTCTTCACACTACGCATAAGCATCTGCTCGATGATGAGGTCCGTTGACAGTCCAGCCCAGTATCGGTCCGATCTTCGTACAACATGCATACCTTCCATGAACATACTGTGAACATTGGGGTATGTTATTGATAGGGCAAGCATTTTGTTTGTACGATGATTTTGCATATGCATTGTGGCCAGTGGCAGCGAAAAATGGTAGCATTTCTAACAATGACTGAAGGTGAAGGTTCCAATCACCTGTGCGTTCTGCTTTTATAAATGCCTTAAGGATGTCTAGCAATTCTATGTATTGGAGCCATAGCTGGGCTGTTCGGCTTTCTTTCATATTTGAAATGGCTTTCTGCATCTTGAATTTCATTTGTTCAACACATGTAGATTTCACAACCGATTCAATGTCTACCTCCGCAGCTAAAAGGCCATCTAGAACTTTCATCGCTTCTTCTAACTGTGAACTAGTGTCGTTCTCATGCTCATTGTCCCCATACTCATCATCTTCAGCATTCTCAGCATTCATGTCTGGCTCAACACCATTTACGCCTGGGGATTTACTGGGACTGTTATTATTTATGTCTACTACATCATTTGCAATCACCAGACCACCTTCATCACAACTCTGACTCATTTCTTCATCCACATTAGTGTTACATCCGTTGTCCGTTATGTCATTCTCTTCTATTTCAACACTAGATACATCTACAGCTGAATCATTATCCTCCTTTCGGTTATTACTATTATGAGGGATTTCAATATTGAATATATTCGCTGCTAACAGCGAACACAGGGCTGACTCTGCCAGTAAATGCCCACGAATTGCTCTGCTGATGGCCTTTCCACTCAGGAGATGTGGAACTACGTTCTCGGCATACACGGTCTCCAATAACTCCTTGAGACCGGAGTCGGTCATAATGGTTCCAATGGTACCAAGGAAGCTCATCTGGATGTGGAGACCTCCGAGGCGACATATGATACGCCTCAGCGAACTGTTTGGTGGTTGTGTGTCAACAATCATTTGTGCCTTGTACCACAATGGCTGGTCAAATGTAATGATAGGATCCACATTGTATGTCAATGCCAGCTTCGTAACATATGAGAGCGTGGATAATATGCACGAGTCATTACTGGGATCCATATCGATCATTGGCAGGAACATTGTTGTCGATATTCCAGGGTGGTGACCAGTATGCACCAACTGCATGGTGCCATTCCACTGGGGGGGGGTGTTCGGTCTTAACAGCCAAGACACTTTCCACAGTATGTCGATGTTATATGTCTTGTCATGGGCAATTGATTGTGGCAGTGCTTCAAATACAGTTGGGAAACATCGGACTGGATCTTTAAAGATGATGTCGATTTTCCCCACAGCTACAATGTCGGCTGATGTAACATTAATTCGAGGTATATTCCGGTTCATGTTTATCCCTGGGGTGAACGCTGCCATGATCCCCATGCCGTGAAATGTGTCAAGGCCGTCTATCGTGCGAATGTTATGATCAACATTATCTTAAACAGTGAACAATGGAAGTGGATGTACACGTTTATAAAATGAATAATTGTAATATAGAAGTATGAAAAACTATTAAATAAATTGAGTTTTAATATATTTTTTATTATCATTTTCAGGGGTCAATTTACCCCACCCACTTTTATGGCCGTTTTATGGCCGTTATTTTTTAGAAAACAGTACGTATCTATCTCTAACCACTTAAACTTACGTCCAGTCTCTCCAACTCATGATTCTATATCATATTTAAGATGATATGTCAATATATGTGAGTTTTATAAGAAATGATTTTAGGTGTGTCTTCAAAATACAGCATCTTTTACCTCTTTTTCTGTGGATAAAGTCAACTTTTTCAGAAAATATACAAAAAAGGTAAGAAAATGCATTATTTTCATGTAGTTACATGCATTTAGCATCACTATGAATAATAAAATATAGTCATTTCAAAATGCCAGAAGAATTTAAATCTTTATCTAGATAATTGGGTATTTTTCTGTTTTTGTCGGCCATCTTGGCGGCCATCTTGGATTGTTCAGTTTCCCAAGTGGGAACTTTATGGTGCAGGATTCTATGGACATTGAACTATATGAAAACATAATTTTCATTTCTGTGCCAGAAATGTCCCAGTTTAGCATTATTCAGGGCCAGCTGCTCTGCCCTAATATCCACAAATGGTCCACCGCAGCAGTTTAATAACTTCTTTATTGCATACATAGCCGTATGTTTCTTCTGCTGTTATTTGCTTATTTCGCTCAGCTATTTTACCGCCAAGAGACAACAATCGGTCAGACAATGACTTTAGTGTTGCTTCGGCGGCCATGTTTACACAATGTAGTTACTATGTTGTTGCTACCTGTGACACGTGCTCGTGATTCGTTCTCGGCGCGTGCCGGGCCAATATCGGATATTAGAGCCGACTTCGATAGAGCCGAAAAGAGCCGAAAATCGAAATATAATGCCCGCGTCGACCAGATATTTTGCTTTTCTACCATTAAATTTGTTACTATTTATAGTAACGTATGCAATAAAGCACATTACTTATAAAGTACAACATCAGTCAGTGGTTATGGAAACTATAATATGTAAGCAATATGAAGAAATGGTTGCTGTGTCCGTCATATGTGATACATCATTGTCATATCCACATTAGTAATGTCTGTGCTTTTCAAGAAACAATCTATCTTAGGGGCATTTGAAAGTTTTGTCCACACCATTCATGCACTTGTGATCTTACTTATTTATAACATAGTTGTATCGACTTAGAATGATTGATGACAATGGTCGGGTTATTAATTATATATACAGCATACACGTGTTATGAAAGAATTCCTTATCTTAGATCAAAGAGTGCACCAGTCAACTGCAATGAATGTTGGATAATTACTAAAGCTGATTACAAGTTGATATTAAATTGTACGTGATCGAAAATAGTGTCTTTTTAAATTTATTTATCTTCGCTAACGGTTGCCCATGCATACATAGACACATTCCAGAGCCTTGTATGGTTCCTTTACGTGCACGATGTAAAGTACCGACACGAGACCTCTGTTTAAAGTCCCATTTTGAAAACACAATTAGCGTCAGACGGGGGATCGGACTTGCGACCCATTTATTCGCAGACAAACCACTGGGACAGCTCACTGACCTGTCTATGTCTGATATATGTTATTTTAAGCAAATCAGTTTTACAGTGAAGACCAATAACCATGTGACTTGTAATCAGAACAGAACAGAACATAAAGTTTATTTAGATTTGAGCAATATGCTCCTCATCCATAAAACATATACAAATGAATCAATGTTAAAGCAGCATTACATCGTATGAAATAAAAGATATTTGAAAAATTCAAATTTTACGTATGGGTAGCAATGCTGCTACACATTCTAACATTATACTTTGTATGCTTATGTTCATTTGGTAAACAGTGTTTTTTTGCGATAAAAAAAACTCGAAACCGAAAGTAGGACTTTCCGAGTCGATCGGCCACGCACTTGTTTACAACCGGAACGCATCGTCCGCACTTGTTTACATTCGGAATGCATCGTCCCCATTTGTCCCACGTTGTCTTTTTAATTTAATTACTTGATATGTTGATTCATACCTCTGTTAGCTAAGTCTTTTAGGAACATTTCTACATCCCCGCGAGGGGTTCGACATTAGAGGAAGATAGATAGATAGTCGTTCATGTTCAAAATATATACGTTGTTTTCTACATCCTGTGTTGTTTCACGCATGCGCGCTGTGCGTGTTTACATTTCGTGTGTTGATAAACAAATTCGCGTATACGACGGTTTAAATTTATTGGAATTTGATCGTTTCTGAGCGACTATTTCGATTTTTGTAAACACACACACACATTAATATTTATATTTTACCCAAAACATCCTTTATTACGATGTAATGCTGCTTTAGCATACATGTATAGCATAAAAGACAATTCATATATAAAGTATCAATGGTAATTTCAGAAGGTATAGGTTATTATAAGCTTGAAACTAGTATGGTTAAACATTGCATATTTACATAACTATCACAACTTTAATCTAACGAATTTCATCTAATTTTCAAGGCACAGTTTATGAAACACACTAAATCATTTAGGATCTTTTCATTATTAGAAGAAAGCAACTGCAAAAATTTTAACATACATGTTCTTTCATAAATTCAATTTATCAATATATCGCTTCCTAAACGTTCTATATTTTGTACACACGCATATCACATGATACTCGTCTTCTGTGTCTCTTGTCTGGCAAACCTCACAAATCCTTTCACTTCTGTCTATTCTATTTTGCCCATATCGACCTGTTTCTATTCTCAAGCAGTGTGCCGAAATTCTGAATTTAGTAATAAGTGGGAGATGGGCTAGAATGTAATGCCAATTGAATGGTTTAGAATACATCGTTGTGAAGACATTATAATGGGTGTGTATCTGTACCACGCTAGCACTCGGTTATGATACAATTCCTATGTTCTAATGCTAGAGAGAAGAGAGCTCATTTGGTGACTGATAGGACATGCCGTGTCCTAGTACATCGTGCCCGGTTCGGTCTTGTTGAATAATATATTAAAATTAAAAGTTATAGCTCTTAAAACCAAATGACAATTGGGAACCATTGCGTGCAAACTATAAATACATTTCCAAGTCTGGAACATACTTGAATTATTGTTGACAGTGGTTGCAAAGCTCAACACAAAGAGACAATTCCATGCGTAATGATAAGATAGGATTTTGAACCGTCACCAACACATATCTCACTAGTATTTGTTTTTTAAGATTTAATTTTGAAAATTTTAAGAAATTAAATTTGGAAATGAAATTTAAATAAAATGTCTTCATTATGTCAACCTGTATTTATTTATCTAACTATTGTCAAAATATGATGTAATTATCTGTCAAGACAAAAGAGGTATGCATATTCTAATAATGGTACCAGATTTTCAGGAATTCCTGGAAATATATTTGACATTAATGATTTCAAAACATATGAAAATAGGTAGCAGAAAGGTTAATTCTCGTACCATAATAATACGATTCGTGTCCTTAGCCCTGTGTGATTAATTTCGGAAGTAGTTCTTAGAAGTAATTCTGGTTGTTCGATTTGAATATTTCTCTTCTCAGAATTACTTCCTTCTCTTCGAAATTCCGGATATTGTGCAGAAAATGCAATAAAAATGTTGTGCAGTTACTTGTTAATGAGCGTATATACTATGGATGTGTGCACATTGACAGGAATATAACACTCGATCTATGTTTAAAACACGGTCGTCACGTCATGCCTTTATACTTGCAGTCCATTATTATTAATATTGGACTGGTGTCAAAAGGCCATAATATTATATTAAATTCTACGCGGACATGTACGAATTTAATTAACAATTTTAATTAGTAAGATCTTGTTATATAAGTGTGTGTTTTAGTTACGCGCCTCACACAGTCCAATATTTTACATATCGGATCGTTTTCGGCACGAGACCTCGGCTTAAAGTCCCATCTGAAAGACTGTTAATAGTTAATGGTAGAAATGTAATAAAAAGAACTACAGTTGCGGTGTTATCGGCACAGTCATTTTAGTTATATATTATTTATTTGTACTATTACGTATACTATTAAAGAAATTATATATGTATAATGAAATGCTTAAGTTATAATATTGTTTGTTTTAAACAAAAATACAGTCCATAGTTCTCGATTGTAATTGAAACTACTGCAAAGTATTTGAAAATAAAAATAAATTGCATGGTCACCTCCCAGTTCGTCCGTGTGTTCGTATATCAATGAGTGAATCGTTTGGAGACAATACATTGTTGTACGTTATGAGAGAGGTGCATGTTTTTTCTCATTATTTAGACGTTCGTTGCCGTAGATAAGATTGCTATAGGTTAATGGACATGGTAAGTTATCCAGGCAAGTTTGTCTCAATTTGAAATAGTTGCGACAATATAATAAATAATGGTTTGACGTGGTTTTTCTGCAAACATGCCAAAAGTGTACATGAAAAGCGCAATCGCTGTCATCATTCTATCTATCTGCCCCATGCGGGGATGTAGTCATATTCGTACTATAATGTCTTGTTCAGTAATTGGTATTGGCTTCCCCGTTGATAGATTAGTGCCTATTTCATATTATTTCACTCTTTTTTTAGCTTATTTATTATCGCTACCGGTTGCCCACTATGAGTGACGGGCAGTTTACCTAATACCACGTTTCCTGGGCAGGCTCCAGTGGTTAGCCAGTACTTGGTGCATCAACCTCCGTAAGAAACTGCCAACTTTTTTCATATAAATAGACACGGTCTGAGCGGGGCTCGAACCCGTGACCATCAGTGATGATAGGTTACAGTGATATACAGGTCAGCGACCTTAGCCACTCGATCATGGAAGCGGCCATTATTTTACGTATGAACATAGAAATATATTAGTATCATCACTCCTGGGTAGCGCCATTAGAGATATAGAGGATATTTGTTTGTTTTGAGTGAATATGGAATATATCTCACTGAGAAGTGAATAGGGGACCAGACTGAAGAACACATCCTCCAGGAGTGTCCCAATCTTCATGGGCTGAGGAAAACAACCTGGGCAACAGATACTTCTCTCCAGACGAAGCTACATGGCTGCCGGGAGGATCTGAGGAGGACGGCCCATTTCGTGTTTGCTGCCGGCTTGTCCATGTGATTCGCGAACAACAAGAAGAAGAAGAAGAAGAAGAAGACTGAGAAGTGAGAAAATATGAAAATGTTCTCACTTCGAGGTGAGATATATTCCATATTCTTTTTATTTTATGCTAATTGGTGAAAAACAAACACAAAATGAAGAAATTAAAATAGCTGGCCGCCGTGTTTTTACGCGGATGAATACATTGACGACTATACGTCGTGAGTCGATACACAAATATGCCGCCATCTTGAATTTAAAGTTGAATCGAGGGAAAATATATGAACACATTTATTGGATTTATTGTTACAATTTGCAGTGACAAACTTCGAGACATTGTCAGTTGTATTTCGCTTTTGATTTGTTTCATAACAAAAACAATAATACAGGTAAATAGTGTCATTGAAGCCAGGTAAACGGTGAAAATGAAATAACACGTTGTCTAAGCATTTAAAGGGAGAGTAATAGTGCAAGAATAGTGTATTGGGAAGGGAGATAATAAAAAGTAGTCCGGCAAAATACAGTGAGCGATATGCAGTGGTGATATGGATTAGATCTCACTGATAGAACATTATTCATCAATTAGCATAAAATAAATAAGAGGATATTTATTATTCTAATAAACACATATCTTATTTTTCTTTTATGATTTCCAATGACTTCGGCTAATATAATATTTGTTTTCAAACTTTAACTGCCCTGTAGGGTAAACCACTGCCCTGGAGTGTAAACGTCCGTAATAAAAAAATAGTTCCTGTATAATTTTCAAGTTAGTTTCTGTTTGCTGTCAAAATTGAAAACTACAGACAAAACAAATTCATTAGAATATATTACTTAATAATTAACTGTTCATGATTGTCAGAAAATAGTTAAAGTACAAAAGTACAATCAACCGCGGAGGAATACGAAACGTAACCAATGGATGAGAACATGCCACCTTTCACCGTTTCAAAGCGGTGTAAAATGGAGTTTTATTTCACTGAGAAAACGTTATCATTTATTGGAAAGCATAAAAGAAAATTGACATTCAATGCCGATTCGGTGAAATATCATTCGATCATGCACTGAAACATGCACTGTCTTCTTAAAGCAGCATTACATCGTATGAAGTAAAAGATATTTGAAAAATTCAATTTTTACGTATGGGTAGCAATGCTGCTACACATTCTAACATTATACTTTGTATGCTTATGTTCATTTGGTAAACAGTGTTTTTTTTGCGATAAAACAAACTCGAAACCGAAAGTAGGACTTTCCGAGTCGATCGGCCACGCACTTGTTTACAACCGGAACGCATCGTCCGCACTTGTTTGCATTCCCCATTTGTCCCACGTTGTCTTTTTTAATTAAATTACTTGATATGTTGATTCATACCTCTGATAGCTAAGTCTTTAGGCACATTTCTACATCCCCGTGAGTGGTTCGACATAGAGGAAGATATATAGATAGTCTTTCATGTTCAAAATAGATACGTTGTTTTATACATCCTCTGTTGTTTCACGCATGCGCACTGTGCATGTTTACATTTCGTGTGTTGATAAACAAATTCGCGTATACGACGGTTTAAATTTATTGGAATTTGATCGTTTCTGAGCGACTATTTCGATTTTTGTAAACACACACACATTAGTATTTATATCCTACCCAAAGCATCCTTTATTACGATGTAATGCTGCTTTAATCTTAGATGTCAAACCCCTCACTGGGATGTAGTTTTATTTCCCTATACTAGAACAACAACGCCTTTCAGTAATTGGTTTTGACGTCAACACGTTATTGGTTTTCCCCATTGATAGGTAGTGCCTATTTTATATTAATAATTGTAGTGATATACGACGTTGATTACATAAAGTGTCTTATCGTCTAGTTAAATATGTCCATATTGTAAATTGACAAATACTGTTGACAGAAATTAGGTTATGTCTGCGGCAAATATGTTATGTGGCATTTGATGAGACACAGTGTGCTATGTCCGCTCAATTGTAGACTGGGTTCCAGTCTGTCGATATTTCACTAATTTTCGTTGATATTATCAGAAACTCAATATGGCCCAATTATTGGTCTTAGTGTTAATATATATTTATATGACTGACCAGGCAAAGTCATTGGTGTAGCTTCTTATAGGCCGTGTAGGCCGTGGCCTACACTTCCCCCCCCGAAAAATCGAAAAAATAAAAATGCCAAATCTACAACAAAAATCTGGAGGCCAGGATTAAATTATATACGCTATTAATAGTTTACCTGGGGACGACCCCCAGACCTCCCGCTCGTCTTCAGTTTTAAGTTGGCCTACACATTGATTCCAGCCAAGCTACGCCCCGAAAGTATATCAACTCCTGTTCACAGGATAGCTCAATTGCTTGAGCGGAGAGATACATAATAGTACCAGCTACGATATATGGTTTGTGTGTATATTATTGAAATGCAATTATTAGTACCAAATCTGACCTGTGTCATAAAACTATTCTAATTTCCTCCTTTGTGAACAGTAATTCTATCAAATGGCTCTTATTCTTATTCTGGAATAGGATGTTATAGTTTAATCGCACCTGACTCACGTATCCGTGTTTTCTGCAAATAAAATAAAACGTCTATTAGAAAAACTCAATCGTCGTCATCATTCTATCTAACGTTCAGACTCCACATCGCGGGGATGTAGTGGTACGCCTCCTATGCTATCTAGTTCAGTATTTGATATTGGCTATCCCCGTCGATAGGTAGTGCCTATTTCATATTAAACGGCATTATTAGCCTACGTGGATTAGAAATAGATGAGCATATATCTGTAAACGACATTATTAGCCTACGTGGACTAGAAATATATGAGCATATATCTGTAAATGGCATTATTAGCCTACGTGGATTAGAAATAGATGAGCATATATATGTAAACCGCATTATTAGCCTACGTGGATTAGAAATAGATGAGCATATATCTGTAAACGGCATTATTAGCCTACGTGGATTAGAAATATATGAGCATATATCTGTAAACGGCATTATTAGCCTACGTGGATTAGAAATAGATGAGCATATATCTGTAAACGGCATTATTAGCCTACGTGGATTAGAAATATATGAGCATATATCTGTAAACGGCATTATTAGCCTACGTGGATTAGAAATATATGAGCATATATCTGTAAACGGCATTATTAGCCTACGTGGATTAGAAATAGATGAGCATATATCTGTAAACGGCATTATTAGCCTACGTGGATTAGAAATATATGAGCATATATCTGTAAACGGCATTATTATGTGTTGTTGTTGTGTTTGCCTACGTGGATTAGAAAATATGAGCATATATCTGTAAACGGCATTATTAGCCTACGTGGATTAGAAATATATGAGCATATATCTGTAAACGGCATTATTAGCCTACGTGGATTAGAAATATATGAGCATATATCTGTAAACGGCATTATTAGCCTATGTGAAGCTTACATGACTTTGTAGACATTATACGACATAGTCGTCAATGCTCAACCTGATCAGTGGGATTCCTGGAATCCGAGCAAAGCAGAGACTTCCACGAACTTACTACATGAACCATGAATATTAGTGTTGTATGTCATTAAATATATACTGACAAAATTTAAAAATGTGCACTTTTATACTGAGCGTTACATTTTCGTTACACATTTTAGAATTATGGATTTTACTATCATGAGTGAAGAAAATAATCATTCACACATTGCACTAATTTACTCAATAATTCGCACATTTTGATACCAAATTTGTTTATATTATTTTTTAAAAGAACATACATTTTACCTATACGACAAGTGCGCAGTTTCTTTTTAAAGTTTAAACTTTATTAATTTTACAACGATTGCGAAGCAAGTTTTAGCAACTTATATTAATTACTCTCGTTGGCGCGGATGAAAGTGTATGTGTGGTCATTCGTGTGGGAGGAAACCGGAGTACCCGGAGAAAACCCACCTGTCCGATTTGGCGACCACCGTATCATCTCACATACTTCCCGGTCCGAGGATCGAAACCGGGTTGCATTGGTGAGAAGCGAGCGCGTTAACCACTGCGCTAATCGGACAACAGTTTCTTTTGTTGTCAGTATATAAATATACTCAGAGTTTGTCTGCATATACTTGGTCCTGTTATCCGTGACTGTGAAAGAAGCGACCCCTCGTGTCCACTTTGTGACAATCATCTACATAAATTTCAAAATATGCAATCATATTGTTGTGCAAATTTCTAGCCTGAGCATTCCAGTCACCAAACATACATATTTGATCAAATTTAGGATATCCGAAACGGTTCAATTTCACACTGATGTATTTTTGACGCGCAACATGTCTACATCCCCGCGAGGGTTCGACATTAGAGGAAGATAGATAGATGTATTCGTATTATAGGTATTAAAATTGTCCAATTGTTTTCAGGGAACTAGTTCCAAGCTTTCACTGGTGTGCGCATAGAAATACAGACTTGAGCTGGAACCCAGAAATGACCAAGTCAATCTATTTACGTAGTTGACATTCTGCAACAATGATTGGTTCCCATATGATTCGCGAATGTTCCAGCAGGGATGTGGTATATACTATTATGTTGGACAGGGTTTCGTGTTATTGTCCACATCTTTGCACTTAACGACTAAATTATGCACATTATAATTTATACATTCACCCAATACACTATCCGAGTGTGGATCATACAGAGCGAGTTTTGTAATAGTTGTTCTTGTTATTGATGTGAAAATTTTGTTGCGCAAAATGATCTGCTTTCAATTGCTATAATTATCCTGCAGTACAAGCAACTACAAATTACTAGTTGATAATACACAACATAATGACACAGAATGACCACAATGAGAGACATCGATCAGTTACTGTCCTTGAATACTCCCTAAAAGTATGAAGGTCTTCTTAAGTTGTTTCCTCTGTTTTTATCGTTGTTTCCTTTGCACAATATGCTATCAATTTTCTTCCACTTTCTCATATTATAATTGTTATGTAACTATATCTCGACAGATATCCTGCATTATATACAATGTGTAAAAAAATCTGTTCACTGTTTTTATCAATTAACTAACACGATTTGGATAACAGCACATTTATCATAACGCAACATCTGGTTAGGCAACAACTGTAAAAATAAAGGATTCCAATTGAAAGGACCGCTATGCATTTAGGAATAAATTGGACTGTATCTGCCATGGGAGGTAATAGAAAAGCCAGCGAAGTCCCTCATTACAATATGTTATTTTGCTACTTGTGTTTTTATGAAAATGTACAATATAATAAACACGTTACTCCAATTTATATACATGTAGAGGATGTTTGGAGGATTCATGCATCCTCTCCCCCGCAATGTCTACTACTAAAACTGGTATGATTTCTCGCAAGTGTTATGTCATATCTCCACTTACATTGGCCTTCCTCCGTATTTTTTGTTGGTCATCCGGTACCCGTAGCATAACCATAACTTCATCACGTGATCAAAAGCATTGTGCACATCAATGTAAGCTATACACTGATTGGCCTATCTGCACTCGCCCGAAAATGCTTGTATTTGTTTGTTTAATTTGGGGGTTTATGTCGACCAATAGCTTTGGTTATGACGACGCTCTATAATTGATGAAAGAAGACATATGATAATATCTCATCCATGTAGACATACATTTGTTAGTTTATACACATTTATCTTAGCTCGATTGTGAAACAAGTTCTTACAAATTATATTAATCACTTTCATTACTGATGGAATCCATCGTCACGCGGGAGAGAGAAGAGGCAATGTTGAAATTAAATGCCTTGTCTAAGTGCATAATCGTAATGGCTACAACTCGACTCGAACTCCCGGCCTTTCGCATCTGAAGCTAACGCGTTACCACTGCGCTATCACAACTTCCACATTTATTTGTTTGATTGGTTTAGGAGTTTAGGATTCAACGTTACACAACATAGTTTGTATTACTTACGGGTGCCCATGTAGAAACACCGACCTTCCCCGAGCCCAGTTATTGTGTTATCTGTGTAACACATTTGTCTGTTACGCCATGATCGATTACATTGATTGTTGATTGTGTTTGTTTATAATAGTGTCCCCCATATTGAAAGGGCCCGTCATTTCTGACTTACGAGACACCTCTTATGGACTGCAGTACTTCCCCGAATCCGATCATTGAAGGCCATGGACCAGGCTGATCGCTATCGATTATTTAACTAGCTACTAGCTGCTCTCCAACCGGCCATATTAGACGAACCGCTGCGAGGTTCGAACCATCGACATCCCGCTCCGTACGTTAGGCGGACGCATTATCCACTAGGCTACTGATATTGTTGTCACAATACATACCGTATACAATGTACACCTGTCACATTCACAGAATAAAAGGGAACAGCTGATGCTAATCGTAATATCACAGACGGATCTGAAGTCCAGTGGTAACACGCTGGACTGGTAATCCAGGGATCGCAGGTTCGATCCCTCGTCTGACCCTAATAAAATTAACAGTCTTTCAGATGGGACTTTAAACCGAGGTCTCGTGTCGGTACTGTGCACCGTGCACGTAAAAGAACAAGAGGAGACTCTGGAATGGGTAATCAAAAATCTCTTCAGGATGCGTCGCTCATATGGACAACAGGTAACGACGAGAAATAAACGTAAAACACACACGCTGCATCTTCCTTCAACAACAGATTGGATCGCCGCATCACCTAAGCAGTTGGTATGATTCTAAATCCGAAAACGAACATACATTTGAATTAACAAGAATGAATCACAATCACAAAATAAATGGTATTTTTATTATCGTTTATAGGGAGAGGATAATGCATGATGATACGAATCCGCTATTTCATGGCATTACTAGCGTGGGCTCTCAATTATATCTCGTGTCGGTGCTTTACATCGTGCACGTAAATGAACCAGAAGAGACTCTGGAATGGGTCTCTGTCTGTATCATTGCACTATCATCCAACAATCTAAAATGACTAATCTCTTCAGTAGGCGTTGCTCATATGGACAACCGGTAGCGACGATAAATAAACGTAAAACACACACACACACAATCGTAATATATAAATTGTAGCAAAAAAGATTCTGGATCGAAAAACTGACAACGAAAAACAAAACACTATCGCACAAAATTATAAAAGGCTTACAGAATCATACTACACAGACCAGCTCATCGATGAACAGATGAACAACTTTATCTGAGGAACGTCATCATCACTTAACCCTTTCAACACCACAGACCTCTAAATAGGCTTACAAAAAGTGTAGATCCAGATGAGCCGGCTCGTGACGAGCCGTCTCATCAGGATCTGCACTTGTTGCCAGTGATATGACTATTTTTAGACATAATTACCCATTTTGATAAATGAACTTGTCCAAATGTGATTTTCTGATTCATTTATTGGTTTATAAATATCATGGACCAGTCCATGTGAGTTACTTGGTGTTGAATGGGTTAATGACACAATCACTTGACCCCAATGAAACCGAAACCATACAGTGTAGTTACGCGTCTTCTGGCGTTGGGATATTGCTTCTGGTTTCATCCGAGTTTGGTGTCGAATATTATTCCGGTGGTATTTTTCGGGAATAGTGAATTGTCAAACGATTTCCAATATAAAGTTAATCAAGTATAAGAGTGTACATTTGTGGAATCGGAGTGTCATTGTTATGTGATCTCATCAATGGAAATAATGTCAGATTATTCTTCAATTTCCCATGGCAATTGCTCATTAAAATAGCTAGAAGAATTCGGAGTATTTAAACTAACATAGGCTTCATGCATTTTTATTACGCCTACTACCTGGTTCAAATGTTGCAATCATTGAACCGGTAAAATGAATTTCGGAAACAGTGAAATCATCGTTTGTGCATTCACTTGGATATTTTTGAACTTTGTCAAAGACTTTTGTCAGTATGCTGTAGCAATTTTCAGGGATACTTCAGCCTGGGAACAGACGTTGATATATATTTGCCTTGCCAGTCATATACATATATTTTAACACATAGATACATTGTTTCTAGACCACCCGGTGGAGTAGTTTGTGTAACTTTGTTATATGAAAATGACTTTCGGAACAAACCTGTATCCGACCAGCTTAGAATTATTTTTACTACTATACCTCTGATTAGAATTGTTGCCAAAACCTGTTTTTATATTCTTCAAAGACGATCCTTTTATTTATGTAAATAATGTATCCATTGGATTTATTGATTGTGTGTCTCTTATCCATTCCGAGAAACAGCTGCTAATTAGTTCAACCGCGATCTGATCGAGGTTGATAACTGATTTTTTAAAACATTTCTTAATTGCGCATTAGTGCTTTTTTCCCCTTTCAGTATTTCAAAATTTCTGGTTTTAATAAGTATTTAATGTTTAATTAGCGACTGTTCCTCGATTTTAATATGTAAATATAATAATATGTCGACAGACTGTGATAGTTTGATTATCTGTGATTAGATTAGTCTCTTATAATTCTTTTATAATGAATGGTGTTGTACTTTGCCACGATAATTTGTTGTGTATATTTTATGTATTGTACAACGATGAGACTGAAATAAAGAATAAATCTACAATGTACATTGTTTCTAGTCCAACGTGTGGTGTTATTTGTCGCATGCATTCTATCTAGGCCACGTGGTGATGTATATCGTAACATTACTTTTTTCTAGTCAACCGTGAGATGTATTTTGTCACAATCATTGTTTTCGAGGCTACCTGTAGTGTATGGTATTACCGACATTGTGGCAACATTGTGTTGAAACAAACTATCCACAATTCGCGAAGATTGCTAAACATTACATTCTACATATCACAACGAAATGATAAAATATCCCAGGAGAATCTCAATTTGTCTCTCAGTAGAATACATTCTAGATAGTGGGGACTTCAATCTTGGAAGTTTTAATCATGAACTGTAAATTATAATATCAATAAGATAAAGAGATTATTAAGGTGAAACACGTACATATAGTAATTGAGCAGGTTGAACTTGAGATTGACTCAGAAGGAGAAATAATAGAAAGAGGAACATGATATATTCATTCGGGTAGTTCACTGGTAGGGGTAAATACGCAGCATTTAGTGAAGAGATGCTCATGAAAAATCACGGTAGGGGCAAATACGCAACATTTAGTGAAGATATGCTCATGAAAATCATCTGCTTTCCCGGATGCAGTTTTGGATTTCTTCAAATATGTTTGTGTTGGAATCATCGCTAAGATTCCGGTCTCCATGTAAAAGAGTGTAGAGTGTACTATTTGTGTACTATTTGTTGTGTTTTTAGAGCTGCACGGAGTCGAATTCTGATCTCATTATCGTAGAAACATTCATAGAAAACATGATTATTACTCCCGTGAAGACCACATTGACAGAGGGGTGATGGAGAAATGTTTTATCGAACACATGCTGGTATAATGAGCTACAATTAGTACGGAGACGAGCATGAAAGGCTTGTCGTTTCCTGTCACCGACGTAGAAATATTTCGGGCATTTCATGACGTTACTCGTTAATTGAGATTTGAGTGAGACCAGGGATGGTGCGTTTTTTGCAGTTCACTCGATTGTTCGTTCCAGTCTCTCAGAACCGATTGTTTTATTAGTTTCATACTTATGCCATTAGAAAACCATGGATGTTTATTGTCATGTTTGAATAATATATTTGTAATATGCGATTATATTGAAGTTTGGAGGCTACCTTTGAACGTATTCCTAGTATATGTCGTCAGAGTGTTTTTGAGAATATATGCTTTAATAGAGTGGTTGAACCATTTACATCAGTATTTTAAATATTTATATAGTTCTAGGCTAATTTCTCTTACATAGCTGAAGCATGGTTCAATAGCATTCCGTTGCGGGTACCGGCAGCCTAATGCAACTGTCACATGACTGGTCCAGCAGGCGAATATAAACAAACAAATCATTGGAAGAATATTTCCACCGAAACTGATACGGTGAATGAGCAATTCAGGTAGCTATCCGAATTTAACAAATCTACCACTAACCCGAAAAATAGTTTCTTTACCATTTCTGATTAAAACCAATAAGTGTTTTTATTCAATGATGTACTATATCAAAATAAGATATTCAACAATTTATGGTGGATAAATAAAAAATAACAAGTACGCCGTGCATAGTTGCCCTTAAATCTTGATTCCCCCATATAAACGGATGCCGACCCGACACCGTTGCGATAGCTGAATTTAGCAGCAAGGTCACGTGATGATGCTATAACTGTCAACAAGAGTTTTTTGAAAGTTGTTTTCACGACCTAAGAAATTAATAATATACGGCAAGTGCAATTAATATTTTATACTGGTCATTATATGTGGGATTTACTCCAGGCATAAGTTCCACCACTCTATGTGTTACGCTATGGCTACCAAACTTGTATCACTTCACAAACTCCATAGATAATCCTCATGAACGCATTATGCCATACAAGATGAAGAACGGCCTAACTCCTGATTATCTTTCTTCTCTAGTCCAATCTACTGTAGGGGAAACTTAAAAAAGTTAATTCGGTACATATATCGGCATCATTCTCCAAACTAATATACGCATTTTAATGTTTAAACGTTATATATTTTACAACGATTGAGAAGCAAGTTCTAACAACTTATATTAATCATCTCTCGTTGGCGCGGATGAAAGCATAATTTATTATATGTGGTCATTAGTGTGGGAGGAAACCGGAGTACCCGGAGAAAACCCACCTGTTCGATCTGGCGACCACCGTACCATCTCGCATACTTCCCGGTCCGAGGATCGAACCCGGGTTGTATTGGTGAGAAGCTAGCACGCTAACCACTGCGCTAATCGGACATTGTTTTAATGCAATAACCAGCAAGGCAGATTCATTCCTGAGATGAAATTTGAAAATCAATTCAAGAAATGTTCAAGATCACGCGTATAAAGCCATTGTCAGATCTAAATTAGAAAACTAAATTTGAACACGTCCAAAGACGTGTGCGTTCTTATGTGTATTTATCGTCGCTACCGGTTCATATGAGCGACTTCTACCTAAGAGATTAGTCATTTTAGATATTTGGAGGATAGTGTAATGATACAGACAAAAGAACCATTCCAGAGTCTTCTCTGGTTCTTTTACGTGCACGGTGTAACACACGGTGGATCGAACCTGCGATCCCTGGGATTCGCAGTTCAACCTGTTAAACACTGTTCTACTGACCCGTCTGCGTCCAAAGACTAGCAACTAGATTTGCTTATAACCGATATCACAAAATAAACTCAGTCTCCATCGTGTTAACAAACTCTTAATTGGCTATCCTTAGAAATGCACAGAAGCCGTACTAGACTCATTATGTTTTACAAGATAATATCCGATGTAGTGGGTATTTGTCCTCAAAGCAATCTTTTCATTTCGTCTGATACTAGAACTAGACAGAGTAATATTCATTCATATAACCCACTTCCAGACAGTCAAATACTTATAAATACTCGCCAACAAGAGAAACGCCACACAGTGGAATCTACTAGTGTTAGATAAGCACTGTAAATAGTCATTGTATGTAAAATATGAGCATTGCACCTCTTCATCGTTTATTTCTGTGGCGTCCGTCGTCCAGTGGTAGAGCGTCGGATTTGGAATCGACGGTCACGGGTCAGGCCACGTATGCAGCGTAATTGAGCAAGGCACCTCTCACACAGTACTGGTGAACCACTTAGGTAGATTAAGCCTGGCCAGCAAAACATGTCTAGGTCCCTGCAAGGTGTTTGACATTATCGGTTTCTAGGTCACCCAGTTGTGCAATTTGTAACTCAGTTTCTAGGCCACCGGGATGTGTAATTTGTCACATGCATTGGTGATAGGACACCGGGTGGCATGTATTATTTTCCACATACATTGTTTCTATACCACTGAACGGCGTAATTTTGTGTGTTTTACGTTTATTTATCGTCGCTACCGGTTGCCCATATGAGCGACGCCTCCTGAAGAGATTAGTTATTTTAAATTTTGGAGGATATTGCATGATACATACAGAGGCCAATTCCAGAATCTCTCTGGTTCGTTTACGTGCACGGTGTAAAGCACCGACACGAGACCTCGGTTTAACGTCCCATTTGAAAGACTGTTAATTTTATTAGGGTCAGATGTGGGATCGAACCTGCGATCCCTGGATTACCAGTCCAGCTTGTTACCACTGGACTACAGATCCGTCGTTTGTGACATGCATACAGCGTACTTCAGGTACGCACCTATGATTTGTTATTTACACTCTCAGTTTGTTCATTTGTGTTCAATCTAATTGATCTCAATGACCTACTTTTGCGGTTCACATATCATACGAAATGAAACAGCTAGTGCTAGCCTAATGTTTGCATATAGACATGCTGATTGGAACAATTGTTTATGGTATTGACGAAGTAACTGTTTAATTGAGTGAATCAGAGTGATATGATTGACTCTTGATTGACTGAATGTGATTGGTAATCTGATCTTGTAAAGTATTTAAACCACCGGTAAGCGCATACAAAAGTAACAGACGGATCTGTAGTCCACAGTGGTTAACACGTTGGACTTGTAATCCAGGGATCGCAGGTTCGTTACCCCGTCTGACGGCTAATACAATTAACAGTTTTTCAAATGGGACATTAAACCGAGGTCTCGTCTCCGTGCTTTACACCGTGCACGTTTCGGAACCAAATGAAACTCTGGAATGGGCATATGTCTGTATCATTGCACTATCCTCCAACAATTCGAACATGACTATTATCTTCAGGAGGCGTCGCTCATATGGGCAACCTGTAGCGACGATAAATAAACGTAAAACACACACCTCAAAATAATCCGTAATACTCATGGAAACATGTGGGTCTTTTATTTAATAATATTTTATTGCGACTTTTTCACAATGAGGATAACAATTATATATCACAATACCATACTGTCACATTAATAACATACATAAAACATGATAATATCCATATAGTTGACATTTTCAAAGTGCAAAAGCATTGGGCTAAATGTTTTGAACACATTAGTAACAGACCTTTCCAGAAGGTGAATTATGCTATCAATGTGTTCAAGAAAAGTATTGTTTAGATTGAATAAGAAAATGACGGGATACGTTAAAAACATTCTAATACTAAAATGAACAAGAAGAATTGAAAAAAAGAAGAGTTTTAATAGCTGCCATGTGGGTTTACAACCATGTATGAGAACACTTTTCAATCAAAATTATGGCATGCGCGATGTCCTTAACGAACAGTGACAATAACATGTTTATTTATGAAATATTCAAATAGAATAGAGCTGCAACCTTTCGGACATCACAAGTAAAACTATTTAAAACATCATCAATCGTAATTACAATGTGAAACATCGATATCATTTATTACGGGAGTTGTCCCTAAGGTTGCCATTCCATTTAACTTTTACCGCGTTTTGTACGTAATACTCTTGTTCCATAGGGTGTAGCGTTACAATAAATTGCATAAGTGCTTTCAAAGATTTATTCCATAGCGAATAAGGCTCTAAACATTATTTTGTTAGTAGATAATCAATCACAGAAGCAACTTGTAGCATTATTGTGCATGTTTATTCCTGGATTATTTCCAGATATTAAACGTTTGACAAATGTGAATGAACCATTACCATGATCGTCGTGCAACATCGAGCATGCAGATTTCAAATATCAAAGAAGCCATAACACCGTAAACATTACTAGCGTTGTAGAGTGAGGACCGACCAACAGAAGTATCGGGAACATATTCCGCACCGTCTATATACTCATTATTTCGGTAATTTATAAGCAAATCTATTGTCTACTATATAAAGTATATACCATACAGTTATGATCATCAGCTACATATACATAATTATCCATATTGTTTTTGAATACTTCCTATTTCAGGAATATGGAATTTCGTTTTAACATGTATTAATATATTTGAACTGTAGAGAAGACCTTGTCCAACTGGAACATCTACTTTCTGTGTATCAGTGTATACCTTCTGTTGAAACAGATGCCCACGGTAAATATTTTCTGGAGGAATAGGAATTTATGTGATGAGAATTACTGCTATGTATTCGTATTATAGGTATTACAATTGTCCAATTGTTTTCAGGGAACTAGTTCCAAGCTTTCACTGTGTGCACATAGAAATACAAACTTGAGCTGGAACCCAGTAATGGCCAGGTCAATATATTTACGTAGTTGAAATTCTGCAACAATATTTGGTTCCCATATGATTCGCGGATGTTCCAGCAGCGATGTGGTATATATTATTCTGTTGGGCAGGGTTTCGTGTTATTGTCCACATTTTTGCATTTAATTTCTAAATTATACACTTTATAATTTATACATTCACTCAATGCATACTCCGAGTGTGTATTACGCAGGGTGAGTTTTCAATCGTCCTTCTATTATATATTTATATGTAATATTTTTTCTTGTTAGTATTGAACACTATTTTGGAACTGCTCTCTTCTTATAACCTGAAAATTATGCCGTCTAAATGCGTATTAATCTTTCTAGGTGCGAATCTATGCCTTGATAAAAGATGATGCTATCGTTGAGATATATTAGGCAATCATTCAAGTTTTAGATAACTACGGCGCATAATATGTCTTTGGAAATGGGGCCTTGCAGAGTCAGAATTCATTCTATGATATCGAAACATCCAATTCCTCGCACTTGAAATGCTGTTTTTTCTTTGTCACCATTTGCATTGTCGACAGGCAAATATCCTTTTTTCAAATACAAATGTTGAGGTCCGCCTCCGTGGTCGAGTGGTTAAGGTCGCTGACTTGTATACCACTGTAACCTATCATCACTGATGGTCACGGGTTCGAGCCCCGCTCAGGCCGTGTCTCATTTATATGAAAAAGTTGGCAGTTTCTTACGGAGGTTGGTGCACCCAAGTACTGGTTAACCGCTGGAGCCTGCCCAGGAAAGGTGTTGTTAAGTAAACTGCCCGCCGGCGATATAGCCCAAAATGGTGCTGATGCAGGCGTAAAACCCGAAATATAACATAACAAATGTTGAGACGTAATTGTAAGGTGTCTTCTACACGTGATATGGCATAGACGCCCGTTTTGTCCTTGAATTAATCTTTCGAAAGTCTATGAAAAAGCGGATTGATCATCTGTCTTTCTGTCTGTAACCCATGTCATATTTATCTAAAAGAGTAATAATTATTGATATTTAGTACATGTACATCATAATATTTCCAAACCCTGCTGCAAGCATACCACCCAATAGTTTCCCCTATATGGCCTAATAAAATCACTGGTCTGAATCATATCATAATTATATAGCCTGGTCCCATACTATGTCTTTGTATAATATATACTAGTCTTCACTACTATTGTGTATAAAGTATTATGGGTGAGTGATTGTGAGTGACAATCAGGTCAGATGTGTGAATGAGTGAACTAACTCAACTAAGTAGGTGCACTTTCCAACTAACTTGTTCAAGACCCTTATCCCACACTCTTACTCTACTAGTCAAACGGATAAGTTGAAAAGCTATCCTGTTTACCTTAATATATACTATACTAGTAAATATATACATATATACATTATATGTATCAGCTGATAGCCGGACTCTGGTAATGTAATGTTTTATCTTTGATATTTTACATTGTAAAATATTTATTTGAAATGCTTGGATTGGAATTGTGTATTTACTATTTTGTATTGTGAAATTAAGTAGAATGATTTGTACATAATAATAGTATGTATATATTATATTTTACAGGCTCTTTATATCCATATATACGAAAATACGAAAACAACCAGAGTTTGTTATATCTATAAACTCCCCGGTCTACATGTCTATAGCCACATTGGATGATCATGGGCTTTTGGAAGTCGTGATATCGCGTTCGCTTTAGGTGCGAAAGGCCCGCAGTTCGCGCCAAGCTGTAGCAGTTACGATTATGTCGAAGACAAGGCATTTAAATTGGATTTAGATTGAATTGCATCAGAAATGAGGTGTCGCGAGTGAATTTGTATACACTTATATGGTTCCTCGTCTGCGAGATTTAGAAAAATGTGACATTTTACTATCCAGGCATTTTTCAAAGTCTAAACGCTAAATCTCAATTATGCGTAACATATTTTATATTCTAAAAAGTCGTTTTTATAAATTAGAATTGTTAACAAGATCAACACACATACCGTTGTTTGAATTCTGCACAGTCTATAACGTCGCTTGACACAATATTATACAAGAAATCAACGTTTAAATTTCGCCATTCCAAATCGTCCATTTTGAATATTTGATTAGTGCAAAAAACAAAAATAGAAATCATTAGACGAAAATGTTTACAAGATTTATCTCCGTGCCATTACGGTGAACCAAATAAGATTTCGTTTAATATCCAATTACGCATGCAATGTACCACACATATTTCTTTTGTGAATACTGCGCAGAAAAAATGGGAGTAACTCACCTGTCGACTTCAAACAGCTAAATGATATACACAACAGTTAGACAATATATTTTAAACGTTTTTAATATCTATATTTAGGATTATTCTTAACACCAATGCACACCTTTATAACCGTTCATGTCCGAAAAGCTTCAAAATATTGGTCAGAAATCCTGCCATCGGATCAGAGCGGAAAGTGCTATGCGAAAATGAGCTTAGACGATAAGACCTCGAAATAACAGAAACAAATATTTTATGTAGAGGTCTTATTTATAGGACTAATGTATGCCCTGAATTTAATGGGGTCTTTGAAAATATATTCTTCCACTTCTCAAATAAATGGTAGCTTTCTTTGTCTGTTCATTTGTGAGATTGGGTTCCTCTATGTCAACTCCATACTTGACTTATATTCATTGGTGAGATTGAATTTCTGTAAATCCACCCACTGCTTGTATTTGTAGAATTAGGTGCTACTTCCGGGTATTGTATAAAACGCCGACTTTTCCGCAATGATGCGCATACACGCCATATAATGATCGTTACAAAGTGGAAATTATCGTTTATTGAAATGCGTCATAATATTGCTATTACTCGATCCACAACAGCAAAACAAGGCACAACTCTTTCTATAAACCTGCCACACTAACAAGACCATTAAAATACTTTAGTAATGTTTAAATAGTGCATACATCCTTAACGACATTCTCAATGAGGATAAGGACACCATTGTAACATGCGAAATGTTGATCTTAGAATGCCTTTTTCTCCAATAATGTTATTTTCAAACAACTTTTCTTTATACTATTTTTAATATACTAAAAACATATTGTATTAAATATTAACATCAAGTATGAATAGCTTACAGTCACAATATAGCACACACTGAATGTCCCACATTTCAACAGTGAACATCGGGGTAGGGGAGATATTTTTGTTTTATTATGAATTCATATAATTTCAATCCAGAGATGTTTAATGTTTTCTTATATCCTTGTTCTATCTAGAAATTGTCTATACAATCTATGTCAATATTAAATTGCCCACATTTAATAAAATGTGTATGAACTACAGACATCCTTTTATTCACCAACACTATAAAATAATCCAGTTATGTATCTCATCTTGTTTGTCTTTTTCTTTTCCGGTTGCATGGATACAGAACACACTGTTTTCATTGGTGTACATACTGTCTGTTCATCGTAGGACGTTCACCTCTTGTAGATGACATTTGTTGACAGGTTTTGCAGAGATATTGCAAATTGTAGCGTCTATTGTGGCTGTTTTCCTGGATTCTTTCCAGATACTTCTTTCCAGTATTACACGTGGATAAATTGTTCTGTCATCGGAGATTACACGTGGATAAATTGTTCTGTCACCGGCGACTCAAATTTCATTTGGATACATGTAGCAATATATAGTATATCTAGTTGCTGCTACTTTAACAATATTGGTGGTCATGGACACAAATGCTGTTTCACACTCTTTAGATACTTCAGTGTGTTTTGCTGCTACTTTAACAATATTGGTGGTCATGGACACAAATGCTGTTTCACACTCTTTAGATACTTCAGTGTGTTTTGCTATATCAGCTTCAATTTCTCTGATTACATCGGTTCCAATTATATTAAGACGGTACATCTTTCTTGTGTTTCCACTTTTTTTCACCTGCCAAATATCCTCATGATAAAGGTATGATATTATCATATTATAATTTCACTGTTCGTTTCGTCAAAAGAACTATCCGTCAACTGTGGCAGTGTTGGCTCGTATATATACATGTATATGTAATCTAAAACTTTTTCTCTTTCTGTAATGTGTCGTTCAGCTATGTGTATCACATGACTTTGCTTGTATTCATTGTAATTCAGCCATCACATATTTTCTTATATCAACACATGTGTAACAACACCTGGAAGGATTATGCTTGATCGCGGCATGACAGTTTGCAATACACATTCAACATATACATGTAGCGCTTGTTCATGCTGTGTTTGTTGAAAATCAAACTGCTGAATATGCACTAATATATATTATATTATTACTTAGATATGATTTTAGTAGCCTATATTTGGCCGTTATTTGTCTACCACAATACTATCTACCACCCAGGTTGATACGCTGTGTTTTCCAGTTTCCAGTCTGATATTACGTTTGCTGATTTGATACGGTCACGTTCCCGTATCAAACAAGAACAAGTCCTATCATAACTAGTTCCTGTGAAAATCACGCATTCGAACTCGATGCTTGTTTGTGTGCTTCCCGTAGCGTCTCAAATTTGACATATAACAAATGTTTGAAGCTTCGTGGTAATAGTTCAATAGTTTTCTTGTAGTTAGTTCAGCAATTGTGATTTATCCCTGATAAATGGATAACGGAGAGAATGAGTTCGATATTAAATGTTCCAATTCATTCGATCGTCGCGTTTGATGGTTTCATACGGTCACAAGCCCGTATCAAATCAGAAAAAGCAGTATCATAACTAGTTCATGAGAAAATAGCGCATGCGCACTCGGTGCTAGTTTGTTTACATCCCGTAGAGTCGCAGCGTGTCAACTTTGACAGATATCAGATGTTTGCAGTTTGGTAGTATTACAATCGTTTTCGTGTATCTAATTCAGAAAATTAAATTATGATTTATTCCTGATAAATGGATAACGGTGAACATGATTTCGATCAGGCTGATATCAAGTTACCCCGGGTCGATACCTACGCTGATATCAAGTTACCTCGGGTCGATACCTATGCTGATATCAAGTTACCTCGGGTCGATGCCTATGCTGATGTGAAACTAGCCACGTAATAACCTCTAAGTACTGCACTTGAAAGATGTACCAAAAACTGTAGATTTGTAATCACGCCCCCCTTAAAATATTAACAAATATTGCTCTATAATTATGGTTCGATGTTGGTTATATAAATATTTTGTTCTAGAGCTTCATTCATTAACCATTCAACCTCTATATCTCTGTTTATACACATCATGTTGGGAACAACTAGTTAATTCAATAAATAAGGAAGCCGGATGACAGTGTAGTTGGCTATTTCCAATGTCTTTATTTTGGGCCACTATCTGTCACTGATAAATCTGAGATAAGTACGCCTCTTAACGATACGATCGAGCTGGAAGGGTGGCATGTACTATATTTGCCACACGAAAAGTGTATTTTTTTTGGGCCACTATCTGTCACTGATAAATCTGAGATAAGTACGCCTTTTAAAGATACGATCGAGATGGAAGGGTGGTGTGTACTATATTTGTCATACGAAAAGTGTATGCTTCAGACATTGCATTTTTTGTGAGATTTGAAAGTAGGTCGAATGTGTAACAAATCCAATAAATGAACAAGGCATACGTTTCATGAATTTAAAAAGTGTACATTGCTGTCCAAATGTGTGGTGTTATGAAGACAGTGGGTGTTTTTTGGAATGGATTTGTGACACAGTGAATAGTAGTTTAAAGGATTCATGAGATAGCTGCACTAGACAACAATTCAATATGTATATTGTCAGTCAGAAGCGTGTATTCATTCTGCAAACAGCGAAGCATAATTTGTCTCAGAATTATTTCTTTGTGGTTATGAGAGGTCATAGTGTTAATCATAGAGTGATGGAACCTATGTTCGGCGTAAATCTTACATAGCATGGCCTATAAAAAAAAGTTAAATGCACTTGCCGTATATATTATTATTTTCTTAAGTCGTGAACACAACTTTCATAAAATTGTTGTGGAAAATTTTAGATTCATTACGTGACCATCGCCTGAATACAGCTATCGCAACGGCACCTGTTTCCATGGGGAACTAGATACTTTAGGGCACCTATGCACGGCATACATGAATATATTATTTTGACTTAATAACATCAATAACTAACAATATTACAACTCATAAGAAACTTTTTTCTGGTTATTTGTACATTTTTTTTCCAATCCGGATAGCCACCTGAAATGCTCATAAACCGCAAATTTCGGTGGAAAAAATTGTCCCAACAAGTTGTCTGTTTATATTCTGCTACTGAACCAGTCAGGTGACAGTTGCATTAGGCTACCGGTACGCACAACGGAATGTTATTGAACCATGCTTCACCTCTGTCAACGAAAATAGGTTAAAACTATTTAAATATTTTAAATACGGATGTAAATGGAAAAAATACGCCGAGCATAGGAATACGCCGAGCATAGGTTCCACCACTCTATGAACTATTCATTGATTGTATTTGATATTCATATGTCCAATGTTCTTATCCCAACTCCCAGAGCCAACCAAATGAAAACAATTCTAAAACTATCCGTTGTCCACCCTACTCTCCTGCCATTTTCGTCGGAGACGGAAAACCAGCATGTCGTCGACAACAATTTTGCTCTAGCTTAATTCCATTGTTCGATGATGATCCCTGTGAAACTGTCCAACTGCAATTGTTTATTCGGAATGTTGCGTTAGAGAACGTGTTTTAACTCTCAACATGACGGCAGTGACAATATTACTCTAGTCAGGTTTTCCGAAGACAACTGCATAATTAGCAGTTTGTACCTGTCACATTTATATGTATGTTCCATTAATGTCAAACCCCTTGCGGGGACGTAGACATGTTTTCCTGGGAAAGCTTAGCCGATCTAAGTGGTTAACCAGTACTAAGCAATGTTTGTGAGGTGCCTTGCTCAATTTTTCAATGACACTACATACGTGGCCTGACCGAGAATCGAATCCGGGACCGATCGATTCCAAATCCACCGCTCTACCACTGGACCACGGATGCCACACTGTGTATGCCAACTTGTACGTGTGGCACAGACAGAGGCGCACTGCAGAGTCTCCTCTGGTTCTTTTAAAGCACCGACACGAGACCTCGGTTTAATGTCCCATCTGAAAGACTGTTAATTATATTAGGGTCAGACGGGGGATCGAACCAGCGATCCCTGGATTGCCAGTCCAGCGTGTTACCACTGTACTATAGATCCGTCTGTGGTTTTGAATTGAATACTATGATTATTGTATATGCAGGCCCGTCGCTGGGCATACGCAAGTACGCACGTGCGTATCATTGGTCTGAGACAATGAATTAAAACTCCAGTGGGGGGGGGGGTAGTAGGGATACATAGGCGCCGTGATGTGTGGAGTGGTGGAATAATTGAGCCCATTGCAAATATGGTGCATCTCGAAATAGTTTGTGCTATTTTACGTGCTTGATTAATTGATAAGAGCAATAGTCCTGCAATTCTATGTTACAAAATGCATTGAAATGCAGGAAATTGCCTCCTCATTTCCAAAAATATCCCGGGGGGTGGGGAGACCCCCCCTAGCGTAATCGCACTCTATGTTCAATTGACAAACAAATTTGACCGTGCGTATCATCAAAATAGCTCCAGCGACGGCCCTGATATCTATAAGTCAAGTCAAGTCAAGTACATCTATCTTCCTGTAGTGTCGAGGATACAATGTATACAGCAATATAATGTGATTAAACAGTAGCACATGTTCACATGATTGACTGGTGTGCTTGTTTTGTATGATTAACGGGTGTGATAAGGTTTGTTTTGTTTGTTATGGATATATTATGTTATTGTTTTGCTATGTAGTTCAAATTGTACGTGTTTTACATCGACATGTATTCTATGAATTACAAAAGCGTTCTTCAACAATTATTTGTACTATTTAATGACATCCATTAATCGCAATGATTGGTTGAACGTCACACATCTCTCGTGTATAGCAAATCCACTTATAGACAACGATGTACGGGGGCTCATAATGGCCATTACACAAACAAGGAAATGGACTTTAGTAAGCGATACATCGCGTATTTATTAACTACATTACTCATGATTGCTTGCTATTTAAAGTCGCCAATTGCTTATCATTTCCGGTATTATTAGAATGAGGAGTGATGGGGTCATGCACTAGGCACATAGTTCGGTACCCATGCACGACCAATATATTGATTTCGTTTTTCGTTTTATGTCGCTAAAGTCAGCTAGGTCATATAGCGACTCTATAGCTATTAGGGGAATACACCACCGGTGTCCCTCCGGGTAGTATTTCAGACACGAACATACACCGGCGGTAGAACCACCGGTCTTCTGCAAGCCAGCTGGGTAGCATTCCCATATGAAATAATTCCACAACCCCAATGGGATTCGAACCTACAACGGTGAGGGTAAGTACTTTGAATTCAAAGACCGAAACCCATCGGCCACGGAGGCCCCAATATAACACATGGACACATACGAGTCGATGGGTTCGGAACAGTGGTTGGCTGCTTCAATGCAATTTCCCGAGAAAATACGAGAGTTCGGATACAGACACTCTCGTCCTCCAAAATATTCATGAATACACATAATTTGGACACAGATTTTGTCACACTATGCGTGACAACCTAACACGTGACACCGGGGCTCATGAACTAGTTTAATGGCGTTCTCAGCGTTCACAAATCTCAAACCCAAGCTCAAATGTTCTGATTGGTTGATTCTGAGTGTTGCTGTCAGCTGAAGCAATGCGACTGAGTTTTGTGATTGGAGAAAAGTTCTATAACATTGGGTCCAAGTCTCTATCTTAGGAGTTCCAGTAACCCGCAAAATTAACGAACTATTTGCATCATTCTCGCGTGTGTGTTTTACGTTTATTTATCGTCGCTACCGGTTGCCCATATGAGCGAAGCCTCCTGAAGAGATTAGTAATTTTAGATGTTTGGAGGATAATGTAATGATACAGACAGAGACCCATTCCAGAGTCTCCTCTGGTTCTTTTACGTGCACGGTGTACAGCACCGACACGAGACCTCGGTTTAACGTCCCATCTGAAAGACTGTTAATTTTATTAGGGTCAGACGGGGGATCGAACCTGCGATCCCTGGATTACCAGTCCAGCGTGTTACCACTGGGCTACAGATCCGACTGTCTGATATATATCAAACTAGGGCCCGAGGTTATAAAAATGTTCACAGATCTCAAACCCAAGCTCAACTGATCTGATTGGTTGATTCTGAGTGTTGCTGTCAGCTGAACAAATGAGACTGAGTTTTGAGATTGGAGAAAGGTTTTATAACCCTAGGAGTTCCAGTAATCCGCCGTTACACAATTAACGAACTATTTGCATCATTCTCGCGTGTGTGCTTTACGTTTATTTATCGTCGCTACCGGTTGCCCATATGAGCGACGCCTCCTGAAGAGATTAGTAATTTTAGATTTTTGGAGGATAGTACAATGATGAGTAGCTTTGATGTCTAACCCCAGGTATTGGGTATCAAGGAATCCAATTAGCATATATAATTATAGTGAAGTGATTACATAATTGTGATTGGCAAATATGGCCGCCAAAACTATTAAAATGCCCATGACTCCTTGTAGTGTGGGGGCCTATGTAATTCCTTGAGCATCGAATGTTAATTTTGTTTTCTATGCATGCGTTTGATCAGGATCCAAATAAAACAAAAACACCCAAGCCAATCATCAATTGTATTCCTGCCTATGATTGACTTGTACCCCGGGGACGGGGCATACATTCTGACCACGCTGGATTTCGTTTGCAATCTCGCTATTTAATCATAAATACCATGTTCCACCCATTATTACGTTCGATCAACCCCTGTATTGGAAAGCTGCAGAGATAATGATGGAGTCACCACGGAGTAGTCACTTGAAAAGCATTGTATTGATGCTTGGATGTTTTCACACATTCAAGAACCTACTGGGTGCAATAGGCACGCTGATGGAAGGCACATGACTCAGGAACGTTATGGAAGATGTCTATGGTGAAAATGCCTTTCAGCATATAATGACGGGGAAATCAGTACAACGAACTTTCCGTGGACATCTGCTGGTTGATAGGTGTCTCAATCACCTGATTGTGGCGGAGCTCCTGGAGGATAACCCACAGTTTGAGTCATTGGCGGGCCAGACGGCAGAAATGTACTCATCCTTGGTGGCAAAAGAAACTACTTTGGAGAGTGCTATTGCATGAGATATGTTTATCCAAAGAATAGATTGGCACAAAGAAGGCAGAACTTAGTATCAGGTCTAAAACCAGTCAGCTGTGGATAAATCAGAGAATGCTGCAGACTGCCCGAACATTGACAAAAGCGGATCGCGCAAGTCTTGGATTCTGCACTTGCGTACTGTGACGGACTGCCTGTCAATATTTATCGCCGCTGGGCATTTCAACTATCTGAAATATGCATATTTCTATATCCAAGAAATGTCCTCGAGACCATATTTCCCGATGTATATGTCAACTATTCCAGGGGTTTACATGCGATCTGCCACTGTAGCCAGTTATGGGCTTGTCTTAGCTCTGACCCTGTCATCGAGCAGACATTGATATGGTCCTTGAAGTGTAGTGTAGGCCTGACTCATGGAAGTGGAATGACCGAAGACATGCGCATGTTGTGGACACATTGTGATATGTCCACCACCAATCCCACCTGAGTACAATAACACGATGTAGGAATTCAACGGTCTCACATACACGACCAGCCAACCAGCAATACCGAGAATCGACAGAAGCAAGGATTAAACGAGATCACTTTGACCTGCAAAAGATCAAGGAGAAACTTTCTACTTACACGTCATTCTCTCCAGACCCATCTATGAGAAACATCATAGCTGGTGTAGTCGCCAAAGTGAATGCGAATCTGCACGAGTTTGAGACCGTTGGGAGAGGTATCATTGAAAAAAGTATTGGAAATCCCGTTTTCGGTGTCTAATTCAAACGGAAAGACAGGGCAAAGACACTTGCAGACGAGTTCACCATCAATGTTGCTTTAGACCGTACTATTGATCCAGCTCTGCTTTTCCAACGATTTCTGATGGTGTCGAAAACGGGAGACCTTTCACTGGAAGATGTTATGAGCTATGAACTCCATATGTATTCCCTACAGCCCTATTCGACCTAGAAGCCAACTATATATTTTTTAAAGCCGCAATTAGCACATTGGGTCGCCGAATTTTCAAGTAAGGAATCAAGCAAAACTGTCATTGATTATATCCCACCAACTGAACATTATGTTCTTGATGGTGGCCCCTTGGTTCATCGCTTGCCATGAAAATGGGGTGAGAGCTATGGTACCATTGCACAGTCGTACGCTGACTTTTCCATACACCATTATGGTAAAGCAACCATAGTTTTTGATGGTTATAGAGGAGATCATTCTGTCAAAGACATTACGCACCAGCGACGAGGACAAAACACCAACCCGATCGTCAGCATCAATGCAAACACGGAGTTTGTAGGAAAAATGGATGATTTCTTTTCCAGACCTTGTAACAAACAAGGACTTGTTGATCTTGTGACTGAGGAACTGTATATGCAAGGCTGCAGTGTAATCACTGTATCAGAGGGTGCAGACGTGGACATTGCCAGGACGTCAGAACATCAATCCACGACCTTGATAGAGGGAGGTACAGACTTATTTATTCTTCTTCTCTATTATGCTGACACGAACAATAAGGGCCTCTATTTTCGTTCGGTCCACGGTCAGTGAGATGAAACAAATCCTGGGTAGTGAAGTGTGTTCTCAGTTGCTTTTATTCATTCTTTCACAGGATGTGATACAACTTCGCGCATTTATAGTGTTGGCAAAACGTCAGCATTCTAGTGAATGGTGTATTGACTCTCCAGACATGTGCAAATGCGTTTCCCCTCCCAAAATCAAGCAAACAGTGTCATACTGGACATTGGGAATAAGGCGATGGCAGTTATGTTTGGTGGCAAGAGTACTGATTCACTTGCTTTCTTGCGCTACAACATTCTTAGCAGGACAATTGTTTCCAGTAAGCCATTTGTTACCCCAGAACGTCTCCCTCCTACCGTGTCCTCATCTAATTACCACTGCCTTAGAGGGTATTATCAGATTATGATGTGGATTGGAGTCGCATGAATGCGGTGGATTGGGGGTGGAAACTGAAGTACAATCAATGTGTGCCACTTATGATTGAGAAGACTGCTGCCCCAGAGAGCCTCCTGCAGATTGTCCACTGTAATTGCACCATATGTAATCACTTCACTATAATTTAAATATGCTAATTGGATTCTTAGATCCCCAAAACATGGGGTTAGACACCAACATTACTCATCTACATTGTAGGATAAATAATGACGGAGTAATGGGCATTTAAATACTTTTGGCAGCCATATTCGCCGCCATCTTGAATTTCACAATTATGTAATCACTTCACTATAATTTAAATATGCTAATTGGATTTCTAGTTCCCCAAAACATTGGGTTAGACACCAACATTACTCATCTAGGATCAATAATGACGGAGTAATGGGCATTTTAATAGTTTTGGCGGCCATTTTCTCCGCCATCTTGAATTTCACAATTATGTAATCGCTTCACTATAATTTAAATATACTAATTGGATTCCTAGATCCCCAAAACATGGGATTAGACACAAACAATACTCATCTAGGATCAATAATGAAGACGCAATTGATATTTTAAGGATTTGGCGGCCACCTAGGACTTGAAAATTATACCTTTTCAGTGGTCAGATTTTGGTAGACTTATAGTATGTGATTAAGCACACCTGATACTATAGAAAATCGTTGAGAAACCTTTTGTAGCAATTGTGTTGGGGTCAAACTATATTTGCAGCCGCCTAATACAAACTTGAACGTCAACTTTCCCTAGCAACACAGCAAATCCCTACAGTGGATCTCCCTTATGTGTTATATACCCGCATAACATAGCATTCATCGCACACATACAATGCCCCACATAGAAAATTCCATTTCACTCCAGTATTATATTGATCTCCCACCCAGTGCTACTATATTGAACAAACCCGTCGACTATGATAAGGACACTCCCTGACCGAAACATAGAGTTTGTAATATCAGGGACATACACAGACCAATAGCAATGTTGTTACAGTTGAAGTGCACGAATAACGAATACATGTGAATACATGAACATACTGTATTTATGAATATTGGATACGAATACTGTTCACGAATACCCCATCCCTGATGACTTGTCTGTTTTACGTTTATTTATCGTCGTTACCGGTTGCCTATATGAGCGACGCCTCCTGAAGAGATTAGTCAACATAGATTTTTGGAGGATAGTGCAATGATACAGACAGAGATCCATTCCAGAGTCTCATCTGGTTATTTTACGTGCACGGTGTAAAGCATTGGCACGAGACATCGGTCTAACGTCCCATCTGAAAGACTGTTAATTTTATTATGGTCAGATGGGGGATCGAACCTGCGATCCCTGGATTACCAGTCTCCACGATGACAACAGTCACTCGTCTTTTAATGACGCTTAATTTTGTTCAAATAAGAAATAAAAGTTCATTTAAGTTAATCTAATATATTTACTAATCTATATCAACGGTTGGTTAATTTCAGCTACACTAAATATTGTATCATATCTTACATGAAACGTATATGTTGCATCCGTTGTGAGAGGATACGGTGATCGCCAGGTCGGACAGGTGGGTTTTAGTTTATACAAATTTATTTAAGCTCAATTGCGAAACAAGTTCTTACAACTTATATTAATCACTCTCGAGACCTCATTCCTGATGGAATCCATCGCCACGGGGGAGAGAGAAGTGGCAACGTGGAAACTAAATGCATTGTCTAAAGGCACAGTCGTAACGGCTCCAGCGGGGCTCGAACTCCGGAACTTTCGCACCTGAAGCGAACGCGCATCCACTGCGCTATCTCGAATTCCACTTTCTCCAGGTACTCCGGTTTCCTCCCACACGAATGACCACATATACGCTTTCATCTGCGCCAACGAGAGTGCTTAATATAAGTTGCTTCGCAATCGTTGTAAAATAAATAATGTTTAAACTTGTTTTTGAATCCGTTGCGACTTTCATCTCCAGCGGCAAGTTCCGATGTCTTGACATGACAATGACTTTTGTTATAGTAATAATTACGATTCACAGAAGGTCAAAGAACCTTTCAACTGCTGGTTAATGGTTATTGTTTAATAGATGACTTTAAGTAACGAGAGTTTTTCTTGATATAGAAAACTAAGAAATAACTAATATGTAATATCTTTGTCGTAAATTTATTAAACCATCGTTTTCACAGTGTGATGTTGCAAAATATATCCATAATAAGCTAGGTATGGTAAGTGGTGGAACCTATGTTCGGCGTATTCCTAAGCTCGGTGTATTTCTCTATTTATATGTGTGATATGTGTGGAAGTCGTGATAGCGCAGTGGATTCGCGTTCGCTTCAGGTGCGAAAGGTCCGTAGTTCGAGCCCCGCTGGAGCCGTTACGAAAGGGCAAGGCATTTAAATTCCACATTGCTTCTTCTCTCTCCCTCGTGGTGATGGATTCCATCAGGAATTAGGTCTCGAGAGTGATTAATATAAGTTGACATAACTTGTTTCGCAATCGAGCTAAAATAAATTTGTATAAACTATTTATATGTGTGTGTGTGTTTTTACGTTTATTTATCGTCGCTAACGGTTGCCCATATGAGCGACGCCTCCCGAAGAGATTAGTTATTTTAGATTTTGGAGGATAGTGCATGATACAGACAGAGACCCATTCCAGAGTCTCCTCTGGTTCTTTTACGTGCACGGTGTAAAGCACCGACACGAGACCTCGGTTTAACGTCCCATCTGAAAGACTGTTAATTTTACGGGGGATCGAACCTGCGATCCCTGGATTACCAGTCCAGCGTGTTACCACTGGACTACTCCGGTTTCCTCCCACATTAATGACCACATATACGCTTTCATCCGCGCCAACGAGAGTGATTAATAGAAGTTGTTAAAACTTGCTTCGCAATCATTGTAAAATAAATAAAGTTTAAAGAGAGTAGTGGCAATGTGGAACTTAAATAGTGTAAGTGCACAATGGCATAGGCTACAGCTGGGCGCGAATTCCGAACCTATCTCGCATGGAGTGAACGCGCTACCACTGCGCTATCCCATGTATTGCGTGTAGCTGTCTAACACATTTTACACACCTATGCAACAAGAGGAGCCCTGTTATCCTAACATGCCAATGTGAATATTCTGTCTGAGAGATGATAGCCACATTCAAAGCAAATTTTTTAGCTATCGTTGTTCTAGGAAATTCGAATTCTCAATGCGACATATTAATGATGTTTTCCCCTGATGTCCATAATACAAATTACATGTTGTCAATAGCTTCCCCATAGGATGTACGAAGCACAATCACACACGTTTGCATTTGTTAAATGACGTGCTAACAAATAAATAAAAAGATAATTACAAAATCATGTAGTCAAGTCAAGTATTTATGATCAAAAATCGCCAAGTAACATGTTTGGGGATTCTATACACACTCAGAAAAACACATACATTCTACATCTGTTATGTCGAATTCCGTCGGACCAAACAAAATAATTTGACATAACCGAAGTTTGACTTAACGAGATTCGATATAAACAGATCCAGTTATATGTAAAATGATAGTATCTGAAACGGGACTTTGATCCGACTTCGAGATAACCGAGAATTCGACATAACCGACGTTGACATAACGGATGTATACTGTATATTGTACAAGTCCAACAATAATATAGTACTTTTTATATTAATGTAAACTTCAGCTAAGTTTAATGCCTGCAGCAAGGAGTCACGTGCCTTTTAACGAATCTCGTGCATTACCCTTCTGTGTAGGATAAACATGCCAATGTTCTGCATGAAACGCACGTACACATGCATCCCATTGGGTGGTCGTTCCAACTTCGTCTTCGGTCGATATCCTATACATAGAGATGCGTTAGTGCCAATTTAAAGACAGTCCGCCTCCATGGACGAGTGGTTAAGGTTGCTGACTTGTATAACACTGTAATCTATCATCACTGATGGTCACGGGTTCGAGCCCCGCTCATTCCGTGTCACATTTATATGAACAAGTTGGCAGTTTCTTACGGAGGTTGGTGCACCCAACTACTGATTAACCACTGGAGCCTGCCCAGGAAAGGTGTTGTTAAGTAAACTGCCCGCCGGCGATATAGCCCGAAATGGTGCTGATGCAGGCGTAAAACCCGAAATATAATATATAATATTAATGCCTGCGACAAGGAGTCACGTGCCTTTTAACGAATCTCGTGCATTACCCTTCTGTGTAGGAGAAACCTGCCAATGTTCTGCATGAAACGCACGTAAACATGCATCCCGCTGGGAGGTCGTTCCAACGCAGAAATACCTCGTCTTCGGTCGTTATCCTATACATAGAGATGCGTTAGTGCCAATTTAAAGACAGCACATCATCGCCTTTTGTGAAACAGTTATGACACTATATAAATTAATTCACAAACTGACACGCTCACCGTGTCTGTCATACTAAGCAGATGACACACAGACTATAATTGTATGAAGTATAATTCTAGCCAATTTAGTTCAAAAGATGGCTACATGTTGTTTTGCGATGGCAGTTTCTTCCCGTTATAGTCACTGACATTTAACCCGTAACTATGAAAGTGTCATGTCAGACTAATGCTGAAAAGAAAATAGGTTGTAAAGTTGGTAAAACGAACGAATAGTTTATGTCAATATTTTACACAGCTATGCTATGGGTAACTATCTAGGGTTTATAGAGAGATTTTTCAAGATTTATTGTATCTATTGTAACTTTTTTGCCCTCCAAAAAATGTGTCGCCTAATTTCGCGACCATAATAACCCAAGGCCAAACATGTCTTCAGTGATTGTGTTCTTTTTGCATAGCATATGTGTATGTTCAACTCTATAAACCCTAGATAGTTACCCATAACATAACTATGTACAATATTGGCATACACTGTTCATTCCTTATGGATGATATGACCCCAATACATAATATAGTGCTCTAGAGATTCATTAATTAACCATACATTTTATATTTGTAAACATCATAGTTGGGCCAATATTTAATTTAATACAAAGAAGCATAATTATGATGACAGTGCTTGTTTTTATCAATATCTAACACATTGAAGATAACATAGCCCCTTAAGTACACAGCTGCTTTCGTCTCAATTTACGACATTTGGGCTAGCAGACACGAGACAAACATATGATGTCAAGGAATCAAATATCATATTGGAAGAAGATTTATATCTACCTATTACTTATACTGATATAATAGACGCTATGAACTCTCTTAAGTGAAATAAAGCCACGTCTGGTGACAATTTGTCGAACGAATATTTCTTAGAAACCGGCGAGGTTTTAGCTGGCCACATCGTTTATATTTTATTGTATATTGTAACTTTCCAGAAAGCTGGGCAACAGGCTTTATCGTACCTGTATATAACAGAGGTGACACAGATGACGCACAACGATCTCCTCATGGCGCGCAGGTCGCGGTAGGGGCACATCTCGCAGCAGCCCGGCCGATCGCCCTAATGGCGAGCACGTCGCGGTCGGGGCACATCTCGCAGCAGCCCGGCCGACCTCCTAATGGCGAGCACGTCGCGGTAGGGGCACATCTCGCAGCAGCCCGGCCGATCTCCTAATGGCGAGCACGTCGCGGTCGGGGCACATCTCGCAGCAGCCCGGCCGATCTCCTCAAGGCATGCACGTCGTGGTCGGGGCACATCTCGCAGCAGCCCGGCCGAACTCCTCACGGCGTGCACGTCGCGGTCGGGGCACATCTCGCAGCAGCCCAGCCTATCTCCTCATGGCATGCACGTCGCGGTCGGGGCATATCTCGCAGCAGCCCGGCCGATCTCCTCACGGCATGTACGTCGCGGTCGGGGCACATCTCGCAGCAGCCCGGCCGATCGCCACACGACGTGCATGTCGCGGTCGGGGCACATCTCGCAGCAGCCCTGCCGATCTCCTCATGGCATGCACGTCGTGGTCGGGGCACATCTCGCAGCAGCCGGCCGATCTCCTCATGGCATGCACGTCGCGGTCGTGGCACATTTCGCAGCAGCCCGGCCGATCGCCTCACGGCGTGCACGTCGCGGTCGGGGCACATCTCGCAGCAGCCCAGCCGATCTCATCATGGCATGCACGTCGCGGTCGGGGCACATCTCGCAGCAGCCCGGCCGATCTCCTCAAGGCATGCACGTCGTGGTCGGGGCACATCTCGCAGCAGCCCGGCCGCCTCCTCATGGCATGCACGTCGCGGTCGGGGCACATCTCGCAGCAGCCCGGCCGATCTCCTCATGGCATGCACGTCGTGGTCGGGGCACATCTCGCAGCAGCCGGCCGATCTCCTCAGGCATGCACGTCGTGTCGGGGCACTCTCGCAGCACCCGGCCGATCTCCTCATGGCATGCACGTCGCGGTCGTGGCACATTTCGCAGCAGCCCGGCCGATCGCCTCACGGCGTGCACGTCGCGGTCGGGGCACATCTCGCAGCAGCCCGGCCGATCTCCTCATTGCGAGCACGTCGCGGTCGGGGCACATCACGCAGCAGCCCGGCCGATCTCCTAATGGCATGCACGTCGTGGTCGGGGCACATCTCGCAGCAGCCCGGCCTATCTCCTCATGGCATACACGTCGTGGTCGGGGCACATCTCGCAGCAGCTCGGCCGATCTCCTAATGGCATGTACGTCGCGGTCGGGGCACATCTCGCAGCAGCTCGGCCGATCTCCTCATGGCATGCACGTCGCGGTGGGGGCACATCTCGCAGCAGCCCGGTCGATCTCCTCACTGGGTATACGTCGCGGTCGCGGCACATCTCGCAGCAGCAGCGTAGGCTACTGGGATCTTCAGTCGAACTTGCAACAAGGGACACACGCTTCAAAATCGCTGACCACCATTGCAGGTGGTGGAGGTATTGACAGTCCCTGGAGCGATCGAGACGGTCAATATCTAACTGTCAGATCCGTTTATATGCTGCTGCGGGATGACAAACAGTGAGGAGGGTGGCCCTAACAGGGGCCGTTTTGGAAAGGAACTACCATCACCTCAGGATGTGTCACCCTGAAAGGGAGAAGAAGCCGCCTCACGATGTCATCTTTTATCGCACCATCATCAGACACATCAATAAGACTACTCTACAAGACATCAAACAGCAACATCTACATATCACCACGAATAATCGACGGTGCAAGGCACGTACCGCACCATCATCACACACAACAAGACTACTCTACAAGACATCAACCAGCAACATCTACATATCAACACGAATAATCGACAGTGCAAGGCACGTACCGCACCATCATCACACACAACACGACTCTCTACAATACATCATCCAGCAACATCTACATATCACCACGAAATATACCGACAGTACAAAGCACGTACTAATAATCATCTTGGAGCGCTCGCCCACATGGTTCGCCGGAGGCGAGAATGAATATATTGAAATACTACTACTGTGCAAAACAATATCTAGGCATTTCCTTATTAAGTAACTGTAGTCGTATTAATAACTTGTGTGAAAATCATTTCAAATGTACAATTTGGATTTCATAAAAGTATTTCATAAAGGTCGTTCGACAGTAGATGCACTTTTTATTTTGCATTCATTAATAGAACACGTTTTAGACAAGAACAATAATATTATATTGTTCCTTTATTGATATGAAGCATTGACTTGACGGTATATACCGTATGTCGCAAACTCTCCTTTTTCTTCTCGTAATAATATGTCTCGGTTGCTACGGCTCTTACCAGGGTCTATCCTATTGTAGACTCGCTGGAGTTGTCTAGGGGGTTTCTTCGTTATTATATGTATTAATGATAACTCAACACAGTATTACATTTCTTCTATATAATATCTTGTTTATATTGGCATCAGAAATATCCATATATATATAATCAGTGATCTATATATATATATACATCGTATCATTAAAAGCTTATTTAACAATCCATTTGTGTGAGCCGAATATGCGCTTACACAGTATATTTAACATCCAATCTTTCTAATCCGTCATTACTCAATATCACTATAATCTAATCACTGTTTCTGATTAGATTAACTTTTAATCAACTTCGATATGGTTCGCCGAAACTCTATGTTTCTTCTGTGGCTGAACAATTTAATTATTCGACAAATCTTTATAAGTTATATTTCTTATAATGTCAATAATATCTAAGTATCATAAATACAGTTTATATGTTCTATATACTAGATTGAGATCACGACCTTTCTCGCTCCTGGAGTTAGGCTCTAGTGTGTCTGATCTATGTTAATAAAATCCATTTCTTATATACATAATTGAATCAGTGTATATATGATATAACAATTCCTAAACATCTGTTATGTTATCTAATATTACACCATCAAACCAGTTCGGTGCCTTTGTATTACATAACTGGACACCTGCAACCACGGCCTTGATAAACTGAGATTAGGCCTAACATCTTAAGTCATTTCCCGCGCGAAGCGAGATTGATAATTTTAGGCGCGAAAATAATAGCAGACGATTATGCATAAAACAAATATATATATATTACATGGTAAACATTTGGCCATATATAGAAACAGTTTAATGTATTTATATAATACATTACTATTTATATATAACAATAATAAATATTTCGTGCAAATTGGGGTTTTGCACAATCCTCCCTACCCGGGGAGAAGTTTGACATCGCCCGCTATCGGCCGATTTACAAATCTTCATTCCTTTGAATATACAGTAGAAAACAATCATAATATCAATACATCATATGTCCTAAAATAGCATTTCTTTCGCTAGGTACCAACATTCTAATCATAGAGGCAATAACTATTTACTGAACAACTGAAATAATACCAAGTACATTTACTAAGTCAAACATCACAGTCATTGAACTCTACTGAGAAAGTCTGCTAGAACATTTTGAGTCCCTTTGATATGTTTAATGGTCAGATTAAATTCTGAGAGACACAGTGCCCATCTTAAGAGGCGTTGATTGGACGTTTTCGACCTACTTAACCATACAAGGGGATTATGATCTGAATTAATTATTGTTTTGCTTGTGCTTACATATATGCGAAAATGTTCGATACCGGCCACTATAGCTAATAATTCCTTCTCTATTGTAGAGTAGTTTTTCTCTCGTGGAATAAGTTTTCGGGAATAAAATGCTACTGGGTGTGGTACTTGGTCAACGGTCTGAGTCAGTACAGCCGAAATTCCCAAATCGGAAGCATCAGTATAGAGTTCGAACTCTTGGTTAAAGTCAGGGGCCTTCAGTATGGGTTTATTGGTTAAAGCTTTCTTTAAGGATTCGAAAGCAAGTTGATGTTTATCGCTCCACTGAGTTATGATGTTCCCTGATCGCTTGCCCTTTAATAAGTCAGTCAGGGGAGCGGCGATCTCAGCGAACTGGGGAATGAATTTCCTGTAAAATCCTACTGATCCCAGATATCCTCGTAATTGTTTCTTGGTCTGTGGGGGAGAGATATTACTAATACACTCAACCTTGCTGGAAATTGGTTTGATTTTTCCCGACCCTAATTCATGTCCCAAGTACTTGACTGTTCCAGACCCAATTTTACACTTCTTCGGATTCAAAGTAACACCACTATCCTCTAGTCTATGAAATGTCCAATCCAAGTGATTTATGTGCTGTGACCATAAATTGGATCGAACAGCAATATCATCCAGATATGCGTCGGCAAATCTATCACGGATGGGTTCTGTCGGGGATTGAGCGATTATCTCGTTTATGGCCCTCTGGAAGGTAACTCCACCGTTTTTTAAACCAAATGGGAGAGTTAATGGTTCAAACAAGCCCCAGGGGGTTATGAACGCTGCAATTTCACTAGCTCGAGGGGTTAGCGGAATCTGCCAGTAACCTTTATTAAGATCTAAAATTGATATCAGACTCGAACCTGCGACCTGATCAATGAGATCGTCTAATCTCGGGATGGGGAAGGCTTCTCCTCGAGTCAGGTCATTAATTTTCCGATAATCAATACATGGTCGCCATTCTGAGTCTGATTTGCGTACCAATATTATGGGAGAGGCCCACTGGCTTCTGCTAGGGCGGATAATTCCTAACTCCAACATTTGATCTAGCTCAGTTTTTAGTATTTGTTTCTTTTCTGGAGACATGCGGTAGTAAGGCTGGATTACGGGTGAAGCACCTTGCACATCAATATCATGGGTAACACCGTGGAAACGTCCCAGTTGTCCAGAGAATAAACGGGGGTAACGGTCAAATAACTGACTAATATCGTCCCTGTGGTCTGGGTTTAAATGACTGATATCCGGCCAGGTTTTCTTAGGTACAGATTCAAGAGGACTGCAAGGATCGAATTCTTTCTCAATGTCCGTAGGGGCTTGGTAATCTAATAGGGTAGGGTCTTGGGACTCATACACCGGACTACTATCAGCTAGAGCTGCACCCTCCTCCCTACCTGTCCAGGGCTTCAACTGGTTTACATGCATAACACGGTATTTTACTCTCTTATCAGGCATGTATATAATATAGGTATGCGACGCTACCTTTTCGTGTACCGGATACGGTCCCTGGAGGGCATTCTTCAGCTTATTACCTTTTAACGGTAATCGTACTAACACTAATTCACCACGCTGGAATACACGCATTTTCGCTTTCTTACTTCTGTCATACTTTGTTTTACGACCATCTGCGGCCTGTTGTGCATTCTCGCTGGCGTCACGTAACGCTTCAGCTAATCTATGACATAATTCTTGTACATAGTTATTTATGGGGATCCCTTCATCCCGCTCATTTCTAGCCCAGAGATCATAAGTGGAATCTAGATTATCTCTAGGTTCGCGCCCATATAGAAGGTAGAAGGGAGAATATCCTGTGCTAGAGTGCTCTGCACTTCTATATGCAAATAATAGCCAGGGTAGCATCTCATCCCAAGACGATAAAGAGTTCTCCCCAAGGATTCTAAGCATGGTTTTCAATGTACCATTATATTTCTCTATTGATCCGTTGGTTTGAGGCCTGTAACTCGTGCTAGTTAAGTGACGTATATCGTGCTCGGCTAGGAAGCGTGTGAATGTTTCAGCTATGAAAGCGCTTCCTCGGTCAGTCAACAGGGTCTGGGGTTTTCCATGTCGAGATATTATCTCGATCAGGGCTTTTTGTGCATTAACAGCTGTCGCTGCGGCGCATGGGAAAGATTCCGTATATTTAGTGGCATGATCAATAAAATTCAAGATATACTGGTTCCCATTTATAGTTTTCTTCATGGGTCCAACGAAATCAGCGGATATAAATTTGAATGGTTGGGATATAATGGGCAGGGGTTTCAATGGGGCTACAGTGGCTTTCTGTCCCTTACCCGCTCTCTGGCACGGCCCACAGCTATGGCAGAATCGTTTAACATCTGCGCGGATTCCCGGCCAAAAGAAGCGGCGCTTAATGCGCTTCAGGGTCTTACTAGGTCCCTGGTGTCCCGTACTTAAACTGTCATGGGCGAGTCCCGTTATATGATCACGGAATCCCCGTGGAACTACCACCTGATCATATATTTTCCAGGGTCGAACTTTGGACGTGTCTTGAGGTTGTTCTCTCCTCATAAGTAGTCGGGGTTCGAGCTGGATGTAATATCCTTGCCGAATAGGTGTTCCTTCTTGAGCCATTTCCCAGAGGGGTGCTAAGGTCGGGTCATTATTCTGTTCTTGCAATAATTTATCAGGACTCAAATCGTCAATAGAGGGAATATTTTGGGGTTTAACTGTACTGGCTTTCTCAGAGGGGGAATTGATCTCAATTGTATTCCGAAAAGGTAAGACATTGTGATTTGTATCGGTCGTGTTTTCTGAGTCTGGGTTGGACGTGACAATTTCATCAAACGGGATAATTTTCTTATTTGAGCGTGTAACCACGCCACAGGTAATCAAATCAGTGACAGGGGCAGTTTCACAGTCGTTACCTATTATAAGATCCACCCCCGCGGTGCATCTGTGTTTTAATACAGCCACCTTCAATGTTCCTTGGTATATTGGACAATCGACGCTAATCTTTGCTATCGGATAATTACCAGGGATATAATTGACACCGCGGATTGTTACCCGTTCACCTGTGTATTCTAAATGATCAGCGGTCTGATCAGTAGCCGACAATAAACTAATTGTCGCACCTGAATCTCTCAAATACGTCACTTGTGCGGTGTTATTATTTATGCG
>CM026386.1:24805993-24821601 GCA_014843695.1 Archivesica marissinica | reverse complement strand
AGTTGGTAAAATAGTCAAATATAGAAACGAAATATTTGACAAACCTATAGACCACGTATATTGGTGTTATAAAGAATGGCAATATCAATACGATATTGTTAAACAAGACGATATAGACGATCAACAGATAACATTTATTGACGGAATACCCGAAGATGATGATACATATTTCCCAATGTCACCCGATAAACCATATATGATAATATTTGATGATATGATGGGTACAGAATATGAGAATACAATTGTATCATGGTTTACGCGTAAAGGTCATCATAGAGGAGCTACGTGTATATATATATCTCAAAATTTATATCAACAAAGTAAACATTCTAGAAATATAAATTTAAATTCGAAATATATGTTATTATTTAAAAATAGTAGAGATAAAGGTCAAATAAAAGTATTAGAAACACAATCCCAAATAAAACATTTAGTAGAAGCCTATAATAATGCTACCAATACATCATACGGTTATTTATTAGTAGACTTTCATCCGATGACTAATGAAAAATATAGATTAAAAATTGATATATTTCCTCATAAAGATTGTATAGGACCTACAATATATATATATAAAATGAATATATATAATTTAATAAAGCTTTTATTGAAGGAACAAAATCCGGATAAACGCGAACAATTATTAACAACTAGTAATAATCGTTTAACGAAATGGTTTATAGCTATAGCTAAAAGTATATTAGATGATGAAATATCAATGCCTAAACAAACGCTAAAATTTATGAAAAAACATGAAAATACTATAAAAGCTATAGGAGATCAAAATACTTCTATGGCTGATAGAAAAAAATTAATACTTACTAAAGGAGGTAGCGGATTTTTAGGAGGCGTAATGTTACGTACATTTATTAATTGGAAAATTAATAAAAAAGTATCCGTTAGTAAACCTAAAAAGCTTAAAAAGTATCCGTTAGTAAACCTAAAAAGCCTAAAAAAGTAACCGTTAAAAAACCTAAAAAGAAAAAATCTAATAATTCGATAATAGCTGATGTTGTGTCATCATCATCATCATCATCACCGATTAAATCTATGATATTACAAACTATGACACCTATAGCATCACCATCATCATCATTATTAAGTATTAATATGCCTCAAGGATTTAGCCCCGATAATTACGATATTACTTCATGGTCACCGTTAAAGGAAACTAATAAAGTTGTTAAATTACCTTCTATGAATACTTTTTTACAACGTATAACACCTACAAAAACGTACGTATCACCGACGTTAACTAATTTGAATAATATATACGATGATGATACAATAACATCAACGATTAATAAGTTAACGGTACCCACAACGTTGTCAACACCACCATTACTAGTTAATTTAAATGATAGCGATTTATCGCAATACTTATAAATTAACCATTTTTTAAAAAATACCCTGAATTATTTAGCTAATAAATACGATATGTAATTAATAATATACTTCATTTAACGTATTGATATCATGGCAGGTAAACGTAGTAAATGTAGTAGAAGACGTTCTCGTAAACAACACGGCGGTAATATTAAACGCCGTAGTCATCGTCGTCGTCGTAGAAATCAACGAGGCGGTTTAATACCATTGCCATTGATGACTTTAGGCGCTGGTCTATTAGCTCCTATTATAGCCGATGGTGTTAACGATATAGTAAAACGTTTCTGTATATAATATCATTATTATATTATTAGTTATCATGAAAGTACCGTTAATAAAACGTTACGGTAAAATGTTATTAGGTTTACGTAATAAACCCGATACATTTAAACGTAATATTATTAAAAGTTGTAATAAATGCCTAATAGATTGTATATGCGAATGTTGTCATAATGTATTAAAGGGTAATGTTAATATGAATAAGAGTCATAAGTCATCATTAAATCATTGGAGTAGGGATATACGTTTATTAGCCAATAAAAAAATAAGCACAAAACGTAAACGTAAAATATTAAACCCTAAATTAATAAATATATTAATTGATAGTATAAAAAATAAAGTAAAACATACAATATGATGAAAAAAATGGTCGTAGTTCCCGCGTCCGATGTAGATGAATTAAGACGATTACGTTTATATCAAAATGCTAAATTACCACCTAAACCAGAAATAGTACAAACTATAAATATACAAAAAAATATCGATGCTTTAATGAATGATCCTAATATAAATAATACCGATAAAATGTATCGTTATGCAGAATATATGTTAAAATATAATAATTTTAAAGATCAAGTTATTACCGATGCAACAACTACAGTTACACCACCTACAGATATACCCGCCAAACCACCTACGTATGTACCCGATATAATAAAACCTATACCTACGGATAATGTACTTACAAATATACCTAAAAGTATGCGTATACCTGTAGGTAATTTATTAGAACAAATAAAAAATAATACAAATATTACATGGGATAATATAGGTGTTGTAAGTATTAATGGTAAAATTATAGATAATAGTAATATAACGGATATTATGAACGATGCGGCTAGAGAAAGAAAAACTCAAACAAATGCTATAGGATGGTTAGATGTTGCCGAAGAATTAATAAATAAAAATCAAAAAATAAATGTTGGTAATAAACGCTGGAGTAGTTACGTAAATAAGAATAAAAGAGGTAGTGATAAAATAAATACACCATCTAAGAATAAACAGTCATCGAAAAAACATAAAAAAACTAAAAGCGATTATATCGATGATAATGATGATGATTACTACGAATATAACGATATTATAACACCTATAAAAAAATCTAAAAGAGATAGACAACGATGGTCAAATTGGAAATAATACATAAAATATTAAAAAATATTTATTACGATATTAAAAATCCTGCATCCTTTTCAGGTATAGGTAAATTATATAAAGCTGGAAAAATATTATTTAAAAAATTAACTTTAAAAGATGTTAAAACGTTGTTATCTGAACAAAAAACCTATACATTACATAAGCCTATTGTAAGAAATTTTAAACGTAGAAAAACTATAGTCGCCGGTATAGATATACAATGGCAAGCTGATTTAGCTGATATGCAAAAATTTAGTAAATATAATAATGGTTATCGTTATTTATTATGCGTTATTGATGTATTCTCTAAAATGGCTTGGGTAAAACCTATAAAAAATTATCTACAACATTAATTAAAACGTTTAATAATATATTAAATGAATCTCATAGAATACCTAAAAGTTTACAAACGGATAAAGGTAGCGAATTTATTAATAAACCATTTCAAAAGTTTTTAAAAAATAAACATATTCATTTTTTTACAACAGAAAACCCTGAAACTAAAGCTAGTGTTATTGAACGTTTTCTACGAACCCTTAAAGGTAAAATGTGGAAATATTTTACGTATAATAATACTAAAAAATATATAGATGTATTACAATATCTTATAAATAATTATAATCGATCAAAGCATAGTTCTACGGGTTATAAACCTACAGATGCTAATATCGGTAATGAACATATAATATCGAATAATATTAATAATAATGAAATATCTAAAGATAATAAAACTATTAAAATAGGCGATCATGTTAGAATTAATAAAACTAAAAACCATTTTACTAAAGGTTATTTACCAAATTGGACATTAGAATTATTTATTGTATATAAAGTTATTAATGGTTCTCCGATAACATTTAAGGTTCATGATTTGAACGGTGAGGAAATAAAAGGTTCATTTTATAGAAATGAATTACAATTAATTAAAAATAAAGGCGATTATGATATAGAGAAAATATTAAAACGTAGAGTTATTATTTAAAAAGGTCGTAAAATTAAAGAAATATTTGTAAAGTGGAAAAGTTACGATAAGTCGTTTAACTCATGGATAAAAGTAAAAATATGGAAGATAGTATATCTATAGATAATAATCTTAATAAATCTACAACAGGTTCATTAGTTAATAAATATAAAGATATATCGGGTCTATATAGATACACGGCTCAGATGTTACTCATCTATTGCGTATTTGCAGCTTCGGTATGGGGACTTACGTACGGCGATACAAATAATAAAGACGTTTGGCTAGTTCTTTTAAGTAAAATAACGGGTATAGGCTTACCTTCGCCTAAAATATCGAAACGAAGATAATGGAAGATTTCTATATAACCCTTATGAGCGATAGTTCTTTAAATATATATCCTAATAATACGGTAGCTGAATTTAGATGTAAATTAGCTAAACCTATAACCTTAAATAAAAAAGAAGAATGGAGCGTAGCTCTAACCGAAATCACCTATCCGGGAGATATATTAATTGTTATAGAAGGGGAACAACATTTTGACCTTACATTACCCGATGATATAGAAGTTTTAGAACCAGGTCCTTATAGAGGTAATATACCTCTAGGTTTTTATGATACACCTTTACAATTTATGCAAATGATAAATGCTTGTATAAAAGATATATTAGATAGTGTAATTAAAATAAGTATAACGGCTGTAATAGATAGAATACTTGAAACGGATAATGTACTTCAAATATTACTTAAATTTCGTAGTAGTAATAGTGTATGCGAATTACATACAATACCCTTAAACGTTAATATAGGATTAACTTTTCATCCTAATATATGTAGAAAATTAGGTTTTTTAAATGCTACTACAAATTATATTTTACGGCCAATAGATATAGAACCATCTCCTTTTAAAGAACCCGTTAATCTATTAATTAATGATAGTTCTATATACGTTTACATAGATATTATAGAACCTGTAATGATATCTGATGGTGAAGAACAATTATTACGTGTTTTACCTTTTAATGTTAAAACTAACGTTAATCATTATAGTACTAATGAATTTCAACATGATCAATATATAAAAATAAATAGTAACCGTATAGATGAAATATATGTTAATATAAAAAAACGTTTTAGGTAATAATATTCATTTCCATGATGGTAAGTGTATATTAACGTTACATTTTATAAGAGACGCTATATTTAGTAATTTCGTATAATGGAACGTTGAGAAAATTTCTATATTACATTAGATAGTCAACGTATTAAATTTAAATCTCAACAAGATAATAATAATGCTGATTTTAAAGTCTCTATACCTAACGGTATAACTCTAAGTAATGATAACAAATGGGAAGTAGGTTTAGTCGATGGTATTATACCTAATAAAGTATTTAACATTACAGATTCAAACAATACATTTTTTTAGCTATTAGAAATGCTCAATACCCCGAAAAACGAATTGAACGAGGCTATAGAGATGTACCATTTCATAATGATTATGGATTTTTTAATAATCATTTTGATCATAAAATGAATTATAATTATAGATATAACATATTTTGGCATTATAAATACTATACAGATGTTAATCATGAATATGGATATGATAGACATTCTGAGAGTCAATTTGCTAAAAAAAAGGTGTAAAATACGTTATTATGGGGCCTAAGGACGATAATACTCCTAATAAATATTACGATAATGATTGCACATTATTACCATTTAAAATACCTAATGGAGTTTATAACGATTATAAAATCTTAACAAGTATTATGGAAGATAGCTGGAATAAAATGTTTGGTACTTTATGGGCATCTATGTCCTATAATCTTTGGGAAGCATCGATTAACGATTGGGGTACTGGTATATATTTATCTTGGAAATATAACCATAATCCTTATTATATGTATTATAAGAAAAAATCATTATCTTTAATATCAAATACTCCAGAAAATATAGGTCTCTTAGTACCTACATTATTAGGTAATATGTTAGGTATCGATTCAAGTCAAGAAGTTATTAACTTAATTAATATACATAATAATAAGAATAAAAATTATTATTATGTATTCCCTAAAATGGATTGTTTTGTTCACGAACCATATTTATATTTAGGCCTTACAAACCTATACGTATATAAAAATATCGTCGATTTTAGTATAGTAGGATCTGGACAATCGCAATTACTAAGACAATTTACGTATAATCAAGCTCCTAATGTAACTACACATAAAAGTATACAATTTAAACATATACATTATTTACCTATTACAGATAAGCGTATAAACGATATATATATATTTATACGTAATGAATTAGGCGAAACTATTCATTTAACGGGTGATGTTTGTATAGTTAGGTTAGAATTTCGTAGAAGACCATTATGAATATACCTGTATATAGAGGCCGTGTTAGGCAACGTGGTTATGGTTTAGGTGGAACATTAAAAACTGTTGGTAGTAATCTTATACCTTATTTAGTCGATAATATGGCTAGTACTTTACTAAATGAAGTTACAGGCGGTATACATGATGTTATACAAAAACCTAAAACATATAAACATATTGCTAAAAAAAGGGGTAAAAATGTACTTAAACACGTTACATCTAAATTATTAACCGATTTGAAAGAAGATAAATTAATGACTGCTCTAACCGGTAATAAAAGTATAAAGGGTACTAATACTATTAATAAAGGCCAGTCTGGTTCAGGACATAGAAAACGTTGTAACAATAATTATTTTAAAAGTAATAAAAAAAGACGTTTAGATTATTTCGATTAGTTTTTTTTACATATAATCATGATTACTGGTTCTAGTTTATGCAATAAAGGGAAATTGGACCTCTATAGTTTACCTCCGACACTTACAACAATGGATAGAGCTTTTATTAATGAGCATCAACCATTAGTTAATCCTTCAGGTAATACAGCGCCTATTGAATTTATAATTCCTAGGCAAACTGAAAAATGGACAGATCTTATGGATCTAGAATTAAACCTTGAAATTAAAATGGTTAAACGCGATAATAGTACTATAGATGCTGATAGTAATATATCAATTATAGAAAATCCATTACATTCATTATTTAATCATGTTGATATATATATTAACGGTAAATTAATATCTGGTAATGATAAATATCCGTATAGAGCTTTCATTGAAATTTTATGCGGTTCTAGCGAAACCGAACAAAATATGTTAGAAGATACACAATTATGGGGAAAACCGGGAAAAGGTGAATTACGTACATTTACAACTTTTGGGGCTGAAGATGCTACTGTTAATGGAGCTAAAAAACATAATATAAAATTAACTGGTGATAAAGTAGTAGAATTACAAGGTAAAATACATACAGATATTACCAGACAATCTAAGTATCTACCTAATATGTGCGAATTAAAAATACGATTAGTTAGATCTTCACCAGCATTTTATATGCTAGGTAATGATGGTAATGATGGTAATGATGGTAAAATAGAAATTATTAAAGCTGTTATGAAAGTACGAACAGTATCTTTAGATCCTAATGTATGGGTATCTTTAAATAATGCTCTTAGGTCTACACCTATGAAAATACCTCTTAAACGTGTTGAAATTAACGTATTTACGGTTATGGATGGTTTAGTATCTAAAATAGAATCAAATCTAATACACGGTCAAATACCAAAAAGAATTATTATAGGTCAAGTTAAAAACTCTGTAATGAATGGTTCAAATACTGAATCACCATTTTCATTCGAACATTTTAATATAACTAAATTAAAAGTTACCATTAATGGTACTAGTATTGACGCTAATCCATTACATATGGATTTTTCTAATGATAATGCTAAAGTATGTCAAAGTTATATATCTTTTTGGAAAGCTCTTGGTATAGAACATAATAAAGATCTTTATGTATTTCCAATATCTGTATATAAACGAAAACATACTTTATGGGCTGTTGATTTTACACCCGATTTAGGCTGTGAGGAAGGTCATCTTCATCCTATTAAAAATGGTAATATAGAATTTGATATGGAATGGAGTGAAGCTTTAGTTGACCCTATAAATGTTATTGTTTATTCAGAATATGACGATATGCTCATGATCGATGGTCTACGTAATGTTATTATGTCTTAAAAAATATGGATACATTTACGCTACAATATATTTTAGATACAATTTTTCCATCTTTAAACGGTATTGTATGTGCTAGAGATGAACTATTATTTGTAAATAAACGACGTAATTGCTATATAGTTAATACAGATCCAATTTCTAAACCCGGACAACATTGGGTTTTAATTTATCGTACACATACTAATAAATGTTTTTATTTTGATTCATATGGAGTATATAATCGTATTGAAATTGATATTTATAATTTCTTAAACATAAATTGTTTAAAATTATTTAGAAATAAAAATCGTTTTCAATCTGATTCTACGCAATTATGCGGTGTTTATTGTTTATACGTTTTATATAATCTTATAAAACATAAACAAACATTTTCGCATATAGTACTCAATACTTTTAGTGTTACAAATTATTTAGAAAATGATATTTTATTAACTAAGTGGTTTCAAAAAATTTCTCAAGAACACTTGAAATTACATCATAATGTCAAAAGTGAAGTTTGTCAAACTTGTAACTCAAGATTGTAGGCATTTCTTATTGTATATAATAAGATGTTAAACAGCTCGACAACATTAGACCTTATTTGTCTAATACTTATTTGATGCTTATTAAGAATAAGAATTTTAATATTTTTTCACTATTGGATTTTTTACTATTTATTAATCTGGAGTATGCGTTTTTGCGAATTTTGGGGTGAGGAATGTTCTATATGTCTTCAAGAAAATAACGATTATTATTTTATTAATGAATGCGTTTGTAAACACATTATATGCTTAGATTGTATATATAAAATTAATAAATGTCCTTTTTGTAGACATAGACCTACTTTATATCAAAACTTAAATAATCGTACTTATCAACAATATTGGGGTATGATAACTACAGAAACTTATATTAATAGAACTGCTCAACAATATTGGGATATGACAGACACTGAAATTGAAAGGGTCGCTGTGACTAACAACTATTATTAGTCCAGTATTTTTGGTTACAATTATTTTTAATTTTTATCTATTAAATTTTTTTTTAAATTATGAGTTATTTCGAATTATGGGTCGAAGAATGTTCTATATGTTTACGAACAAATACGGATTTTTATTTCTTAAATGAATGTCAATGTAAGTCTCTGATATGTTTATATTGCGTCTCAAATTTATCTAAATGTCCTTATTGTAGACACGAATTAAGTATAGATAAACATTATTTTACAGATTTTTTAAATAATTTATTAATTAGACTTATTACCGTTTTTTCAAATACTGAGGAATTTTGGACTTTAACTGATGAAGCTTTAGAAAATTGGATTTCAGATACTAGTAATGTACTTATTGTAGACACGAATTAAGTATAGATAAACATTATTTTACTCTTATATATATTAACTTTTTAAAATTGTTATGAATTATAAAAACACTTGAAGATACTGACTTAGTGTATATAAGAAGACGAACATCGATTCACTCTTTACTACATTTTTTGTACTGCGCTGTACAATATTATCATCATGACTACTACTAACGATACAACTACTCGCGGTAAAGCTATATTAACTTTTACAACAACAACAGCTATAGATATTCCTAGTAAGCGTTCTATTGAAGAATTAATTATAGACATTGATGCTGCAATTAAATATCGTATAGATGACGATATTAAATGGAAAACTTGTGATACAGCTAAATTTGTTGATTCACAATATTTAAATCTTGTATTTATGGATGAACATAATAACGTTATATCTACACAGAATATTCCTGGACGTATTCTTGTTAAAAATCAAACGAATTCTGTTGGAACTTCTACAACAGATTTAAATGAACCAATACTAACGGGTAATATGATTAAACAAGAACCAATCGTTATTGATATTAATAATGATAATGATGATGATATACTCATTATCGAACAAATTAAAACTGAACCAGATGTTATCGTTATACAAGATGAACCTACTATTGTGCATTGGAATGATACAACTAATGTTCAAGAAGCTACAAAACGTTGGAGCTCTATTAAACAAACTGTTAAACGAAAATGGCAGGATCGTCTAGATGGTCTACATCATCAAATTACGACTACAGATAATACGAAATCGTGGAAAAACAGAATTGAACAAATTAGGAAACATAATCGTATTGCTACACAGAATGATCGTGATGATTATAAATAGTTAAGGCGTAGTGCAAGAATTGCTACACAAAAGAGTGAATAAAATCTCTACAAGAACTGACGATACATTTATACACTAAGATACATTATGATGAATTGATTGAAGTGATTATTTATATGTACTTTTTTATTATAATTGTATAACCATGTTAGATTATATGAACTGAACATTTATATGTACATTGCTTGTATAACCATGCTAGATTATTATTCTTCGTTAGACTATAGCTTCATGAAAATAAAATCATTATGTAAACATTTATATTCTCACTTTTTATTTACTAATATACCTAAAAAATATATTAGTACGTGTGGGTTTCAAACCCACGAGGATATTACTCCATTAAATCTTAAGTTTAACGCCTTAACCACTTGGTCAACGTACTATCATATGATCGTATTTCCAATACCTTAAACCCCTGACTGAGAAGATTTATTGACTGAGAAGATTGACTGAGAAGATTGACTGAGAAGATTTATTGACTGAGAAGATTGACTGAGAAGATTTATTGACTGAGAAGATTTACTGAGACGAAAATATATTTAATTTATATATTTATATATAAAATAAATATATGGGATTTATATAATCGATATATTTATTATCGATTTTTTATTTTACCTATTGGTTTTTGGCATGATGGTACACTTTTTTACTCTTTATTCAACCAAAAATTTTACAATTATACTGATTTCTTTTGGCATGATGGTACATTTTTTTTTTATTCCCCCATTCCCCCCCCCCCTATACTACTGATGGATGTACCACCCTATATACAAGCTATCCGGGATGGATGTAGCACACTATATACAAGCTATCCGGGATGTATGTAGCACACTATATACAAGCTATCCGGGATGGATGTACCACACTATATACAAGCTATCCGGGATGGATGTAGCACACTATATACAAGCTATCCGGGATGGATGTAGCACACTATATACAAGCTATCCGGGATGGATGTAGCACACTATATACAAGCTATCCGGGATGGATGTAGCACACTATATACAAGCTATCCGGGATGGATGTACCACCCTATATACAAGCTACATGGGATGGATGTACCACCCTATATACAAGCTATCCGGGATGGATGTACCACCCTATATACAAGCTATCCGGGATGGATGTACCACCCTATATACAAGCTATCCGGGATGGATGTACCAACTAATATACAAGCTATCCGGGATGGATGTACCACCCTATATACAAGCTATCCGGGATGGATGTACCAACTAATATACAAGCTATCCGGGATGGATGTACCACCCTATATACAAGCTATCCGGGATGGATGTACCACCCTATATACAAGCTATCCGGGATGGATGTATACTGTTTTATGCAATAAACTTATTGTATTGTATTATTGTATTGTATACAGTCAAACCTGTCAAGCTGCCAGCCAAGGGAATCACAACAAGTGGCTGCTTAGCATAGGTGGCTGCTTAATAGAGGACAAATGTATAAGAAAACAACATATTGGGAATCGGGAAACTGGCTGCTTAATACAGGTTGGATGCTTAATGGCGGTGACCACTAACACAGGTTTAACTGCATAAATAATTACTGATCCAACTCATTTCAATTAAAAACCCATGTCACCAATCATTCTAAATCGATAATATACATGAATGGTGTTGCAGAAACATCACTAAGCTATAAATGTTCATTTCTTTCATGGGTTTAATCCTTTTATTCCCACTTGCTGTTGTCCAGTAGACATATATGTCATATGCATACAACTTAAAGTTATGGCGAATGCACAAGTTCAAATTGAGTTTGTCCGCAACCAACGCTGTGGACAAAGTCTTGTTGTTGGTGGTTACAGGTTCATGGTATGTATATACATAGTTGCTGTCTGTCTGCGTGTCTGTCCGTCCGTTTGATTGCATTTGATCTTAAACACTCTTAAACACATTATGTCTGTCTGCATGTCTATCCGTCCCACATCCGTTTTTACCTAATTTTATATAAGTGGGAACAATAGGACTACACCCTTTCATGTGGGGGAACTATCCAATAGTGTTGCGAAATGGTGCTGTTCCAACCCGGAAGGTTGTCAATGCGTATATATTCTGCTCGGAGGAGCGGAGCACCCTGTCTCTTACAGACGGATCTGTAGTCCAGTGGTAACACGCGGGACTGGTAATTCAGGGAGGGATCGCAGGCTCGATCCCTCGTCTGACCCTAATAAAATTAACAATCTTTCAGATGGGACTTTATACCGAGGTCTCGTGTCGGTGCTGTACACCGTGCACGTAAAAGAACAAGAGGAGACTCTGGAATGGGTATCTGTCTGTATCATTGAACTATTCTCCAAAAATCTAAAATCTCTTCAGGATGCGTCGCTCATATGGACAACAGGTAACGACGAGACATAAACGTAAAACACACACGCTGCATCTTCCTTCAACAACAGATTGGATCGCCGCATCACCTAAGCAGTTGGTATGATTCTAAATCCGAAAACGAACATACATTTGAATTAACAAGAATGAATCACAAAATAAATGCTACTTTTATTACCGTTTATCGGGATAGGATAAAGCATGGTGATAGGAATCCGCTATTTCACGTCATTACTAGCTTGGGCTCTCAATTATATATATATATAACAGAGACACATGTTCTTTTAATGAGCTAGAGCTGGGTGGTTTGTATTGTGTGTAAGATTGATTATTCATGTACTACGATAATAATAATAATAGGTCGGAACTGTATGCAGATCCGTATGTAGATCCGTATGTAGATCCGTATGTAGATCCGTATGTAGATCCGTATGTAGATCAGTATGTAGATCCGTATGTAGATCCGTATGCAGATCCGTATGCAGATCCGTATGTAGATCCGTATGTAGATCTGTATGTAGATCCGTATGTAGATCCATATGCAGATCCGTATGCAGATCCGTATGTAGATCCGTATGCAGATCCGTATGCAGATCCGTATGTAGATCCGTATGTAGATCCGTATGTAGATCCGTATGTAGATCCATATGCAGATCCGTATGCAGATCCGTATGTAGATCCGTATGCAGATCCGTATGCAGATCCGTATGTAGATCCGTATGTAGATCAGTATGCAGATCCGTATGTAGATCAGTATGCAGATCCGTATGTAGATCAGTATGCAGATCCGTATGTAGATCAGTATGTAGATCAGTATGTAGATTAGTATGTAGATTAGTATGCAGATCAGTATACAGATCCGTATGTAGATCAGTATGTACATCAGTATGCAGATCAGTGTGCAGATCCGTATGTAGATCAGTATGCAGATCCGTATGCAGATCAGTATGCAGATCCGTATGTCGATCAGTATGCAGATCAGTATACAGATCCGTATGTAGATCAGTATGCAGATCCGTATGTAGATCAGTATGCAGATCAGTATGTAGATCAGTATGCAGATCCGTATGTCGATCAGTATGCAGATCAGTATACAGATCCGTATGCAGATCAGTATGCAGAACAGTATGCAGAACAGTATGCAGATCCGTATGCAGATCAGTATGCAGAACAGTATGCAGATCAGTATGCAGAACAGTATGCAGATCAGTATGCAGATCAGTATGCAGAACAGTATGCAGATCAGTATGCAGATCAATATGCAGATCCGTATGTCGATCAGTATGCAGATCCGTATGTCGATCCGTATGCAGATCCGTATGTAGATCAGTATGCAGATCGGTATGCAGATCAGTATGTAGATCCGTATGTCGATCAGTATGCAGATCAGTATGTCGATCCGTATGCAGATCAGTATACAGATCCGTATGTAGATCAGTATGCAGATCCGTATGTAGATCAGTATGCAGATTAGTATGTATATCCGTATGTAGATCAGTATGCAGATCCGTATGTAGATCAGTATGCAGATTAGTATGTATATCCGTATGTAGATCAGTATGTAGATCAGTATGCAGACCAGTATGCAGATCAGTATGCAGACCATTATGCAGATCAGTATGCAGATTAGTATGTATATCTGTATGCAGAACAGTATGCAGAACAGTATGTATATCAGTATGTAGATCAGTATGTAGATCAGTATGCAGATCAGTATGCAGATCCGTATGCAGATCAGTATGCAGATCCGTATGCAGATCCGTATGTCGATCAGTATGCAGATCAGTATACAGATCCGTATGTAGATCAGTATGCAGATCCGTATGTAGATCAGTATGCATATTAGTATGTAGATCCGTATGTATATCAGTATGTAGATCAGTATGCAGACCAGTATGTAGATCAGTATGCAGACCAGTATGTAGATCAGTATGCAGATCCGTATGCAGATCCGTATGTAGATCAGTATGCATATTAGTATGTAGATCCGTATGTATATCAGTATGTAGATCAGTATGCAGACCAGTATGTAGATCAGTATGCAGATCAGTATGTAGATCAGTATGTAGATCAGTATGTATATTAGTATGTAGATCAGTATGCAGATCAATATGCAGATCAGTATGCAGATCAGTATGCAGATCAGTATGTAGATTAGTATGTAGATCAGTATGCAGATCAGTATGTAGATCAGTATGCAGATTAGTATGCATATCAGTATGCAGATCAGTATGCAGATCAGTATGCAGATTAGTATGCAGATCAGTATGCAGATCAGTATGCAGATGAGTATGCATATCAGTATGTAGATCAGTATGCAGATTAGTATGCAGATCAGTATGCAGATCAGTATGCAGATCAGTATGAGTATCTACTTGAATATACTCAGAACGACAATGTAATCCTTGCTTTATCTGGAAGGTAATTCTTAATAGCTTAGGGGACCTCTGTGGATGAGTGATTTGTGTCGTTCACTTCAAACCCTCTGACAACCGAGGTTCGAATCTCATTGGGTATGTCGTATTCTTTCAAGTGAAGAATCTGTCCAGCTGATTTGCGGACGGTCGGTAGATTTACCCGGGTTGGTTTGAGTCTGATATACAACTCCGAGGGGCGTCCGGTGTCTTCCCCCACCAATAATAGCCAGAAAGTCGTCATATAACTAAACACAAACACAAACAAATCTAAGTTAGATTATTGCAGAAAAGAAGTACCATGTTTTCCTGGGCAGACCGAGTATCGAACCCGGGACAGTTCAATTCCAAATATGACGCTCTACAACTGGATCACGGACGCCAGACCGAGTATCAAACACGGGACAGTTCGATTCCAAATATGACGCTCTACAACTGGATCACGGACGCCAGACCGAGTATCGAACCCGGGACAGTTCGATTCCAAATATGACGCTCTACAACTGGATCACGGAGGCCAGAGCGAGTGTGTGTGTGTGTGTGTGTGTGTGTGTGTTGTACGTGCGTCCGTGCGTCCGTGTGCATGAATGTGCATGTACTTGATAATAGTAACTGTGATAAGTAGCTTTTAATTAATGTTATCCTACCTTCCTGCGTAATAATGGTCAAAAACTGCCTGCCTAATAAACATTGCTTTATTAGTCAGTACCTAATAAACATTGCTTTATTAGTCAGTACCTAATAAACATTGCTTTATTAGTCAGTACCTAATAAACAT
>CM026386.1:24778953-24804993 GCA_014843695.1 Archivesica marissinica | reverse complement strand
ACTATTGTGTTATATACATGCATGTGATACATGTCTACACCAGTCCACTATTGTGTTATATACATGCATGTGATACATGTCTAAACCAGTCCACTATTGTGTTATATACATGCATGTGATACATGTCTAAACCAGTCCACTATTGTGTTATATACATGCATGTGATACATGTCTACACCAGTCCACTATTGTGTTATATACATGCATGTGATACATGTCTAAACCAGTCCACTATTGTGTTATATACATGCATGTGATACATGTCTAAACCAGTCCACTATTGTGTTATATACATGCATGCGCTACCTGTCTAAACCAGTCCACTATTGTGTTATATACATGCATGTGATACATGTCTAAACCAGTCCACTATTGTGTTATATACATGCATGTGATACATGTCTAAACCAGTCCACTATTGTGTTATATACATGCATGTGATACATGTCTACACCAGTCCACTATTGTGTTATATACATGCATGTGATACATGTCTACACCAGTCCACTATTGTGTTATATACATGCATGTGATACATGTCTACACCAGTCCACTATTGTGTTATATACATGCATGTGATACATGTCTAAACCAGTCCACTATTGTGTTATATACATGCATGTGATACATGTCTAAACCAGTCCACTATTGTGTTATATACATGCATGCGATACATGTCTAAACCAGTCCACTATTGTGTTATATACATGCATGTGATACATGTCTAAACCAGTCCACTATTGTGTTATATACATGCATGCGATACATGTCTAAACCAGTCCACTATTGTGTTATATACATGCATGTGATACATGTCTACACCAGTCCACTATTGTGTTATATACATGCATGTGATACATGTCTAAACCAGTCCACTATTGTGTTATATACATGCATGTGATACATGTCTAAACCAGTCCACTATTGTGTTATATACATGCATGCGCTACCTGTCTACACCAGTCCACTATTGTGTTATATACATGCATGTGATACATGTCTAAACCAGTCCACTATTGTGTTATATACATGCATGTGATACATGTCTACACCAGTCCACTATTGTGTTATATACATGCATGTGATACATGTCTAAACCAGTCCACTATTGTGTTATATACATGCATGCGATACCTGTCTACACCAGTCCACTATTGTGTTATATACATGCATGTGATACATGTCTAAACCAGTCCACTATTGTGTTATATACATGCATGTGATACATGTCTAAACCAGTCCACTATTGTGTTATATACATGCATGTGATACATGTCTACACCAGTCCACTATTGTGTTATATACATGCATGTGATACATGTCTAAACCAGTCCACTATTGTGTTATATACATGCATGTGATACATGTCTACACCAGTCCACTATTGTGTTATATACATGCATGTGATACATGTCTAAACCAGTCCACTATTGTGTTATATACATGCATGCGATACCTGTCTACACCAGTCCACTATTGTGTTATATACATGCATGCGCTACCTGTCTACACCAGTCCACTATTGTGTTATATACATGCATGCGCTACCTGTCTACACCAGTCCACTATTGTGTTATATACATGCATGTGCTACCTGTCTACACCAGTCCACTATTGTGTTATATACATGCATGTGATACATGTCTAAACCAGTCCACTATTGTGTTATATACATGCAAGTGATACATGTCTACACCAGTCCACTATTGTGTTATATACATGCATGTGATACATGTCTAAACCAGTCCACTATTGTGTTATATACATGCATGTGATACCTGTCTAAACCAGTCCACTATTGTGTTATATACATGCATGTGATACATGTCTAAACCAGTCCACTATTGTGTTATATACATGCATGTGATACATGTCTACACCAGTCCACTATTGTGTTATATACATGCATGTGATACATGTCTACACCAGTCCACTATTGTGTTATATACATGAATGTGATACATGTCTAAACCAGTCCACTATTGTGTTATATACATGCATGCGCTACCTGTCTACACCAGTCCACTATTGTGTTATATACATGCATGTGATACATGTCTAAACCAGTCCACTATTGTGTTATATACATGCATGCGCTACCTGTCTACACCAGTCCACTATTGTGTTATATACATGCATGTGATACATGTCTACACCAGTCCACTATTGTGTTATATACATGCATGCGATACATGTCTACACCAGTCCACTATTGTGTTATATACATGCATGTGATACATGTCTAAACCAGTCCACTATTGTGTTATATACATGCATGCGCTACCTGTCTACACCAGTCCACTATTGTGTTATATACATGCATGTGATACATGTCTAAACAGTCCACTATTGTGTTATATACATGCATGTGATACATGTCTAAACCAGTCCACTATTGTGTTATATACATGCATGTGATACATGTCTAAACCAGTCCACTATTGTGTTATATACATGCATGTGATACATGTCTAAACCAGTCCACTATTGTGTTATATACATGCATGTGATACATGTCTACACCAGTCCACTATTGTGTTATATACATGCATGTGATACATGTCTACACCAGTCCACTATTGTGTTATATACATGCATGTGATACATGTCTAAACCAGTCCACTATTGTGTTATATACATGCATGCGCTACCTGTCTACACCAGTCCACTATTGTGTTATATACATGCATGTGATACATGTCTAAACCAGTCCACTATTGTGTTATATACATGCATGTGATACATGTCTAAACCAGTCCACTATTGTGTTATATACATGCATGTGATACATGTCTACACCAGTCCACTATTGTGTTATATACATGCATGTGATACATGTCTAAACCAGTCCACTATTGTGTTATATACATGCATGTGATACATGTCTAAACCAGTCCACTATTGTGTTATATACATGCATGTGATACATGTCTAAACCAGTCCACTATTGTGTTATATACATGCATGTGATACATGTCTAAACCAGTCCACTATTGTGTTATATACATGCATGTGATACATGTCTAAACCAGTCCACTATTGTGTTATATACATGCATGTGATACATGTCTAAACCAGTCCACTATTGTGTTATATACATGCATGTGATACATGTCTAAACCAGTCCACTATTGTGTTATATACATGCATGTGATACATGTCTACACCAGTCCACTATTGTGTTATATACATGCATGTGATACATGTCTAAACCAGTCCACTATTGTGTTATATACATGCATGTGATACATGTCTAAACCAGTCCACTATTGTGTTATATACATGCATGTGATACATGTCTAAACCAGTCCACTATTGTGTTATATACATGCATGCGATACCTGTCTAAACCAGTCCACTATTGTGTTATATACATGCATGCGCTACCTGTCTACACCAGTCCACTATTGTGTTATATACATGCATGCGCTACCTGTCTACACCAGTCCACTATTGTGTTATATACATGCATGCGCTACCTGTCTACACCAGTCCACTATTGTGTTATATACATGCATGTGATACATGTCTACACCAGTCCACTATTGTGTTATATACATGCATGTGATACCTGTCTACACCAGTCCACTATTGTGTTATATACATGCATGTGATACATGTCTAAACCAGTCCACTATTGTGTTATATACATGCATGTGATACATGTCTACACCAGTCCACTATTGTGTTATATATATGCAAGTGATACATGTCTACACCAGTCCACTATTGTGTTATATACATGCATGTGATACATGTCTACACCAGTCCACTATTGTGTTATATACATGCATGTGATACATGTCTAAACCAGTCCACTATTGTGTTATATACATGCATGCGCTACATGTCTAAACCAGTCCACTATTGTGTTATATACATGCATGTGATACATGTCTACACCAGTCCACTATTGTGTTATATACATGCATGTGATACATGTCTACACCAGTCCACTATTGTGTTATATACATGCATGTGATACATGTCTACACCAGTCCACTATTGTGTTATATACATGCATGTGATACATGTCTAAACCAGTCCACTATTGTGTTATATACATGCATGCGCTACCTGTCTACACCAGTCCACTATTGTGTTATATACATGCATGTGATACATGTCTAAACCAGTCCACTATTGTGTTATATACATGCATGTGATACATGTCTACACCAGTCCACTATTGTGTTATATACATGCATGTGATACATGTCTAAACCAGTCCACTATTGTGTTATATACATGCATGTGATACATGTCTAAACCAGTCCACTATTGTGTTATATACATGCATGTGATACCTGTCTACACCAGTCCACTATTGTGTTATATACATGAATGTGATACATGTCTAAACCAGTCCACTATTGTGTTATATACATGAATGTGATACATGTCTAAACCAGTCCACTATTGTGTTATATACATGAATGTGATACATGTCTACACCAGTCCACTATTGTGTTATATACATGCATGTGATACATGTCTAAACCAGTCCACTATTGTGTCATATACATGAATGCAATACATGTCTAACCAGTCCACTATTGAGTTATATACATGCATGTGATACATGTCTAAACATCCACTATTGTGTTATATACATGCATGCATACATGTCTAAACCAGTCCACTATTGTGTTATATACATGCATGTGATACATGTCTAAACCAGTCCACTATTGTGTTATATACATGCATGTGATACATGTCTAAACCAGTCCACTATTGTGTTATATACATGCATGTGATACATGTCTACACCAGTCCACTATTGTGTTATATACATGCATGTGATACATGTCTAAACCAGTCCACTATTGTGTTATATACATGCATGCGCTACCTGTCTACACCAGTCCACTATTGTGTTATATACATGCATGTGATACATGTCTAAACCAGTCCACTATTGTGTTATATACATGCATGTGATACATGTCTAAACCAGTCCACTATTGTGTTATATACATGCATGTGATACATGTCTAAACCAGTCCACTATTGTGTTATATACATGCATGCGCTACCTGTCTACACCAGTCCACTATTGTGTTATATACATGCATGTGATACATGTCTAAACCAGTCCACTATTGTGTTATATACATGCATGCGCTACCTGTCTACACCAGTCCACTATTGTGTTATATACATGCATGCGATACCTGTCTACACCAGTCCACTATTGTGTTATATACATGCATGCGCTACCTGTCTACACCAGTCCACTATTGTGTTATATACATGCATGTGATACATGTCTAAACCAGTCCACTATTGTGTTATATACATGCATGTGATACATGTCTAAACCAGTCCACTATTGTGTTATATACATGCATGTGATACATGTCTACACCAGTCCACTATTGTGTTATATACATGCATGTGATACCTGTCTACACCAGTCCACTATTGTGTTATATACATGCATGTGATACATGTCTAAACCAGTCCACTATTGTGTTATATACATGCATGTGATACATGTCTACACCAGTCCACTATTGTGTTATATACATGCATGTGATACATGTCTAAACCAGTCCACTATTGTGTTATATACATGCATGTGATACATGTCTAAACCAGTCCACTATTGTGTTATATACATGCATGTGATACATGTCTAAACCAGTCCACTATTGTGTTATATACATGCATGTGATACATGTCTACACCAGTCCACTATTGTGTTATATACATGCATGTGATACATGTCTACACCAGTCCACTATTGTGTTATATACATGCATGTGATACATGTCTACACCAGTCCACTATTGTGTTATATACATGCATGTGATACATGTCTAAACCAGTCCACTATTGTGTTATATACATGCATGCGCTACCTGTCTACACCAGTCCACTATTGTGTTATATACATGCATGTGATACATGTCTAAACCAGTCCACTATTGTGTTATATACATGCATGTGATACATGTCTACACCAGTCCACTATTGTGTTATATATATGCAAGTGATACATGTCTACACCAGTCCACTAGTGTGCTATATACATGCATGTGATACATGTCTAAACCAGTCCACTATTGTGTTATATACATGCATGTGATACCTGTCTACACCAGTCCACTATTGTGTTATATACATGAATGTGATACATGTCTAAACCAGTCCACTATTGTGTTATATACATGAATGTGATACATGTCTAAACCAGTCCACTATTGTGTTATATACATGAATGTGATACATGTCTACACCAGTCCACTATTGTGGTATATACATGCATGTGATACATGTCTAAACCAGTCCACTATTGTGTCATATACATGAATGCAATACATGTCTAAACCAGTCCACTATTGAGTTATATACATGCATGTGATACATGTCTAAACCAGTCCACTATTGTGTTATATACATGCATGTGATACATGTCTAAACCAGTCCACTATTGTGTTATATACATGCATGTGATACATGTCTAAACCAGTCCACTATTGTGTTATATACATGCATGTGATACATGTCTAAACCAGTCCACTATTGTGTTATATACATGCATGCGCTACCTGTCTACACCAGTCCACTATTGTGTTATATACATGCATGTGATACATGTCTAAACCAGTCCACTATTGTGTTATATACATGCATGCGCTACCTGTCTACACCAGTCCACTATTGTGTTATATACATGCATGTGATACATGTCTAAACCAGTCCACTATTGTGTTATATACATGCATGTGATACATGTCTACACCAGTCCACTATTGTGTTATATACATGCATGTGATACATGTCTAAACCAGTCCACTATTGTGTTATATATATGCAAGTGATACATGTCTAAACCAGTCCACTATTGTGTTATATACATGCATGTGATACATGTCTACACCAGTCCACTATTGTGTTATATACATGCATGCGCTACCTGTCTACACCAGTCCACTATTGTGTTATATACATGCATGCGCTACCTGTCTAAACCAGTCCACTATTGTGTTATATACATGCATGCGCTACCTGTCTACACCAGTCCACTATTGTGTTATATACATGCATGCGCTACCTGTCTAAACCAGTCCACTATTGTGTTATATACATGCATGCGCTACCTGTCTACACCAGTCCACTATTGTGTTATATACATGCATGTGATACATGTCTAAACCAGTCCACTATTGTGTTATATACATGCATGTGATACATGTCTACACCAGTCCACTATTGTGTTATATACATGCATGTGATACATGTCTAAACCAGTCCACTATTGTGTTATATACATGCATGTGATACATGTCTAAACCAGTCCACTATTGTGTTATATACATGCATGTGATACATGTCTAAACCAGTCCACTATTGTGTTATATACATGCATGTGATACATGTCTAAACCAGTCCACTATTGTGTTATATACATGCATGTGATACATGTCTACACCAGTCCACTATTGTGTTATATACATGCATGTGATACATGTCTAAACCAGTCCACTATTGTGTTATATACATGCATGTGATACATGTCTAAACCAGTCCACTATTGTGTTATATACATGCATGTGATACATGTCTAAACCAGTCCACTATTGTGTTATATACATGCATGCGATACCTGTCTAAACCAGTCCACTATTGTGTTATATACATGCATGCGCTACCTGTCTACACCAGTCCACTATTGTGTTATATACATGCATGCGCTACCTGTCTACACCAGTCCACTATTGTGTTATACACATGCATGCGCTACCTGTCTACACCAGTCCACTATTGTGTTATATACATGCATGTGATACATGTCTACACCAGTCCACTATTGTGTTATATACATGCATGTGATACCTGTCTACACCAGTCCACTATTGTGTTATATACATGCATGTGATACATGTCTAAACCAGTCCACTATTGTGTTATATACATGCATGTGATACATGTCTACACCAGTCCACTATTGTGTTATATATGCAAGTGATACATGTCTACACCAGTCCACTATTGTGTTATATACATGCATGTGATACATGTCTACACCAGTCCACTATTGTGTTATATACATGCATGTGATACATGTCTAAACCAGTCCACTATTGTGTTATATACATGCATGCGCTACATGTCTAAACCAGTCCACTATTGTGTTATATACATGCATGTGATACATGTCTACACCAGTCCACTATTGTGTTATATATATGCAAGTGATACATGTCTACACCAGTCCACTATTGTGTTATATACATGCATGTGATACATGTCTACACCAGTCCACAATTGTGTTATATACATGCATGTGATACATGTCTAAACCAGTCCACTATTGTGTTATATACATGCATGCGCTACCTGTCTACACCAGTCCACTATTGTGCTATATACATACATGTGATACATGTCTAAACCAGTCCACTATTGTGTTATATACATGCATGTGATACATGTCTACACCAGTCCACTATTGTGTTATATATATATGCAAGTGATACATGTCTACACCAGTCCACTAGTGTGCTATATACATGCATGTGATACATGTCTAAACCAGTTCACTATTGTGTTATATACATGCATGTGATACCTGTCTACACCAGTCCACTATTGTGTTATATACATGAATGTGATACATGTCTAAACCAGTCCACTGTTGTGTTATATACATGAATGTGATACATGTCTAAACCAGTCCACTATTGTGTTATATACATGAATGTGATACATGTCTACACCAGTCCACTATTGTGGTATATACATGCATGTGATACATGTCTAAACCAGTCCACTATTGTGTCATATACATGAATGCAATACATGTCTAAACCAGTCCACTATTGAGTTATATACATGCATGTGATACATGTCTAAATCATTCCACTATTGTGTTATATACATGCATGTCATACATGTCTAAACCAGTCCACTATTGTGTTATATACATGCATGTGATACATGTCTAAACCAGTCCACTATTGTGTTATATACATGCATGCGATACCTGTCTAAACCAGTCCACTATTGTGTTATATACATGCATGCGCTACCTGTCTAAACCAGTCCACTATTGTGTTATATACATGCATGCGCTACCTGTCTACACCAGTCCACTATTGTGTTATATACATGCATGCGCTACCTGTCTAAACCAGTCCACTATTGTGTTATATACATGCATGTGATACATGTCTAAACCAGTCCACTATTGTGTTATATACATGCATGCGATACCTGTCTAAACCAGTCCACTATTGTGTTATATACATGCATGCGATACATGTCTATACCAGTCCACTATTGTGTTATATACATGCATGCGCTACCTGTCTAAACCAGTCCACTATTGTGTTATATACATGCATGCGCTACCTGTCTAAACCAGTCCACTATTGTGTTATATACATGCATGCGCTACCTGTCTAAACCAGTCCACTATTGTGTTATATACATGCATGCGCTACCTGTCTACACCAGTCCACTATTGTGTTATATACATGCATGCGCTACCTGTCTAAACCAGTCCCCTATTGTGTTATATACATGCATGCGCTACCTGTCAACACCAGTCCACTATTGTATTATATACATGCATGTGATACATGTTTAAACCAGTCCACTACTGTGTTATATACATGCATGCGCTACCTGTCTACACCAGTCCACTATAGTGTTATATACATGCATGTGGTACATGTCTACACCAGTCCACTATTGTGTTATATACATGCATGTGATACATGTCTACACCAGTCCACTACTGTGTTATATACATGCATGCGCTACCTGTCTAAACCAGTCCACTATTGTGTTATAATTGGGAAAGCATGAGCTAAACATTTCCGTGTTCCAGTCATCTAATACTAGCCGGAGATCTTGCACCATTAACAGTGTCATCTAAAACTAGCCTAACATCTTCCATCATTAATGGTGTCATCTAATACTAGCCAAAGATCATGCATCATTAACAGTGTCATCTAATACTAGCCAGAGATATTGCATCATTAACTGTGTCATCTAATACTAGCCAGTGATCTTGCATCATTAACAGTGTCATCTAATACTAGCCAGAGATCTTGCATCATTAACAATGTCATCTAATACTAGCCAGAGATCTTGCATCATTAACGGTGTCATCTAATACTAGCCAGAGATCTTGCATAATTAACAGTGTCATCTAATACTAGCCAGTGGTCTTGCACCATTAACAGTTTCATCTAATACTAGCCAGTGATCTTGCACCATTAACAGTGTCATCTAATACTAGCCGGAGATCTTGCACCATTAACAGTGTCATCTAATACTAGCCATAGTTATTGCACCATTAACGGTGTCATCTAATACTAGCCAGTGATCTTGCACCATTAACAGTGTCATCTAATACTAGCCGGAGATATTGCACCATTAACAGTGTCATCTAATACTAGCCAGAGTTATTGCACCATTAACGGTGTCATCTAATACTAACCAGTGATCTTGCACCATTAACAATGTCATCTAATACTAGCCAGTGATATTGCATCATTAACGGTGTCATCTAATACTAGCCAGTGATATTGCACCATTAACAGTGTCATCTAATACTAGCCAGAGATCTTGCATGATTAACGGTGTCATCTAATACTAGCCAGTGATCTTGCATCATTAATGGTGCCATCTAATACTAGCCAAAGATCTTGCATCAATAACGGTGTCATCTAATACTACCCGGAGATCTTGCATCATTAACAGTGTCATCTAATACTAGCCAGAGTTCTTACATCATTAACAGTGTCATCTAATACTAGCCAGTGATCTTGAATCATTAACAGTGTCATATAGTACTAGCCAGTGATCTTGCACCATTAACAGTGTCATCTAATACTAATCAGTGATCTTGCATCATTAACAGTGTTATCTAATACTAGCCAGATATCTTGCATCATTAACGGTGTCATCTAATACTAGCCAGAGATCTTGCACCATTATCAGTTTCATCTAATACTAGCCAGTGATCTTGCACCATTAACAGTGTCATCTAATACTAGCCGGAGATCTTGCACCATTATCGGTGTCATCTAATACTAGCCAGAGTTATTGCACCATTAACGGTGTCATCTAATACTAGCCAGTGATCTTGCACCATTAACAGTGTCATCTAATACTAGCCGGAGATATTGCACCATTAATAGTGTCATCTAATACTCGCCAGAGTTATTGCACCATTAACGGTGTCATCTAATACTAGCCAGTGATATTGCACCATTAACAGTGTCATCTAATACTAGCCAGTGATCTTGCATCATTAACGGTGTCATCTAATACTAGCCAGTGATATTGCACCATTAACAGTGTCATCTAATACTAGCCAGAGATCTTGCATCATTAACGGTGTCATCTAATACTAGCCAGTGATCTTGCATCATTAATGGTGTCATCTAATACTAGCCAAAGATCTTGCATCATTAACAGTGTCATCTAATACTAGCCAGAGATCTTGCATCATTAACGGTGTCATCTAATACTACCCGGAGATCTTGCATCATTAACAGTGTCATCTAATACTAGCCAGAGTTCTTACATCATTAACAGTGTCATCTAATACTAGCCAGTGATCTTGCATCATTAACAGTGTCATATAATACTAGCCAGTGATCTTGCACCATTAACAGTGTCATCTAATATTAGCCAGTGATCTTGCATCATTAACAGTGTCATCTAATACTAGCCAGAGATCTTGCATCATTAACAGTGTCATCTAATACTAACCAGTGATATTGCATCATTAACGGTGTCATCTAATACTAGCCAGAGATCTTTCATAATTAACAGTGTCATTTAATATTAGCCAGAGATCTTGCATCATTATCGGTGTCATCTAATACTAGCCAGTGATCTTGCACCATTAACAGTGTCATCTAATACTAGCCAGTGATCTTGCACCATTAACAGTGTCATCTAATACTATCCAGTGATCTTGCTCCATTAACAGTGTCATCTAATACTAGCCAGTGATATTGCATCATTAACGGTGTCATCTAATACTAGCCTGTGATCTTGCATCATTAACAGTGTCATCTAATACTAGCCAGTGATCTTGAATCATTAACAGTGTCATATAGTACTAGCTAGAGATCTTGCACCATTAACGGTGTCATCTAATACTAGCCATAGATCTTGCATCATTAACAGTGTCATCTAATACTAGCCAGATATATTGCATCATTAACGATGGCATCTAATACTAGCCAGTGATCTTGCACCATTAACAGTGTAATCTAATATTAGCCGGATATCTTGCATCATTAATGAATGAATAAATGAATGAATGAATGAATGAATGAATGAATGGTGTTTTACGGCGCATCGACATCTAAGGTCATGTAGTGCGCATTAAAGTTATGTTTATTGTCGAGTGTATGAAATAAAATTCTATATAAGTATATGCATTACGTAAAAATTAATTCTAAGAAGTTATAAAGACGTAAGATTAATTACAGGTAATATATGAATGAATGATTACTACAAAGGCATGATTAACAATTGATATCACAGCTTATTATAAATTCCTATTGCCTTGATAAATGATATGATGGACTCTACTCTGATAGAGTCGAAGAGTTTTTTAATGTTGTCCACATTGTAGTACTGCAACCGGATTGGTTGAAGGTCAACACAGTGTATTAAGATATGCTCCACCGTGTATAAAGTATTGCATGGGATACATTCTGGTGCATCATCTCGTGACAACAGCCATGAATGTGATATTCGAGAATGACCAATCCTGAGATGGGCAAGAATGACTTCTTCTCGACGAATAGGCCTGTAAATTGGGCACCATTCGCCAAGTGTTGGTTTGACCGAATGAAGTTTGTTAAAAATTTCACCATCCCATTGGGCCTGCCAAGAGGATTGAATTAAGGTAAGAATTGTAGATTTAAAATCGGTATAACACACTTTAATCCTAGAAATGGATAATGACAAAGCCAGCTTTGCATTCTGGTCAGCCATTTCATTACCTTTTATTCCCATATGACTCGGAAGCCAGCAGAACACAAATGTATTTGTTTCTGAAAGGGAAGAAATCCTTTCAAGCAAAGTACAAACAATAGGATTTTCAAACTTTTCATAATACAAAGCCTGTAAAACGGACAAGGAATCAGAGAAAATGATATATTGAACATAGTGTGATTCCACTGCAAGATCTAGAGCGAGATCTATGGCCTTCAGTTCGGCAGAGAAAATTGAGGACTTGTTTGGAAGTCTACATTTCCAATTTTTATTCCCAAAGATTGCTGCTGACGCAACAGTGTCACCAGCTTTTGAACCATCTGTGTATATGGCTTTGAAGTCAGAATAAAATTCCCTGATTTCATGATATTTTGTTTGAAACTGGCTCCTGTCTGTAATAGACTTTTTATCAGAAGTGAGATCAAAGCGAAACTCGGCAGTTTTAAAGGTCCAAGGAGGAGAATCTGGGATTTTATACTGTGCAATAGATTTCATGTCAATATGTAGGTCATCTAGACATTGTTCCATGCGTATACCTAGTGGGGCAATAGCTCTCGGTTTTCTTTGAAACTGCACTTTAAATTGGGGTTGAAAGACCATTTTGTGAGCTGGGTTTAGAGGATTTGACTTGAGTTTCAGTAGGTATTGAAGAGCTAGCTTCTGTCGTCTAGCATACAGAGAGGGTTCATTTGCTTCAGCATAAAGACTTTTAACAGGGGAAGTTCTGAAAGCTCCAAGGACTAATCGTAGACCGTGATTATGTATAGGATCAAGTATTTTCAGGTACGATTTTCGTGCAGATTCGTAAATTATCGAACCATAATCCAGCTTAGAGCGAACCAATGACCGATAGAGCCGTAGAAGTACCTTTCTATCAGCTCCCCAATCGGAATGTGCCACAACCTTTAAAATATTTAGAGCCTTTTGACATTTCTTTTTTAAATTATTGATATGAGGAATGAATGAGAGTTTTTTTTATCAAAGATAACACCTAAAAATTTGTATTCTGAGACTACTTCTACACGTGATACAAAAATGCATACATTTAGTTTTTGATTTAGAAAATTTAAAACCATTTTCATCCGACCAAGTCTGAAGTTTATTCAGACATTGCTGGAGTTGACGTTCTATTATGTTCATATTACTAGACCTGAAGCAAATAACAAAATCATCTACATAAAGGGAGCACTCAACCCCTGGATTTATTGATTTAACAATATTGTTTATCTTAATACTAAACAATGTAACGGACAAAATACAACCCTGTGGTACACCCATCTGCTGTTCCCGAGCATCTGATAGGGTATTACGAACACGAACACGAAAAAGTCTTTCATTTAAAAATGCAGAAATAAATAATGGAAGGCGTCCTCTGAGGTCAAAGTCGTGAAGATCTTTTAAAATGCCATATTTCCAGGTTGTGTCATAAGCACTCTCAAGGTCGAAAAATACTGAGGCAACATGTTGTTTATTGACAAAGCCCTCTCTTATAAATGTTTCGAAACGAACTAGATGATCCAGTGTGCTTCGCTGCTGACGAAAGCCACTCTGGACATTAACAATTAAATGATTTGATTCGAGAAACCATACAAGCCGGTTGTTTACCATTCTTTCCATAGTTTTACATATATACAACTTGTTAACGCTATGGGTCTATAGTTGTTTGGATCCTTTTTATCCTTATTTGGTTTTGGTATTGGGATGACTAAAGCCTCCCTCCAAGATGTAGGAAATTCACCAGTTTGCCATATAGAATTAAACATGTCCAATAATATAAAGAGGGAGGAGCTAGTTAGATGTTTTAAGAATTGATAGTGGATTTTATCTGGACCTGGGGATGTATCGTGTGCTTTTGACAAAGCAGACTTTAGTTCTTTAAGATTAAATAGTTTGTTGTAATGTTCTTTGTTCTTTGAATTGAAGTTTTAGTTTTTTCTTTTCTTTAGTGTCTTTGAATTTCTGAAATTTTTGTGAATAATTATTTGCTGATGATTTTTGTGCAAATGTTTCTGCTAAGGTGTTTGAAATTTCCAGAGGTGTGGTGATTTGTTTGTTGTTTGCAGTGAGGTAGCTAATAGGTGAAGTACCTTTGCCATTAATTTTTCTTATCATGTCCCACGTTTTCTAAGTTGTTGTTCTGTTATTTAGTCTTGAGATGTATTGTTTCCAACATTTGCGTTTGCTGCTTTGTATTGTACGTCGTGCTTTTGCTCTATATATGCGAATGTTGTTTAAATTTTCTGTGGTGGGTCTCAAATTGAATTTTCTTATGGCCGATTTCCTATTTTGGATGGCTTTTTTACAATCATCATCATACCAGGGTTTGTATGGTCTCTTTGGATTAGGTGAAGTCTGAGGTATGTATTGTTCTGCTGCTTTTATTAGTAATGTATTGAATATCTGTGTTTGATCACGACAATCCTTGAATGTTTCATATGAAATTGTTTGTTCACAAAGTTGTTGGAATTTAGTCCAATTTGCTTTAGAAAGTGTCCATCTTCTGGGTTGACTATAAGCTGTTGGCTGATTTTCAGATATGAGGATGGGGAAGTGGTCGCTTCCGTGGAGATCATCATCGACTTTCCATGAGAAATCTGGAAGTATGACTGGGCTACATAGTGTAAGATCTATTGCAGAATAGGATCCTGTTCCTGGGTGTAAATGTGTTTTGGAAGATGGATCGTTCATGTAAGAAAGAGAATTATCAGAGATGAAATTCTCTATCTGGAGACCTCTTTGATTTGTATTATTACAACCCCAGATGATGTTATGTGCATTGAAATCACCTATTAGAATATATGGAGTGGGTAATTGTATTATAAGATCATTCAGCCTATGTTCTTCAATTGGTTTACTTGGAGGAAGATATAGTGAACACAGTGTAATAGTGCTATGTAATGACAGTCTTACAGCAACAGCTTGTAAGTTTGTATTTAACAGTAATTCCTTATGTGGAACACTATTATTGACGATGATAGATACCCCACCCTGGGCTTTATCACCTTCACTGTATATTTTATTGAAAATGGTGTGATGTTTTAAAGAAATTGTATCATTTTGTTTCAAAAATGTTTCTTGAAGGCATAACGCAGCAGGTTTATGTTCTTGCACTAAAAGAGAAAGCTCTGCAAAATTAGATTTTAAACCTCGACAATTCCACTGGATAATTCCATTGGCCATTATTGAGAGATTAATTATTAAAAATACTATACCGATATTTACATAATTATTATTCATAGATAAAATATAAAGTTAAAAATATATTAAGTGGCTGCCTGCAACGACTGGAGGTTCTTGCTCCCGCCACCCTCGCCATCTTGCCAGGTCATAGACTCGGACTTGTCCGAGTCTGATGCCTCGCCCTCCAGATTGTCATCGTCCGTGTCCAAATCCGAGTATCTATTGCTTGTAGACACTGGACTGGACACTGTGTGTTTATCTGATTGTTTATCTGATTGTATATGTTTATTTTTCTGCTGTCTGGAAGTGACAGCAGATTGCTTTTTTGTTGAAGTTGATGCTTGTTGAGCTGTAGATTCTTTTTTAGTAGGTAATGGTTTTGATGAAGTTGATGTTGTTTTTGGTTGAATGTGTTTTTCTTGTGTATTGTTGTTTCGAGTGTTTTTTGTTGTTGGATTCTTGTGTATGTTTGTTTTTGCTTGTTTTTGTTTGTCTGCTGTAGGTTTAGGTGTTTGTGGTGTATTTTGATTTGTAAGCGTAGGTTTAGGTGTGTGTGGTGTATTTTGGTTTGTAAGCTGGTCAAGATGAGAAGAACTATCAGAACCAGGGAATAACTGCATTATTTCTGTTTTTTTGTCTGGAAATATTTTGCAAAGTTTGGTCAACAAGTTTTTGCAAGTTTTGCATTCAACAGAAGCTGTTTTAGCAACACTTGCATAGCTTGGCTGATTTTCGGATTTGTACCGAGATTCATAATTTTTTCTTGCATCCTGGAATGAAATGTTTTCCGAATATTTGATCTTAACAATTTCTTTTTCTGTTTTCCAGGAGACACAGTCTTTAGAATTGGATATATGATCAGCGCCACAATTGGCGCATTTATTTGTGTTGGGGCAGCAATTGTTCTCTTGATGTTGTGGAGCAGTCTCAACACACTTGGAGCATACAGACTCGTTCCGACACCTATCCTCATGATGACCATACTTCTGGCATTTAAAGCATCTAAGAGAGTTAGGTACATATATGTCGACGGTGACAATCTGGTAGCCGACTTTGATACATGACGGGATGACTGGTGTGTCACATGTAATTATATATGTGTTTGTTGTTTTTATTTCGTTGTTACGTTTTATTGATATTCTCTTCACGTCAATGATCCCTTGACTTGACAAACCTTCTTTGATCTCATCCAAAGAGCAGGAAGATAATTCCCTGCATCTGATGACACATTTGGATGAGTTCAAAGATTTGTGGGGACTGACCTTCACAGAATGTCCAAAGAAGGTGTTCGTTGATAATAAATTCTGAGATTGAGCTTTTGAAGTAATTTCAACCAAAAGACTTCCATTTCGAAGACTTTTAACAGATTTAGGTGTACCTAGGATAGATTTCATTTGCTTTTCAATGACGAAAGGGGAAATTTTTGTGATAGGTTTTGAACTGTCTACATGAGAATGAAGCGAGGGAAGTTCACTCTCTGTTGTTCAACAGGATCATCATCGGATTCACTTAGTGCACGCTTGGCTTTTTTTTTAGTAGAACTCATAATAGTAATATATAGTTCATCGTCAATGCTCCCCACCCGTCTCAGAGCCCAACAAGGGGACATGATCTGGGGAAATCCATCACAGATCATGACAGGGATACATCAATGATATACTCAGAATGAAAGGACTAGACTGGACAAGTGTATTCCCACAGAAGGTCCTACCAAGTTTAGACTATCCTTGGGAGGTTACAAAAGTCAATCAAACATAAAACTTTCACCCGATTAGCCCATGAGCCACCGCCTTCTAGGGCATCAAAAAGAAGACAATGAAAGAGTATAAATATTTAGAGAATCAATATTTGTTTTCAAGATAAATTTTGAAAATATGTGTTTAAGATTAACGATGCCCTAGGGCTCGGCATGACCAGCCGATTGATCAAGGACGGGCTTTCCTGACCTCCCGTTTAACCCAGCTTAAGGCCGAAGTGGTGTGTTGTGGAAACAGGGTATTATTTGCCAACACTGATTCTACTCAACCACCAGGATCCTCTCATCAGGCGACACAGGTCTCCGCCCACGGCATGCACATTTGGGGGGGTTGTACCCCTCTGTAGTGCGACAGCTGGGATATTCTAACCCCTGCCCAGCTGGGGGGCTTGCATCATTAACAGTTGCATCTAATACTAGCCAGATATCTTGCATCATTAACAGTGTCATCTAATACTAGCCGGAGATCTTGCATCATTAACAGTGTCATCTAATACTAGCCAGAGATCTTGCATCATTAACAGTGTCATCTAATACTAGCCAGAGATCTTGCATCATTAACAGTGTCATCTAATACTAGCCAGAGATCTTGCATCATTAACAGTGTCATCTAATACTAGCCGGAGATATTGCATCATTAACAGTGGCATCTAATACTAGCCGGAGATCTTGCATCATTAACAGTGTCATCTAATACTAGCCAGAGATCTTGCATCATTAACAGTGTCATATAATACTAGCCGGAGATCTTGCATCATTAACAGTGTCATCTAATACTAGCCGGAGATCTTGCATCATTAACAGTGGCATCTAATACTAGCCGGAGATCTTGCATCATTAACAGTGTCATCTAATACTAGCCAGAGATCTTGCATCATTAACAGTGTCATCTAATACTAGCCAGAGATCTTGCATCATTAACAGTGTCATCTAATACTAGCCAGAGATCTTGGATCATTAACAGTGTCATCTAATACTAGCCGGAGATCTTGCATCATTAATAGTGTCATCTAATACTAGCCAGAGTTCTTACATCATTAATAGTGTCATCTAATACTAGCCGGAGATCTTGCACCATTAACAGTGTCATCTAATACTAGCCAGAGATCTTGCATCATTAACAGTATCATCTAATATTAGCCGGAGATCTTGCATCATTAACAGTGTCATCTAATACTAGCCAGAGATCTTGCATCATTAACAGTGTCATCTAATACTAGCCAGAGATCTTGCACCATTAACAGTGTCATCTAATACTAGCCAGAGATCTTGCACCATTAACAGTGTCATCTAATACTAGCCAGAGATCTTGCACCATTAACAGTGTCATCTAATACTAGCCAGATATCTTGCACCATTAACAGTGTCATCTAATACTAGCCAGAGATCTTGCATCATTAACAGTGGCATCTAATACTAGCCGGAGATCTTGCATCATTAATAGTGTCATCTAATACTAGCCGGAGATCTTGCATCATTAACAGTATCATCTAATACTAGCCGGAGATCTTGCACCATTAACAGTGCCATCTAATATTAGCCAGATATCTTGCATCATTAACAGTGTCATCTAATACTAGCCGGAGATCTTGCATCATTAACAGTGCCATCTAATACTAGCCAGAGATCTTGCATCATTAACAGTGTCATCTAATACTAGCCGGAGATCTTGCATCATTAACAGTGGCATCTAATACTAGCCGGAGATCTTGCATCATTAACAGTGTCATCTAATACTAGCCGGAGATCTTGCATCATTAACAGTGTCATCTAATACTAGCCAGAGATCTTGCATCATTAACAGTGTCATCTAATACTAGCCGGAGATCATGCATCATTAACAGTGTCATCTAATACTAGCCATAGATCTTGCATCATTAACAGTGTCATCTAATACTAGCCAGAGATCTTGCACCATTAACAGTGTCATCTAATACTTGCCAGATATCTTGCATCATTAACAGTGTCATTTAATACTAGCCGGAGATCTTGCATCATTAATAGTGTCATCTAATACTAGCCGGAGATCTTGCATCATTAATAGTGTCATCTAATACTAGCCGGAGATCTTGCACCATTAACAGTGCCATCTAATACTAGCCAGATATCTTGCATCATTAACAGTGTCATCTAATACTAGCCAGAGATCTTGCATCATTAATAGTGTCATCTAATACTAGCCAGAGATCTTGCATCATTAATAGTGTCATCTAATACTAGCCAGAGATCTTGCATCATTAATAGTGTCATCTAATACTAGCCAGTGATATTGCATCATTAACAGTGTCATATAATACTAGCCAGATATCTTGCACCATTAACAGTGTCATCTAATACTAGCCGGAGATCTTGCATCATTAACAGTGGCATCTAATACTAGCCAGATATCTTGCATCATTAACAGTGTCATCTAATACTAGCCAGAGATATTGCATCATTAACAGTGTCATCTAATACTAGCCAGAGATCTTGCATCATTAACAGTACCATCTAATACTAGCCGGAGTACTTGCATCATTAATAGTGTCATCTAATACTAGCCAGATATCTTGCACCATTAACGGTGTCATCTAATACTAGCCAGAGATCTTGCATCATTAACAGTACCATCTAATACTAGCCGGAGATCTTGCACCATTAACAGTGTCATCTAATACTAGCCAGAGATCTTGCATCATTAACAGTACCATCTAATACTAGCCAGAGATCTTGCATCATTAACAGTACCATCTAATACTAGCCAGATATCTTGCACCATTAACAGTGTCATCTAATACTAGCCGGAGATCTTGCATCATTAACAGTGTCATCTAATACTAGCCGGAGATCTTGCATCATTAACAGTGTCATCTAATACTAGCCAGATATCTTGCATCATTAACAGTGTCATCTAATACTAGCCAGAGATCTTGCACCATTAACGGTGTCATCTAATACTAGCCGGAGATCTTGCATCATTAACGGTGGCATCTAATACTAGCCAGATATCTTGCATCATTAACGGTGTCATCTAATACTAGCCGGAGATCTTGCATCACTAACAGTGTCATCTAATACTAGCCAGATATCTTGCATCATTAACAGTGTCATCTAATACTAGCCAGAGATCTTGCACCATTAACAGTACCATCTAATACTAGCCAGAGATCTTGCATCATTAATAGTGTCATCTAATACTAGCCGGAGATCTTGCATCATTAACAGTGTCATTTTGAACAAGGTTAGTTAATATCTTACTAGACCTCCGATAATAAAAACTACAAAAATGTCTGAAGAAATTACGTTGAAGGTAAAGTGTGGTCAAATGCAAGGCTAGATATTATATAGATATATATGTTGTTAGTTGCGATGCTATGTTCGATCCCCCGTCTGACCCTAATACAATTAACCGTCTTTCAGATGGGACTTTAAACAGAGGTCTCGTGTTGGTGCTTTACACCATGCACATAAAAGAACCAGAGGAGACTCTGGAATGGGTCTCCGTCTGTATCACTGCACTATCCTCCAAAAATCTAAAATGACTAATCTCTTCAGGAGGCGTCGCTTATATGGGCAACCGGTAGCGACGATAAATATAGATATTATACAGATATATATTATACAGATATATATAGATATTATACAGATATATATATATTACAAGTTGCGATGGTACGTTTTGTACATGTTTGTTTTATGCAACTATATTTTGAATAAACACCGATATGATTTATGTAGCCTTGTGGGAGTATAGCCTAACAAACGATGAGAGCAGATAACACAAGTCGACATCCAAGCAGATAACACAAGCCGACATCCAAGCAGATAACACAAGCCGACATCCCAGTAACACAAGCCGACATCCCAGTAACACACATCACTTTAATCTCTTCCTTTTTCAATCATATCTTAAATGGTTTATACACCATCCTCATTTCTTTTACATCAATAAATAGGTCAGCTCATCATATATCGAATAACACTAAACAGCTAAGCAAAGGGAGGCAAACACCGATAGTGAGGGTCCAAAAGGGGTAACTAAAATAAAATGCCAATTAAAATTCAAGAGAAGATCCATTAATTCAGATATTTCTATTTTTCACCAATAATACAAATATAATAAACAGCATTATAACTGTACAGCATTGAGGAAACAGTAAACTGTACAGCATTGAGGAAACAGTAAACTGTAAAGCATTGAGGAAACAGTAAACTGTACAGCATTGAGGAAACAGTAAACTGTACAGCATTGAGGAAACAGTAAACTGTACAGCATTGAGGAAACAGTAAACTGTACAGCATTGAGGGGGAGGAACCAGTAAACTGTAAAGCATTGAGGAAACATTAAACTGTACAGCATTGAGGAAACAGTAAACTGTACAGCATTGAGGAAACAGTAAACTGTAAACCATTGAGGGGGAGGAAACAGTAAACTCTAAAGCATTGAGGGGGAGGAAACAGTAAACTGTAAAGCATTGAGGGGGAGGAAACAGTAAACTGTAAAGCATTGAGGAAACAGTAAACTGTAAAGCATTGAGGAAACAGTAAACTGTAAAGCATTGAGGAAACAGTAAACTGTAAGCATTGAGGAAACAGTAAACTGTACAGCATTGAGGAAACAGTAAACTGTACAGCATTGAGGAAACAGTAAACTGTAAACCATTGAGGGGGAGGAAACAGTAAACTGTACAGCATTGAGGAAACAGTAAACTGTAAAGCATTGAGGAAACAGTAAACTATAAAGCATTGAGGAAACAGTAAACTATAAAGCATTGAGGAAACAGTACACTGTAAAGCATTGAGGAAACAGTAAACTGTAAAGCATTGAGGAAACAGTAAACTGTACAGCATTGAGGAAACAGTAAACTGTAAAGCATTGAGGAAACAGTAAACTGTACAGCATTGAGGAAACGGTAAACTGTAAAGCATTGAGGGGGAGGAAACAGTAAACTGTACAGCATTGAGGAAACAGTAAACTGTAAAGCATTGAGGAAACAGTAAACTGTAAAGCATTGAGGAAACAGTAAACTATAAAGCATTGAGTTGAGGAAACAGTAAACTGTACAGCATTGAGGAAACAGTAAACTGTACAGCATTGAGGAAACAGTAAACTGTACAGCATTGAGGAAACAGTAAACTGTACAGCATTGAGGAAACAGTAAACTGTACAGCATTGAGGAAACAGTAAACTGTACAGCATTGAGGAAACAGTAAACTGTACAGCATTGAGGGGGAGGAACCAGTAAACTGTAAAGCATTGAGGAAACAGTAAACTGTACAGCATTGAGGACACAGTAAACTGTACAGCATTGAGGAAACAGTAAACTGTAAAGCATTGAGGGGAGGGAGAAACAGTAAACTGTAAAGCATTGAGGGGGAGGAAACAGTAAACTGTAAAGCATTGAGGGGAGGAAACAGTAAACTGTAAAGCATTGAGGGGGAGGAAACAGTAAACTGTAAAGCATTGAGGGGGAGGAAACAGTAAACTGTAAAGCATTGAGGGGAGGAAACAGTAAACTGTAAAGCATTGAGGGGGAGAAACAGTAAACTGTAAAGCATTGAGGAAACAGTAAACTGTAAAGCATTGAGGGGAGGAAACAGTAAACTGTAAAGCATTGAGGGGGAGGAAACAGTAAACTGTAAAGCATTAGGGTGAGGAAACAGTAAACTGTAAAGCATTGAGGGGAGGAAACAGTAAACTGTAAAGCATTGAGGGGGAGGAAACAGTAAACTGTAAAGCATTGAGGGGGAGGAAACAGTAAACTGTAAAGCATTGAGGAAACAGTAAACTGTAAAGCATTGAGGAAACAGTAAACTGTAAAGCATTGAGGAAACAGTAAACTGTAAAGCATTGAGGAAACAGTAAACTGTAAAGCATTGAGGAAACAGTAAACTGTAAAGCATTGAGGAAACAGTAAACTTTAAAGCATTGAGGGGGAGGAAACAGTAAACTGTAAAGCATTGAGGAAACAGTAAACTGTAAAGCATTGAGGAAACAGTAAACTGTAAAGCATTGAGGGGGAGGAAACAGTAAACTGTAAAGCATTGAGGGGGAGGAAACAGTAAACTGTAAAGCATTGAGGGGGAGGAAACAGTAAACTGTAAAGCATTGAGGGGGAGGAAACAGTAAACTGTAAAGCATTGAGGAAACAGTAAACTGTAAAGCATTGAGGAAACAGTAAACTGTAAAGCATTGAGGAAACAGTAAATATAAGCATTGAGGGGAGGAAACAGTAAACTATAAAGCATTGAGGAAACAGTAAACTGTAAAGCATTGAGGAAACAGTAAACTGTAAAGCATTGAGGAAACAGTAAACTGTAAAGCAGTGAGGGGAGGAAACAGTAAACTGTAAAGCATTGAGGAAACAGTAAACTGTAAAGCATTGAGGAAACAGTAAACTGTAAAGCATTGAGGAAACAGTAAACTGTAAAGCATTGAGGAAACAGTAAACTATAAAGCATTGAGGAAACAGTAAACTGTACAGCATTGAGAGGGAGGAAACAGTACACTGTAAAGCATTGAGGGGGAGGAAAGAGTAAACTGTAAAGCATTGAGGAAACAGTAAACTGTAAAGCATTGAGGGGAGGAAACAGTAAACTGTAAAGCATCAAGGGGGAGGAAACAGTAAACTGTAAAGCATTGAGGGGGAGGAAACAGTAAACTGTAAAGCATTGAGGGGAGGAAAGAGTAAACTGTAAAGCATTGAGGGGGAGGAAACAGTAAACTGTAAAGCATTGAGGGGGAGGAAACAGTAAACTGTAAAGCATTGAGGAAACAGTAAACTGTAAAGCATTGAGGAAACAGTAAACTGTAAAGCGTTGACGGGGAGGAAACAGTAAACTGTAATGCATTGAGGGGAGGAAACAGTACACTGTAAAGCATTGAGGAAACAGTAAACTGTAAAGCATTGAGGGGGAGGAAACAGTACACTGTAAAGCATTGAGGAAACAGTAAACTGTAAAGCATTGAGGAAACAGTAAACTGTAAAGCATTGAGGAAACAGTAAACTGTAAAGCATTGAGGGGAGGAAACAGTAAACTGTAAAGCATTGAGGGGGAGGAAACAGTAAACTGTAATGCATTGAGGGGAGGAAACAGTACACTGTAAAGCATTGAGGGGGAGGAACAGTAAACTGTAAAATTGAGGGGGAGGAAACAGTAAACTGTAAAGCATTGAGGAAACAGTAAACTGTAAAGCATTGAGGGGGAGGAAACAGTACACTGTAAAGCATTGATGAAACAGTAAACTGTAAAGCATTGAGGAAACAGTAAACTGTAAAGCATTGAGGGGGAGGAAACAGTAAACTCTAAAGCATTGAGGGGGAGGAAACAGTAAACTGTAAAGCATTGAGGGAGAGGAAACAGTAAACTGTAAAGCATTGAGGGGGAGGAAACAGTAAACTGTAAAGCATTGAGGGGGAGGAAACAGTAAACTGTAAAGCATTGAGGAAACAGTAAACTGTAAAGCATTGAGGGGGAGGAAACAGTAAACTGTAAAGCATTGAGGGTGATGAAACAGTAAACTGTAAAGCATTGAGGCGGAGGAAACTGTAAACTGTAAAGCATTGAGGGGGATGAAACAGTAAACTGTAAAGCATTGAGGGGGAGGAAAGAGTAAACTGTAAAGCATTGAGGTTGAGGAAAGAGTAAACTGTAAAGCATTGAGGGGAGGAAACAGTAAACTTTAAAGCATTGAGGGAACAGTAAAATGTATGGCATTGAGGGGGAGGAAACAGTAAACCGTAAAGCATTGAGGGGGAGGAAACAGTAAACTGTAAAGCATTGAGGGGGAGGAAACAGTAAACTGTAAAGCATTGAGGAAACAGTAAACTGTAAAACATTGAGGGGAGGAAACAGTAAAGCATTGAGGAAACAGTAAACTGTAAAGCATTGCGGGGAGGAAACAGTAAACTGTAAAGCATTGAGGAAACAGTAAACTGTAAAGCATTGAGGGGAGGAAACAGTAAACTGTAAAGCATTGAGGGGGAGAAAACAGTAAACTTTAAAGCATTGAGGGGGAGGAAACAGTAAACTGTAAAGCATTGTGGGGAGGAAACAGTAAATTATATAGCATAGAGGGGAGGAAACAGTAAACTGTAAAGCATTGAGGGGGAGAAAACAGTAAACTGTAAAGCATTGAGGAA
>CM026386.1:24766288-24777953 GCA_014843695.1 Archivesica marissinica | reverse complement strand
ATTCTCATTCGGTACGGTTGGAGTGCCAAAGCCCATCTCATCAGTCTAGCATTTGCCATCTTTGCTTTGTTGAGATACGTCAATGGTTGATGGTCTGTTTCAAGGAGGAATTCTTTCCCATATAAGTATCGATGAAACTTGTTGACTCCCCACACCACTCCCAGGCATTCCTTCTCAATCACGGCGTAGTTCCGTTCTCTGGGAAGTAGTTTCCTGCTAGCATACGCAACTGGCAGTTTTTCCCCATTCTGGTCCTGAAGCAACACCGCTCCTAACCCAACATCTGAAGCATCTGTTCTTAGAATGAATGGTTCATCTATATTTGGCAATTTCAGAATCGGTGGACCCACTAACCTAAGTTTAAGTGTCTTAAATGCGTTGTATTGGGGTTCACCCCATTCAACTATGTTTGGTTGTCCTTTTTTCGTCAGATCGGTCAAAGGTACTGCAATCGCTGAAAAGTTTGGAATAAACTTCCGGTAAAATCCTACTACTCCTAAAAATGACTTAACAGCTTTCTTGGTACGTGGTCTCGTTGCCTCCTGTACACTCTGGACTTTTGATGGTATTGGTTTCAGGGTGTGTTCCTCACCGATCACGTGTCCCAAACACTCAATATCAAAGTACCCAATGCTACACTTTGATGGCTTCGCCGTCAGTCTAGCTTCTCGTAATCTGTCAAATAGATTTCGCAATGCTGCGACATGCTCGTTCCAATGCAATGTGAAAATCATGATGTCATCAACAAAGCTGTCTGTACTTGGTAGTCCCTTAAGTACCTTTCTCATGAGTCTGCAGAATGTTGCTGGCGCATTGACTAATCCGAAGGGCATTGTTCTAAACTGGAACAACCATTCTGACGTCTCAAACGCCGTCATCTCCTTTGCGGACTCTGAAAGTGGTACCTGCCAATAACCTTTGCTAAGATCAATTTTGGAAAAGTACTTGTATTTAGACAGTTTCGAAAACATCTCTTCTATGTTTGGCATTGGTTCTGCATCGAAGATGGTCACTTTGTTCAGCTGTCTGAAATCTATGCAGAACCTGATTGACCCATCTTTCTTTTTAATCATTACAACTGGTGAGGAAAATGGTGCCTTGGACGGCTCTATCACACCTAATTTTAACATTTTACTCACCTCTTCCGCTACCGTTGTCTTCGTGTAGAACGGGATAGGATATCCTTTCACCCTGACTGGATCCGTTGTCGTCAACTTGATGTCATGCTCCATCAGGTTCGTGATTCCTGGATGATCCGTCAGTACATCCCTATACTATGCCAACAACCCCTCCACTTCGGTTCGTTGTTCGCTTGGTAGCGTTGGTGACACGTCGACATCCTGTACGGTCTCTGTTCCCTGTGTAGATGGACATACCATCGGCATGTCTACGCCCAGATCAGCTTCTTCTGTATCATCAACTTTGTCCAGACTCTCATCAATAACTGCAGCACACACTACTGTCAGTACACCGTCATGTCTCTGTGCGTCTCTCTCTGTGTAAAGCTTCAACATATTAGCATGAAAAGTTCTGAGCTTCCCTTCTACATCAATCCTATAGTCTAATTCATTCAGCACCTGTTTAACCTCATATGGACCCTTCCATTGCAATACAAGTTTATTGTGATTCACCGGAAGTAACACTAAGGCCTGATTTCCCACTACAAACTTACGATTCCTAGCCTTCCTGTTGTAGTACTTCCGGTATCTACCACTCGCTTTTCGCAACTGGTCCTGTGCCATCTTACATGTCTCTTCCATTCTCGTTTGTAAGTCTAACACATACTGGTATGTCGTCTTGACTTCTGCATCCCCGACATCTTTTGACCATAATTCTTTGAGAATGGACATCGGTCCTCTCACCTTCCTGCCGTACAATAACTGAAAAGGCGAGAAACCCAAACTCTCCTGAGGTACTTCTCTGTAAGCAAACAACATAGAGTTGATGAATTTGTCCCAATCTTTCGGTCTTTCTGCGCACATTCGTCGTAGCATCTGCTTCAGCGTTCCGTTAAATTTCTCCACGAGTCCATTACACATCGGATGGTATGGTGTTGTGGTCAACTGCTTCATTGATAGTAGTCGGCTGACTTCCTTCATCATCGCAGATGTAAACTGTGTTCCACAATCTGTTAACATTTCCTCTGGTACACCTAACCTGCTAAACATGTCTACAAGTGCCTCAGCTACACGTTCGGTTTCAATACTGGGTAAAGCAATCGCTTCAGGATACCTTGTAGCATAATCAACCATGGTTAAGATGTATCTATTCTTCCTATCCGTCATCGGTTCAATAGGTCCTACTATATCTACAGCTACCCTTTTAAAAGGAATATCAATAAAAGGCATATACTCCAACGGAACTTTCATTGTTTTTCCCTTGGAAATTGTCCTCTGACAAATGTCACATGACCTACAATATCTAGTTACGTCCATGCCAACCCCGGGCCAATAAAACTCTGATAAGACCCTATCCATGGTCTTCCTAATCCCCAGATGTCCTCCCATGAGAGAGTCACGTGCCAACTTAAGCACAGCTTCCCTACCCTCAGTTGGTACAACTAACTGATGCGACTTCCTCTCATCCTGAGAACTAAATTCCCGATACATTAAAGACCGCTTCAAGACAAATTTTACTGTCTCCGATCCCTTACATTTTCGTTCTTCCCCTGTGTTCGCTAAGCTCCTAAGTTTATCTAACCCTTTATCATTAGTCTGCTTTTCCGCAAATTCCTGGCTGGACATATATAACACTGGACTAGGGACACCCAATTTACGATACGGTTTTTGTTTAGCCTGTGACCGTGTCTCTACAGCCTGTACCACTACATCATTAGACTCTGGATACTTTGCCCCTGCAATGTTCCCTAACACAACATCATACATTGCATTGTCTACGCATAACGCCTCTGTTCGCCCACTAAAGTACGGACAGTCAATCTCTACCATTGCTAGCGGAAAATATCTAACACTACCATCAATGTATCGACACGCTCTATCTTTCCCCAGAAACTGGTCTGATGCCACTAACTCACGTCTCACTACAACACAAGTACTTCCCGTATCACGCATCACCTCTACCGGTCTTCCATTCAATCTGCCGGCTTTGGACGGACAATTCCGATCACTTAAAGCTCCCAACTCTTCCCATGTATCATCTGTATCTGACACACAACAGTTACCTTCACCACGAGGAGGATAACCTCTACCTCTACCCCTAAGACGACTACGTGGCCTAAAGTTTCCTCTACCTCTAAACTCATAAAAGGTGCTATTCGGGCGTTCATCCGACACCATCGCTACCTTATCATTCCTCCGTCTACAGTCTTCTGCTCTGTGATTAGTCATCCCACAGTTATTACACTTCCTATATGGTGCGACCTTCCTACTATAGTCTCTATTCTGCCGAGGAAATACAGGAGTAGGGTTCTTACTTCCATTAAAACCTTTACTATCTCGGGTTACTACATTCTGAGCTCCACCTCTGACCTCTGAGAACAAATCTGCTTGTATAGCCATGTCATTGGACTGGGTAAACTGTTTCTCCTTGAGAAATACATACAACTCTCTACTACATATACCAAGCAACTGATCTCTGATCAAATAATCTGTCACCGCCTCATACGTCTGCTCTACATGTCCTAATTCTAGCCATCTATCTAAATAGTTCCTAGACCGCCTTAAAAACTGAACAAACGTTTCCCCTTTCTCCGGTTTAGCAAATTTAAACCTGGTTCGGAATCCTTCCTCGGTTAGCTCAAACCGTTTAAGTAATGCTACCTTAAGCTTATCATAGTCAAGAGAGTCATCAAATGGTAACCTGGAATACACATCTAGAGCTTTTCCCTTTAGTAATGCACTTAAATGCAGGGACCACTGATTTGGTTCCCAACCCTGAACTTGTGCGTAGCGTTCAAATCTCGACAAATAACTATCCATGTTATCCGTGTCTGCCTCAAAGGGAGGTAATTTTGGCCCTTTCACGTGACTAACACCCCCTGACTTCGATACACTAGGCTTACTGTCCTTAGCTAACTCTGCTAACTCTATGGCTCTCTGATGTTCCATACCAGCTACTTCTAAAGCTCTCTTATGTTCCTCATCTGCTCTAACTCGGTCGGCTTCTATTTTATCTTTCTCCATCTCTAGTTCTATTTCTAACTTATGTTTCTCTGCTGCTCTATCTAGCTCTATTCTCCGATTTTCTAATTCATACTTCTCCTTCTCAGCGTGCCTAGCTAATTCAAACTTCTCTCTCTCAGCTTGCCTAGCTAATTCAAGATTCTTATTTTCTAATTCTAACTTCTCCTTCTCAGCCTGTCTAGCTAATTCAAACTTCTCCTTCTCTAATTCTAACTTCTCCTTCTCAGCCTGTCTAGCTAATTCAAACTTCTCCTTCTCTAATTCTAACTTCTCCTTCTCAGCCTGTCTAGCTAATTCAAACTTCTCCTTCTCAGCCTGTCTCTCATTCAATCGGGCCAGTCTTTCTTTCTCTTGTTCCTCTGAAACAAACTTCCTAAGTTCATCATCTTTATACCCGAGCTCCTTTCCTAGGACTGCCAAATCCTTAAGGCTACTCATGTTTCTACACTGTCTACTACCCACTAATTACAATAACACTAACCCACCTTATTAACTCTAGGTTAAGGGTATACAAATCCCTCTACTCTACCCTATTTTATGAATACACAACACAGTACTCACTAGTTACCCGTTGGTTACTCGCCCAATGCTGCTCTACACCTATTGCGCGGTCTCATTAATCACCCTATATTCTAGCATCGATGTCCCGCAATTAAACCACAACAATTATTATAGGTATACACATCTATAGATTAACCCACTATAAATATAGAACCCTCACTGTCTGTAAAGACAATGTGCTTTAAATACTTAGTCTCTCCAATAAATAGAGTCACAACATTCGTCAATAATTTCCACCTACACGCTGGTAGGGTTTACAACAGGTGGGACACCTTACAGGAGACGTTCGGCTATGAATATATAGCTCTCCGTAATATGTGATGTTATGCAGTCCGTCATACAAGATAACAAGGAACGACAACCCTCAGCACGTGCTTAACTACGCAACCTGGGAATCATCATTGGGTCTTCCTTAATATATTGAACTCACCCCAGGACACATTTCAGGTCAGTAGAGTTGTCTGTTCTGTCTTGTCTGCGACTGGAGCACACGTCTACAATATCAAAGTGTAAGCCGTTTAAGATAACCGAAATATTATAACTATCTGTGCAACATTAAAATAGAAGAGCCTTTACAAATATGTAGTTAGTGTATTCTTCCCATAGATCGTGCTCGACTGGATACCCCACTTCTGACACCATGACACAAGATGATCCAAGGGGGAGTACTCACTATGGTAGAATACTAAGACAATGTACAATATCTACAATTTATTTACATATAAATGAATGATGATGATGCAAGAGGTAATGACTGAAACGTCATTTGGCGGCCTGAAAAGTTCACGTGTTCCGTTGTTAGTTCTTTGCCGGTTAGACACTTGTTGATTTAATCATTCGCGGAATATTTCAATGATGTAACGTTTTTTACATATATCTGGGTTGGTTCGCTCTTAAGCGTGTCGGGCCAACCTCCTATGCCGGTTTCCTGGTTGTCCGGTCACGTGGTAACTCCGGGTCGTTCCGGTCTGCAGGTCCACTGTTAGTTGCTTAGCCTGGTGGGTCTGTCGTCGCTCATCTGGCGATTACGTGGGTGACGTCCTTTGACGGCTATCCACACATTGGCAGTTCCCCAGCTGTTAGCATCTCACACTCCATGTTGCGTGCGGGTGATCAAATCCGCATTTCGCTCTGACCAAATTCTCACAACGTTTGCTCCACTCATGGTCAGTTCGTGTTGTCTCGTTTGAAGTGAATGGTAATATGTCAGGTCTCTTACTGTGTTAAATAGTTGTTCAGCCCATGCTAATCTCACAATTCACTAAATCCCTGTGCTACCGTTATCATGTGATATGTAAAATAAACTAGTTTATAGAGGTCCTGGTATATGGATTTATTACAATCGGTTACACAGAAATAAACCTTATTATGTTATCTCTGTCCGATATTATCCAGGAAACGCTTTAAATAGTTCTCCTATAACATCCAAGAAGATTGGATCCTCTTAGATCACTATACCTCCCCTTATACCTGGATATTTGAAGATGTGTTTACCTTTATTGGAAAACCCCTTCTATAAAATGGGAAAATGAGGCCCCGATTTAGGGTTATAATAATGTGTTCATTAATACAAGAGTCATTTTGTGATTATATACATGCAAGTGATACATGTCTAAACCAGTCCACTATTGTGTTATATACATGCATGTGATACATGTCTAATCCAGTCCACTATTGTGTTATATACATGCATGTGATACATGTCTACACCAGTCCACTATTGTGTTATATACAGGCATGTGATATATGTCTAAACCAGTCCACTATTGTGTTATATACATGCATGCGCTACCTGTCTACACTAGTCCACTATTGTGTTATATACATGCAAGTGATACATGTCTAAACCAGTCCACTAGAGTGTTATATACATGCATGTGATACCTGACTAAACCAGTCCACTATTGTGTTATATACATGCATGTGATACATGTCTAAACCAGTCCACTATTGTGTTATATACATGCATGCGCTACCTGTCTACACCAGTCCACTATTGTATTATAACATGCATGCGATACATGTCTAAACCAGTCCACTATTGCGTTATATACATGCATGTGATACATGTCTAAACCAGTCCACTATTGTGTTATATACATGCATGTGATACATGTCTAAACCAGTCCACTAGAGTGTTATATACATGCATGTGATACCTAACTAAACCAGTCCACTAGTGTGTTATATACATGAATGTGATACATGTCTAAACCAGTCCACTATTGTGTTATATACATGAATGTGATATACGTCTAAACCAGTCCACTATTGTGTTATATACATGAATGTGATACATGTCTAAACCAGTCCACTATTGTGTTATATACATGCATGCGCTACCTGTCTACACCAGTCCACTATTGTATTATATACATGCATGCGATACATGTCTAAACCAGTCCACTATTGTGTTATATACATGCATGTGATACATGTCTAAACCAGTCCACTATTGTGTTATATACATGCATGTGATCTATGTCTAAACCAGTCCACTATTGTGTTATATACATGAATGTGATATATGTCTAAACCAGTCCACTATTGTGTTATATACATGCATGTGATCTATGTCTAAACCAGTCCACTATTGTGTTATATACATGAATGTGATCTATTTCTAAACCAGTCCACTATTGTGTTATATACATGCATGTGATACATATCTAAACCAGTCCACTATTGTGTTATATACATGCATGTGATATATGTCTAGACCAGTCCACTATTGTGTTATATACATGAATGTGATACATGTCTAAACCAGTCCACTATTGTGTTATATACATGCATGTGATACATGTCTACACCAGTCCACTATTGTGTTATATACATGCATGTGATATATGTCTAAACCAGTCCACTATTGTGTTATATACATGCATGCGCTACCTGTCTACACCAGTCCACTATTGTGTTATATACATGCATGCGATACATGTCTAAACCAGTCCACTATTGTGTTATATATATGCAAGTGATAACTGTCTACACCAGTCCACTATTGTGTTATATACATGCATGCGCTACCTGTCTACACCAGTCCACTATTGTGTTATATACATGCATGCGCTACCTGTCTAAACCAGTCCACTATTGTGTTATATACATGCATGTGATACATGTCTAAACCAGTCCACTATTGTGTTATATACATGCATGTGATACCTGTCTAAACCAGTCCACTATTGTGTTATATACATGCATGCGTACCTGTCTACACCAGTCCACTATTGTGTTATATACATGCATGTGATACTGTCTAAACCAGTCCACTATTGTGTTATATACATGCATGTGATACATGTCTAACCAGTCCACTATTTGTTATATACATGCATGTGATACATGTCTAAACCAGCCACTATGTGTTATATACATGTGTTGGCTACCTGTCTACACCAGTCCACTATTGTGTTATACACATGCATGTGATATATGTCTAAACCAGTCCACTATTGTGTTATATACATGAATGTGATACATGTCTACACCAGTCCACTATTGTGTTATATACATGCATGCGATAAATGTCTAAACCAGTCCACTATTGTGTTATATACATGCATGCGCTACCTGTCTAAACCAGTCCACTATTGTGTTATATACATGCATGCGCTACCTGTCTAAACCAGTCCCCTATTGTGTTATATACATGCATGCGCTACCTGTCTAAACCAGTCCACTATTGTGTTATATACATGCATGTGATACATGTCTAAACCAGTCCACTATTGTGTTATATACATGCATGTGATACATGTCTAAACCAGTCCACTATTGTGTTATATACATGCATGCGATACATGTCTAAACCAGTCCACTATTGTGTTATATACATGCATGTGATACATGTCTACACCAGTCCACTATTGTGTTATATACATGAATGTGATACATGTCTACACCAGTCCACTATTGTTTTATATACATGCATGTGATACATGTCTAAACCAGTCCACTATTGTGTTATATACATGCATGCGCTACCTGTCTACACCAGTCCACTATTGTGTTATATACATGCATGTGATACATGTCTAAACCAGTCCACTATTGTGTTATATACATGCATGCGCTACCTGTCTAAACCAGTCCACTATTGTGTTATATACATGCATGCGATACATGTCTAAACCAGTCCACTATTGTGTTATATACATGCATGTGATATATGTCTACACCAGTCCACTATTGTGTTATATACATGCATGTGATATATGTCTACACCAGTCCACTATTGTGTTATATACATGCATGTGATATATGTCTAAACCAGTCCACTATTGTGTTATATACATGCAAGTGATACATGTCTAAACCAGTCCACTATTGTGTTATATACATGCATTCGCTACCTGTCTACACCAGTCCACTATTGTGTTATATACATGCAAGTGATAAATGTCTAAACCAGTCCACTAGAGTGTTATATACATGCATGTGATACCTGACTAAACCAGTCCACTATTGTGTTATATACATGCATGTGATACATGTCTAAACCAGTCCACTATTGTGTTATATACATGCATGCGCTACCTGTCTACACCAGTCCACTATTGTATTATATACATGCATGCGATACATGTCTAAACCAGTCCACTATTGCGTTATATACATACATGTGATACATGTCTAAACCAGTCCACTATTGTGTTATATACATGCATGCGCTACCTGTCTACACCAGTCCACTATTGTATTATATACATGCATGCGATACATGTCTAAACCAGTCCACTATTGTGTTATATACATACATGTGATACATGTCTAAACCAGTCCACTATTGTGTTATATACATGCATGTGATACATGTCTAAACCAGTCCACTAGAGTGTTATATACATGCATGTGATACCTGACTAAACCAGTCCACTAGTGTGTTATATACATGAATGTGATACATGTCTAAACCAGTCCACTATTGTGTTATATACATGAATGTGATATATGTCTAAACCAGTCCACTATTGTGTTATATACATGAATGTGATATATGTCTAAACCAGTCCACTATTGTGTTATATACATGAATGTGATACATGTCTAAACCAGTCCACTATTGTGTTATATACATGCATGTGATCTATGTCTAAACCAGTCCACTATTGTGTTATATACATGAATGTGATATATGTCTAAACCAGTCCACTATTGTGCTATATACATGCATGTGATCTATTTCTAAACCAGTCCACTATTGTGTTATATACATGAATGTGATCTATGTCTAAACCAGTCCACTATTGTGTTATATACATGCATGTGATACATATCTAAACCAGTCCACTATTGTGTTATATACATGCATGTGATATATGTCTAAACCAGTCCACTATTGTGTTATATACATGAATGTGATACATGTCTACACCAGTCCACTATTGTGTTATATACATGCATGTGATACATGTCTAAACCAGTCCACTATTGTATTATATACATGCATGCGATACATGTCTAAACCAGTCCACTATTGTGTTATATACATGCATGCGATACATGTCTAAACCAGTCCACTATTGTGTTATATACATGCAAGTGATACCTGTCTACACCAGTCCACTATTGTGTTATATACATGCATGCGCTACCTGTCTAAACCAGTCCACTATTGTGTTATATACATGCATGCGCTACCTGTCTAAACCAGTCCACTATTGTGTTATATACATGCATGCGCTACCTGTCTAAACCAGTCCCCTATTGTGTTATATACATGCATGCGCTACCTGTCTAAACCAGTCCACTATTGTGTTATATACATGCATGTGATACATGTCTAAACCAGTCCACTATTGTGTTATATACATGCATGCGCTACCTGTCTAAACCAGTCCACTATTGTGTTATATACATGCATGTGATACCTGTCTAAACCAGTCCCCTATTGTGTTATATACATGCATGCGCTACCTGTCTACACCAGTCCACTATTGTGTTATATACATGCATGTGATATATGTCTAAACCAGTCCACTATTGTGTTATATACATGAATGTGATACATGTCTACACCAGTCCACTATTGTGTTATATACATGCATGTGATACATGTCTAAACCAGTCCACTATTGTGTTATATACATGCATGCGCTACCTGTCTAAACCAGTCCACTATTGTGTTATATACATGCATGTGATATATGTCTAAACCAGTCCACTATTGTGTTATATACATGAATGTGATACATGTCTACACCATTCCACTATTGTGTTATATACATGCATGCGATAAATGTCTAAACCAGTCCACTATTGTGTTATATACATGCATGTGCTACCTGTCTAAACCAGTCCACTATTGTGTTATATACATGCATGCGCTACCTGTCTAAACCAGTCCCCTATTGTGTTATATACATGCATGCGCTATCTGTCTAAACCAGTCCACTATTGTGTTATATACATGCATGTGATACATGTCTAAACCAGTCCACTATTGTGTTATATACATGCATGTGATACATGTCTAAACCAGTCCACTATTGTGTTATATACATGCATGCGATACATGTCTAAACCAGTCCACTATTTTCTTATATACATGCATGTGATACATGTCTACACCAGTCCACTATTGTGTTATATACATGAATGTGATAAATGTCTACACCAGTCCACTATTGTTTTATATACATGAATGTGATACCTGTCTACACCAGTCCACTATTGTGTTATATACATGCATGTGATACATGTCTAAACCAGTCCACTATTGTGTTATATACATGCATGCGCTACCTGTCTAAACCAGTCCACTATTGTGTTATATACATACATGCGATACATGTCTAAACCAGTCCACTATTGTGTTATATACATGCATGTGATATATGTCTACACCAGTCCACTATTGTGTTATATACATGCATGTGATATATGTCTAAACCAGTCCACTATTGTGTTATATACATGCATGTGATATATGTCTAAACCAGTCCACTTAGTGT